>OY982958.1:18383993-18983993 GCA_963890685.1 Plagodis pulveraria | reverse complement strand
ATCTCCACACAACATAAATTCCGTATCACGTAGCCATCTGAATCTGGTTATTGACCCAAACATTAGGCGAAAGCCTTTTAAGAGATTGGTCACGGCTCGTCACTGTAAGTCCGTTTGAGAAAGCGACTACGGTACAATGATCCATGAAGAAATTACTGATTGATTGTAAAGTTATTTTTGGGGAAAAATATCAAGAACTAAGTAGCACTACTTTTCCGAGAACAATGCTAATTAAATTTCAACACTAGAAGAAATTATGAAACTGCTATGCATGGCGTTCGGTACCCTACTGATCATCAATCAGACTAGTAAATTCTATGACTTTTTATAGGAGATATAAGTATTTGTTTAATATCATTATGCATGTCAAATACCAGCTACATAACCTATAAAACCAGAATACATTTATTTTAAACATTGCTGTTTCAGCTCTGTAAATGGGGCGATTGAAACCAATTAAGGAAATGTAAAGGAAAATTAAACAAACACATATTTAATTTAAAGTTCAATCACAATGCGCGCTGCATTTTAACAACCTTTTGTGTGATAGAAATGCAAATTAGGAAACAACAAGTTCCAAGAAGAGGTGATAAATTTTTTTTAACACATGTGTGTTAAATGTTTGGTTACATTTTTGTGAAAGTCAGATGTAAAAATTCGCTATCGTTAGGGTAGGGGAATAATAACCCCCCCGAAGGGTTCCCGCCTTGTCGTGGCGGTGGGGCTTAGTAGCCGTGGCTTCGTCACCCACGGTGAAGCGAAGAGGAACCAGGGGCCGTGCTGGCTTGGGCAGTCGGCCGGCCCCAGAGGGGCCGCTCCACTGGGCTTTGCCTCTAAGTCCAGACTGGAGCGGCAACGGGTAGGCTGCGGTGCTGTATGGGCAGCACCGCATCTGAGGCGGGCTGTGGTGTTGTATGGGCGACACCACAGCTGACGGTGAGGGGCCACGGCGGGAGAGGAGTGCCGGTATCACGGTGCGCCGCTCTCCCTACCTTCCGTGGCCACGGCGGGGCCGCCACCGTTGGATGGCGGACGCGGAGGGGCCGCAGGGGAGGAGGAGTGTTGGTATAGCGAGGCGCCGCTCTCCCTATCCTCTGCGGCCGAAGTAGCAGGCGACGGGGCTACTCATCTGACCCGTCGCAGGGGGACCTTGGGCGTCGGAAGCGGGGTCGTCTGACGCCCATTTGCGGGCTTGGTCCCCGGGTGGTAGCGACGTGCCATGTGTTCTGGTGCGTCGTGAGGGGTAGCACCCCAGGAGGGGTCCGGCAACGGACAACCGTGGCGGGTTCGTGGTTGAGTGCTAAAGCGACCCTGCGATCCCGCCGAGAAGCGGTAGAGATGGAACACCGTGTGTTATTTAGTCGGTAGGGGCACTTGCTGCTGTGGGAGTAGTTGGTGTCGAGCCCGACATATCCCGGCCACCTTCCCCGGGGTGGACGGGAATGCGTAAATGCATTTTTCACACGTTAAAAAAAAAAAAAAAAAAAAAAAAAAAAGGGGAATAATAACGGATAATATTTTTTCAACACCCTTGCTCGTAAAGTGAGCTTTATTTCGCGTTCTCAGGTGTAATAGAATTATCCCTACAAAGTTAATTTAGTACCTAACTGCAAATTATATGTGTAAACAGGGCATTTTCAATTTAACCGGGTAATACAGATTTGTAACATCAAAGAGGCTTATATGTAATCAACCATATTACATTTATCACGCGCAAAAAAAAACTTGCGCGCTATTTTCCATAATTTTCGTATGTTTTTGTAACCCATTTGTGCAATATATATATATTTCCTCGCAAGGGTGTTGAAAAAGTGCGTATGAAACTCGTGAGCAACTTGCTCATTATACACTCGGCTGATTTACGCCCTCACCTACGGCTCGGGCTGCAACACACAGCCTCGTGTATAATGAGCAACTTAGCTCACTTGTATCATAATCTAATATTAAAATAGCTATTCTTCAGATGTTTGTGGCCTATTAGTGAAGCAATTATGAAAAAACCTTCAACAAGGATTTGTTGCCTGAACCGTCGGTACATAATATATATTTTTGTTGAATCCAAATAATGATTCTCTGAACAGGAATTCACATTCATGGTAACCAAAATTTAGAGAATAAAGGTGGTGGTATTGGACCAGACTGAGAAAACGCGTCTTTTGACCACTGTCACTGTAACCTGATCAAAATAGTTAAACATAATTATATCTATATTTAATTCTATATATAATTTTAAATATGAATGCGATTTTTGAAAGTTAGTAAAAAAAGGGTACCAACTAGTGCGACAATAATAACTTATGGAGGTCAGAAAACAATGGAATTATTTAATAACTCACGTCTTTGTCTCATGTCACGTCGCATTGACTAGTGATCTCGAAGTAATTGAGGAAAAGGCGAGCCATAAAGTAATTCCTTATTACGTATATTTCTCGTATAATTATTTGAGAAGTGTATTTCATTTGTTTGGTATTCCTTCTCATCGATATCGATATTACGAGTTTATGAGTACAAGGGCCTGTTTCAGAATGTTCGAGTAAATTCCGGTTATAGTACCCACAACATAAAATAACTGAATGATAAAAATGTCAGTTAACATGCAGCGTGTTCAAAGCTTTAACCGATGCATATCCTAAATCGATGACTGTGAAACGCAAAGATAGTGGAACTTACTCAAACATTCTGAAACAGACCTTAAGTTTCGAAGCACTGATGGCTGAGTGGCATTGGCTATTAACTGCATTGCAGCAGGTCCATGGTTTGAATCCCGCCGCTGGCTTGAGCTTCACCGTATGGTGGAAGGGCAATTCGCAAATGCCGGCCCGGCTTGCTGCCACCCTCAATTAGAGAATCTGTCGCCAAGCACCTAAAGGTGTGTTCCGGTAGCTGTCCTTGAGAGCCAGTAAAATTACAGGCACATGAAACTTAACAACTGTATGTCTCAGTGTGACGGGCACAGCGTAATTCGTCGTTGACGAAATGCATCTGTTAAAGCCAGAGGATAGTTACTTAAGTTAGGGATCGGGATTGTTCCGTCACATAACATTAAAAAAAATATTGAAATGTAAGTTAATTGATTATTTAGTGCGTCTTGAACTAACATAACTTCAATTATAACGCCGTTGCAACAAGGAGAGCCTTTATGTTTATAGATAAAAATTGTATAGATTATAATATAATTAATGAACTCAATAAAGCGATGGTTTTGTGGCTGGTATATAAGGTATCACGAAATATATATATGAATTCATTCGGGCTCAAACAAGCTTCCTTCCGCGGATGCTTATATTGTGGAATGAGCTCCCCGCCGTGTTTTTCCCGATGGAGTCCAGCATGGGGTTGTTCAAAAAGGGCGTGAAGAGATTTATTCATCGTCGGCAACGTGCGTGTGGTACCTCTGGTGTTGCAAGCGTCCATAGGCTACGGTAACTGCTTACCATCAGGCGGGCAGTATGCTTATTTGCCAACTTAGTGGAATAAAAAAAAATGTTTATTCGACTTAAGCTTTTAGTAGGTTTAAAAAAGAAGTAAGGTAAGGTAGTAAGAAAAAAATAAGTCGAAATGTAGTTTTACAGCATTATTTATTTAATTAGAAGCCAAACCGGTTTAGTGTTTGAAAATATAAAGCCTGTTCAAGAGAGTTATAATAAGAATCTTCTCACGAAAGGCTTCTTATAAGTACCTTTCCTATTCAGATCTATTTTTCGGGTTCAGTACGAAGCAATATGTATATTTTTGAAGGTAACAACAATGAGAATAAAATAACCACTACTCATGTACGTTTTAAGATGCCCACGCCTTTCCTGCAAGCATTTCGCAACAATTGTTCCGACATGGCCCCTTATTATACAATTCACTGCCTTATCATATATATAACCTCCCAATATTTTTCTAAGTTAAATAACTGGCTGAGAAAATTTCATGTCGTTTTCACGTACACGGAAGTGCATATTAAGTTAGTACCTAATTGTCCTACCTATTAAAATTTTATGGGATAAAGATATGATTTTAAAAATAAATATATATACGTTGATGAAAATAAGTTTCTGATGTAAAATTTAATAACAAAATCGGCCCGATGCGAGTCAGACTGGCACATTTAGGGCCCCGTACCAATACCCACCATATTTTTTGTAACATAACTAACCAATATTAAATTAAGAAAAATAATAAAACCATTTCCACACGTGAAAAGTGTGAAACGCAATTTCTTTTAATTACTTAAATGCCATAAGTTATAAATGAATCCAGTATTTTTATTTAAAAACCAAATCACTAAATTGATTTTTGTGACATTTCTATGGAACTGATCAAAAAATTAATCCTTTTAAATAAATAAATATTTACGAAATCATTTCATGTATAACGGATTTGTAAGGTAACAAACATACAAAAAATTACCGAACCTTAATTTTTTTATTGTATCATTCAGTTGGGGATCTGTATCGAAGGTCCAAATTGCACTTGGCATTCTATTTACTATTTCTTAATCTTCTTCTTCTTCTTCGTGTCGACGAATCACATTTAGATGGATGACTGCCAGTACTGGGCTGTAGCCACCCCAAGGGTAGATTTCTTAATAATAAGTTTGAATATTACTATATTCGCACTACGTTCTTATTTAATACGTTTTTATGATCTAGCAATAACAAGTAGGTTAAGGGCAACCATCTTAAAGCTATAATCGAATAAACATTACTAAAAACGAAGTCCACATTACCTTAAACAAGCCATAAGAACCATTGTTTTTTTGAGTCGATCAACTATAATAAAATCCGTACATATTATAATCTCCACACATAAAAGCCCTCTTTGTTACAACGGTGTGGGAATTAACCGGAATGTTTTAGGTTGTTTTAGTGAGCCAACTCTGGATACTGTAAAAATAGTTAACGTTTACAGGTCTGATGCATTCCGTATTGCATACTTTGTAACCGAGCAGAGTAGATAATTCAGTTGAAATAGCAAATCAAACGTTGTGCTGGAACGAACAGAAAAGATTCGCGGCATTTTATATTCCAGTTCAGTAGAATTCGGACTTTCAATCTTCTGTTTAGCAAAAGTAATTTAATCCCGGGCATTGAAATAAGATATGTTTTTTATGCTACCCCCAAATAACTGAAAAAAGCATTTGCCAATATGCCCATACCTCGATTACAATAAAAATAATTTGTTCGTACTTACGATATAGATACGTCTACGTACTTATGTGCAATACCTCTATGGAAAGTCGTAATATAGCACTCTCGAGGGAAATCTATTCTATTGCCAGTTTGTTGTGTACAACTGACGGTAGCCCGGTTTAGTGTGCCACATAAATTACATTTCTCTTGTAGGTATTGTTTATTCATTAAGTTGAGGCCATAAATTGACGGTAGGTAAGTATGAAAATATGAATGCGGAGAATTCGGTCTTTGTTTGTTGCCTGAAGTACGGTACATATAAAACGCGTGCAAAGCACTTAACTATATGCGTTTTGCACGCGTTTAATGCAAAACTTACAATATTTAATATGTACTACACTTAATTTTGAAAAATGTTAAGATTTAGTGCATCACATTATATTTTAATATTATAATTGCGAAAGTTTGTGAGTGAATAAGAATGTATGTTTCTTACCCCTTTAGACTGAAACGGCTGAACCAATATAGATGAAACATGAAATATACATAGTTTTGGTTCTGAATTCACATATAAGATACTTTTAACCATCATCATAGTCAGTAGTTTTCATCACTTTCTACTCAATTAAAACCACGGCAAGTCCTTCAATAAATATTAACCCTTTCGGACCGTTCCAATACAATTGTGCAATTACATAAAATTCTTTCTCCTGTTTATGAAAATATTACCGTAAATATGAAAGTTTCCAAAAATCATATAACCTTTTTCTTAAACGTAATGTTATCTGTAAAGACGTGTGATATTTATCAATATTTCAAATTCCTATAAAAAATCAATGTTTCACGATAATTTATGTCTACTTCGAACTTTATTTCTGTAAACGTCGTGTAATGGCTTCATCAAAGTTCACTCAAGCTAAGTAGCTTTAGACTACACGCACCAGTGAATTTCGAATCTTTATGTGGAGCCTACATAGGTTTTTTCTATATGACAACTTTTTATATTTATCTCAATATTTGCTTACAAATAATATAAATGCTCGTGTTTATGTCCCATATTCGCGATGCTATTCAAGAGAGAAAATTTTAACTTAACGACGGCAATAACGGCCTCGCCGGGGCTCGTTTACACCCCACGTAATATTTCCACCTGCCGCGAACGGAACCAGAAAGTAAAGGCATACACACCAGTCACTGTGAATGCAGTAGCTAAACTACTGTGATATCGCTCCGTTACTTTCGAAATTTAATAAAAACATAAATGAAAGTTCAGTGCATGTGTAAAAGTTATGGGATGATTATGAATGAGACAGTTAGTTGTTACTTTATGGAAATCCATATTCAGATAGCTGGTTTATACGCCCCGTGGTTTTATTTGCGTTTAATATGATAAAAGTAAGGACGATGATGATGTATGTAATATGTTTGTGCTAATCCAGGACTTAAAATATTAATAGTATTTTTATTTCTAAATATGATTACAAATACTACAACAATTTTGTGCTCCAATAATCTGTAAAATATCAACAGTTTCAGTTTCATCTATCACTTCAGCCGTGAAGAAGTGAAAACATACACTTACGCACATTCGAACTCGCCAGGTTTCGCATATATAATTTAAGTGTGGTAATAAATATTAAAAAAAACATTGTGTCATAATTTCCTGCTTAGATACACCAAAATGTTGTCAATGATAACACAATGGTACTGAGTTTAATTAAACCCATTTTGTATCTACACGCAAAATCTGAAGCGCTCGTAGCGAAGTTTACTTAGCTGTTCTCAACCAATCAGCAAAGTTAAGCAACGTCGCGCGCGGTCATGAGTTGGATGGGTGACCGCTAGTGACATGACTACTGAGCGTTTCCGTGCTTCGGAGGGCACGTTAAGCCGTCGGTCCCGGTTGTCGTCTTAGGATGGCAGTCGTTATAGCATGGTGGTAGGGCATTTTGCGAATGCCCGCCTGGCTAGCTACCACCCTCAAGTAGAAAATCTGTCGCCAAGCACCTAACGGTGTGTTCCGGCAGCTGTCCTTGAGAGCCAGTACTTCGAGGTTAGCCTGAACAACATCTTCGACCACATCATCACTTACCATCAGGTGAGATAGTGGTCAAAGGCTAAACTATCAAGCATAAAAAAAAAAAAAAAACTTCCTGAGGTCCAACCTGACTCTTCGATAGCTTAATCGAGAAAATGCAAAACAAAACATATAACACAGGGACAAATATAAATATGACTCGTGTCGAGAATATGCTGATCATGTAACATATGTATGATGAACTTATCGAAGATTCCCTTCAATAACACTTACTTATGTCTACCTTTGGTAGGTTTGGTATCTAATGCTACCATTGAAAAACCGACTATTACAAACCGACCAAAAAAGTTTTTGATTTTAGATAAATATATAATCGCGTTGCAAGGCGTACTTTTCGGTATTTTTCCCTTTGTCTCTTAAGACACCCAAGTGAAGAAATGAGGGGGTAGATATTCTAATCCGACACTCCACGGGTAGATAAATAAATAGAGTAGTGTTATTTTTATTTTGACCTGGGGAAGAGTCACTATAAAAATAAATGATTTTTTCCTACCTCTATCATCTATAGACTTTAAATAGGAATACAGACACCTGGAGATTGCATTAGCTCCACGTTTTGCATCGCACTCCCCACACGAATTGCAAAATACATCTTGTGTGATGCTTTCGAATGTAGTATAATTAAATATTTGATACTTTTTCGTGTAAAACAATACTACAATGTCACCATAAAGATAATTTTAAACTTTTTGTAAAACAAAAGTGCATGCTAAGTATATATTGATCACAAACGTCTTGTTAGTGCATCTCTGAACCGCTGACTTCTGCGCCGTAACTTATTTAGATGTGTTTTCTATGTGTAGGTCAGAAAAGCACTTTTTGCAAAAAACATGGTTTATACATCAATATGATATTTGATAGTTTGGATTTACGATGTCTTTTTTAAATTACGATACTCGTGTTTGATAAAAAAATGTGTATATAACTCAATTTGTTCAAAATGGTTTATTATTCGCCAATGGAACCCAAATGTATCACAAATACAATTTAAAAAGTAATAGGCTTCTCTTTTAATCATCTGTTCCAAGTTCACTAACTGAAAAAAATATTTCACTGCGTAGGTTGAAACATACCGACCGCATTTTTATACAGCAGGGTTAAATCCTGTTTTATACGTGAGAACTTCGAGTACCCCACTTTATTCGACTTGCCATACAGATATTGTCTACTGAACTTAAAACATTTTCCGATTTTATGTTTACCGGAGCCGACTCACATGCAGGCCAATTTAATTCATAAGCCCCGCGTAAGTGCTTTAGTCTGTTGTTACAAAAACTATTATGAAAAATTTTAATCCATTAATTTTAATGAAAGTCTTTACTATGACCAGTTTTAGTGGTAACTGTCTTGTTCCGGTATGTAATTAGTCTTGGACACGCTGCTGTAGCTTTTGCTTATTTTTTTATGACTTATGTTTGTAGTAGAACATCAAAGTTTTAAAATATTGCTTCAGAAAGAAAATATCTAGTTGTCACAAATATACGATAGGAAAAATTTAAGTCATGTGCGGGATTCGAACCCGCGTCCATCCACCCCTTTAGCGGGGGTATGCTCTAACCAATTGAGCTAACATGACATGATGTCATAACTCAAATCTTTCCTATCGTTATTTAACCATCGTATTGGGATGGAGCGACATCTATAGTACCACTTGCGTTGTACTACAAACAAGACCAATTTTTCAATTGGTTTTATACTTGTTAATAATAATAATAATTTTATTTCCAAAAGATATTACATTTCTGTTTAATTAATTTCATAATCATTAATTTCTGTTTAATGATGACGTAACCTTATAATTTTAATATTGTTAGGTTTGCTATAACGCCTGCTATGCGGATTACATTATAAAATCACAAATATACGATAGGAAACATTTAAGTTAAGTGCGGGATTCGAACCCGCGTTCATCCACCCCTTGAGCCGGGGTATGCTCTAACCAATTGAGCTAACATGACTTGACGTCATAACTCAAATCTTTCCTATTGTTCTTTAACCATCGTATTGGGATGGAGCGACATCTATAGAAATTTTTCCTATCGTATATTTGTGATTTTGTAATGTAATCCGCATAGCAGGCGTTATTGCAAACCTAACAATATTAAAAATATCTAGTTGATGTTTTGAAGCCGTGCGGTAATAGCATTGAACTGCTATGCCACATGTCCGTGGATCGATCCCTACCGCCAGCTTGAACTTCACCGCATGGTGGAAGGGCAATTTGCGAAAGCTCGCCTGGCTAGCTATCACTCTCAAGTAGAAAAGTCCCAAAGCACCTAACAGTGTACTCCGGCAGAACTCCTTGAGAGCTAGTAAGTAATTATGATATTACAGGCACGTGAGACATAACTACTGTTTGTCTCAGGTGATGGGAGCAGTGCAATTCGTCACTTGTGACGAAATACATCTGTTATAAGCAGAGGTTACCGCTTCACATCAGGAGTGCTTGGTGGGCGTACCGTCAAAATCCCATAGAAAAAAAAGATTAAGTGTGATCCTGTTTTAGGGATACCTAGATATTATTGTTTTTGTATTGTAACAACTACAAAACATTTCTTACTTGTAATTAAATTAAATTTTATCAACACCCTAGCCTTTTTAATTTTCCGTGCCCAAATAGCAAAACAGAGTCTAATGAATGTCATCCTTCTTCTCTGTCTGTTTGTCCGTAGAGCACAAATCTCTATCTCGTTAGTGGAATGATCGGCAACCTTTTATAAATGTAGTTATATATTTTTTATTAATAATATTAGTACTCTTTACGCAGATGACACGTGTTTATTCTACTTTGGCTCATCTATAAACAATTTAATACAAAATGCACAAAATGACTTAAATACTTTAAATTCTTGGTTTCAGTACAATCTTTTGACAATTAATAATTCAAAAACTTGCTACATTCTGTTCAAAGCCAAAAATAAAATTATTCCAGGGCACGAAACACTAACAGTTAATAATGTACCCTTACAACAAAAAATCAGTGAAAAGTATCTTGGATTGAGAATGGACTGCTCCCTGACTTGGAACTCTCATATTGATCACATAACAAAAAAACTTTCATCCCTCCTTGGTTCACTCCGTAATATAGTTCGATGTATTCCACATAGACTTCGATACACCATCTACAATGCATTGGTTAAACCGCACCTACTAAACTTAATTGAAATTTGGGGTTGCGCCTCAAAAACAAAATTGGCCGAACTACAAATTGCACAAAACAAAATAGTAAAAATGCTTTTTAATTATCCCTTTTTGACATCCACTACAAAAATTTATAAAGAGACCAAAATAATGAACGTGAAGCAATTATATATATATATATATATATATATATAACGTATTTTTTTTTATTCGTAAAATTCTGAACAAAAGTATTCACAGTAACATTTCTCTTACAAAAATTAAAGAAACTACAAAACGAAGCACCCGTCGCGCTAGTTTTTTAATCTTACCAAAAGCTAGAACCAATTACGGCAAAAAAAATATTCCATTCGAAGGAGCACAACTTTATAATAAGATACCCTCACACATTAAAAATGTAAACTCTTTCAACGTGTTTAAAAAACTACTAGCTCAATATCTAAATGCAGATAGCAATCAATTGAGCAAGTGAACACGTTGGGAGTGTAGGTACCCTTACTAGATAGGACGACTATGGTAATTTTATTTATGTTCATAATAATTGTTCTCAAGTGAGTGATATGTAATGTCTTTTTTGAGAATAAATATCTTTAAACCTTAAACCTTATATTTAGATACTAGATGTCGTGATTCATTCAAAACTGAATTTGAATACTATTGAATTTAAAATTTTATTTGTTTTTCAATTCATGAAAAGAGCAGATAAGTTCTTACCTAGCATTTGGTTTGCACGGATGTTTTAGTGGTAGTAAACAAGAGAACGTTTTTAATTTTAGAAAATGGGGAACTTATAATTGTCATCATGTGACCATTTTTGTTGCGAGGGCAAGTTTAAACTAGTTAGGGCATTCGCAAAATGCCCTTCCACCATACGTTACTAGCGACCACCCTCAAGTAGAAAATATGTCGCCAAGCACCTAACGGTGTGTTCCGGCAGCAGTCCTTGAGAGCCAGAGAAATTACAGGCACATGAGACTTAACAACTATGTCTCAGAGACGGGCGCACTGCAATTCTTTACTTGTGACGAAATGCATCTGTTATAGGCAGAGGTTAGTCCGCTTAACTTCAGGTGGGCCTCGAGCTTATTATAGAATTAATACCTTGTCATAGTGAGGTCTGACTCGCCTTTTGTAGCCTTTTTTATATTTTTCACGTCAGTTTGTATTCATATCTAATATCTGTATTTAATTATACTATAGTAGCGGTAAAACCGGAGTTTTTGCGGCTACTGTAGTATATTTTAGTGAAAGATATGTGACAGGAGAAAAATAACTTTCACAATGGAAAACAATTGGAACCGCACTCGGTGGCAGCGGTAGCGGTTGGTTGGGCTTGTGGTAAGGACAAGTATAAAAGTGGCAACATTAATCTGATCAGGAGAGCAGCTCTCCAATGCGGTGGACGAGGGTAATGCACCGTACGAAGAGTTGGACCAGAAACCTAGTGGCTGCGACTGGCATGCTCCACTTGTCCCCCGTTTAAAACCCTCATAGACATTTTGTTTGACAAATACGATATTTTTTGGGTGAGTTTATGCTAAATTAAATGTTTTGTGGCATGAATATGAACCCATTACAATACAAAATCACAAATATACGATGGGAAAAATTTAAGTCATGTGCGGGATTCGAACCCGCGTCCTTGAGCCGGGGTATGCTCTAACCAATTGAGCTAACATGACATAACGTCATAACTCAAATCTTTCCTATGGTTCTTTAACCATCGTATTGGGATGCGTTATTACCGCATAGCAGGCGTTATTGCAAACCTAACAATAGTAAAATGTACCTATTAACTATGGAGGTACTTTTTTTATTATTGATAGGAAAACATTTCACCACAATCTTAAATGATGGTAAGTGATGATTCTTATATTCTTTATTGCACACAAACAGTAGACACAGATAATAATTTTAGTATACAATATGTACAAAGGCGAGCTTAACCCTAAAAGAGTTCTCTTCCAGCAAACCTTAGCATAGAGAGAAATGTTCTTGTAGGTTTCCACTGTGATGATGTAGTCGAAGGTATTACCAGGCATAACCTAGAATAACTGGCTCTCAAATACAGCTGCCGGAATACACCGTTAGGTGCTTGGCGACAGATTTTCTACTTGAGGGTGGTCGCTAGCCAGGCGGGCATTCGCAAAAGTGTCCTGCCCCCATCCGGTGAAGCTCAAGCCCGCGGCGGGATTCGAACCACTAAGTCATCACTGCTCGATCGATTTCAAATAAAGTCCTGCCATGGTATATAAATCGACATCCTTACTCGTTTTGGTCTCTATGAAAGGAAAATCAGAATATACTGCATCAATTATGAATTAAATGCAAAAAAGGATAGCTTTAAATTAAACATATTGTAAAATACTATATAGCTATTTTTTTATTTTGGAGTTGTACATGAATTGGTTTGAAATAAGGACTATTTACAGTACCTATGATTGTACGATGCTTACAAAATGCTAACAAAGGCCGTAGCTTCAGGCATGCCAGCTACCAGATCCGATGTATAATTTTACCTCATCGTAAACATCTTTTTTATGTTATTGTGACGGAACAAGCTCGAGGTCCACCAGATGTTAAGCGGACTAACCTCTGCCTATAACAGATGCATTTCATCACAAGAATTGCACCGAGGAGATTTGAGACATAGTTGTTAAGTCTCATGTGCCTGTAATTTCACTAGCTCTCAAGGACTGCTGCCGGAACACAGCGTTAGGTGCTTGGCGACAGATTTTCTACTTGAGGGTGGTAACTAGCCAGGCGAGCAATCGCAAAATGCCTTTCCACCATGCATATGTATGAAATACAATTTTTTTTTTTATATTTTCTTATGTTTGCTATAACGCATGCTCTGCGGATTACATTACAAAAATACAAATTTACGAGAGGAAACATTCCGGACATGACTTAAATTTTTTTTCCCCTCGTAAATGTGTAATTTTGTAATACTAATCATATTAGCATATATTACCGAATAATTAAATGTTTTATAGCAATACCACTGTGGTAATATGTGGTCATACAGTAAACCCGACGACCCGACCCGAAAGGCTGATTAATAACATGATAATTGGGATGTGATAAAATACTAATTTAATCAATAATCATTGCTGTTCGAGTTGGTTGAACGAAACATTAATTAGTTCCTGTTTTTCAAGCCACCGATTTCGCAAACGAATTATAATGCATGTACTTCTATTAAAAAGTTGTAATCAATCTTATTATTATATCATTAATACTAGCATATACTACCGCTTTCCTTGCGTGTAACGTTGTTTTAAATAGTATTATCTATTGATTTTCATGGTAAATCTGGTCAAACATAGCCTGCTATAAGATTCTTACATGTCAAACGGTAAAGGTAAGTAAGATTGTCACAGTCTTCAATTTACTGCGAGACTCAGACTATGTAAGGTTATCAATTGTATATTAGAGCTAAATAATAAATTACTTATTTCATATATCGTAGTCATCATCACATCAACCGTGACTTCCACCGTTGAACGAGGTTGCCATAATCCCCACGCTTGGCAGGTGTCTTAGAGATTACAGTTGAAGTTATAAGTTCTTTAGAAGGTGCTGCTGGGTACCTTCGGGTATTTTTCCCTAAGTCGCCTCTTACGACACCACGTGAAGAAATGGGGTTAATAATCTATCCTGGCACCCCACGAGAAATATATCGTAGTACAAAGATGCTATTAACTACACATTAATTGGACACCTGATACAAAAGTCCAAAACGCGGGTCCTTGTCCAAAAACTGCATCCCAAGGTAACTCGAATCTCTCATCAATTCAACAATTTAGCTGTATCATGTAAATTTGCATATCTCAAAAAACTAAACCCTTCTTCCCATCTCAAAAAAATAACAAGTGAAATTCTTTCTTACATCCAAAGGTCAAAGAGAATAAACGGGGATGTCAAGTCACATTTTTTTCCCCTTTAACCATGCAAAGAAGGTTCCACAAGGTTCTAGTGCCTTCTAAAATAAGGGGAAAATAATGAAATGAAAAAAAACTTGTAGTATATTTTCACAAAAATGGTTGTTAAGTTGTTGAGATGAAAGATGAATGGCTTCAGGAATGATCGGGCGCCAGTGGAATAGAGGTACTCCGAGAGACCACGGGCCAGCTCAAAGTCACTGGCACCGGCCAGCAACAAGATGAAGGAATTGATGAAGGAGTTGATAAATAATTAATGTTGTGACGTCATTGGATGACCCAAGAACGTATTAAACAGCTTAAATAAGCTAATCAAGAAAATAAAAAATCAGGCTCAGGTATAATAATTTTCAGGATATAGATATGTTTATAAATAACATCAACGTTCTTGTACTTAGTTTCTTAGGTATTGTTAACTGTACTTTATCTATTCGTTAACGCTATTGATAGTGAAAAGGCGTTTCTGAACACTAACCTTAAAAGTTAAACTTAGTTTAAATTCGGATTAGCTTATCTGGTCAGTAAGGGCCGTTTATCTATTTGTTAAAGTTATCTAACGTCTTATCTATCATCATCAGTCCAGTGTATGGGTTTTAAGGTTATCTGTGCGGTCTTTTTTTGAAGTTGTATATAAATTTACAGATAATATAAAATCTTTCTAACATAGAAAATGGAAAATGCGATGATAAATTGGAGTAATCCTCGGAATCAGATTTGAAAGCACTTTACTGGATATTGTACCTACCTATTCAATATGTTAGATTTTTTGCAGCGTTTTCCAAATTTCATTGTAGAAAATCTAGTTTAATATTGTACTCATTATTATACGTAACTATTCATGATAAAAAATTCAAAGTTTAGGTAATCTCACACTCTGACAAACGTAATTTTGTCAATTTTGGGAAGTAAGTACATATTTTTTTTAAAACTGCATCTTGTATCGTCTTATTGAACTACTTGACGGACTGATAGCTAACGAAAATTTTTGAATGTATTCACAAACGTATGAAGCTATTAATTTACTTTAAAGAACAGTTAATTCTAAATATGATGAATCAATGATCAGATAACAATGAACCTCAGAAACTAGGTAAATAAACTTTTAAAAAAAATTAAGCTGTTTAGTAAGAAAGGTACAAACAGTACTAGGTGAGAACATTATATAGGTTTCATTCACAAAGCGATAAGAAATGCTGCGAAATGAAGAGAGGCGATTGTTTTAAATTGGAATTTCGTATCAATGCCTGAACAGTGGCAAAATGGGGTGTTATATGATAAAAAAGTATAACTGAAAGCAACCATAGATACAAAAGCGAACTCCAGAAGTAAATATCGAAAATCTATAGCAATTAATTCTTTATAATTTAGAATATCACTTTAAAAGACAAAACAAACCCATTCAATAAAATAAAAACCTAAAAAGTTGAGGTACGATAGTGAAGACATATGACAGAAGCAGTTAACATATGGTGGTTGCAGAAAAGTAATCGATCAAGGGAGAAGATAGAAAAAGAATAAGAGGGAAAATGGTTCTTCATTTTATTCGCGTGTCTAGTATTTAAGATATCATGGGTATAATTCCTAGGTCAGACTTTATTACAAGATGTTTCAGATAAGTAATTTGCCAAAATCTGGCCCTTAGAACTATACACGACAGAATAAAATTTTAGAACAATAATTATTATCATGAAAACATGTATGCAAAACTCCACTTATGTAAATATTGATCTATCCACTATGAGTATCCCGCTAGTCAAACTAGTCTAACTAATGATCCAGCCATCAGAGTACACGAGAGGCATCCTCCAAGGATATCAAAGCGTGATGATATGATGTTGAAATATCAATATAGAAAAGCAAGTCATACTTCAGTAATTTTGTGTGGTTTTTTCTAATGCAGTAAATAGATATAAATTTAAAAAGCAGATTATAATTATAATAAGTGGTTCCAAGTGAAACACTCATATCAAAACCGAGTAGAGGCAAGCAACTTATCTAAATCATACCACTGTACTTGAGACTTGAGAGTTAGTTTGATACAGTAGCTGAGGCAGGCTTTACGCCTATTATACAAGACTAGCTGACTTCCCGCGACTTCGACTGCATAGGGTTTGTTTGAATCGCGCTTCCTTGGAAAAACTGGGACCATGGGCCCAGTTGCTTATTCCGTTCATCGAAGGGGTATTTAACTATTCTCACTTTAGGCGAAGACCCTTCTACAGGGGCCACCGAGCTTCTGCAACCAAATAAAGCCTGGTCCGAATAAAAAAAAACATTATGACCATCATCATCATTTTCATTAATAAAGAAAACATTTTAAAGATATTTTCTAGACTTTTGGCCCGCACAATTAACCAATTACTTAACTAAGCATGAAGAAATAACAAAGGAAGAGATGTAGACATACTTACGTCTGTTTGTTTTTTTTGTATATATATCAGCATAGAGAAATATTTCTCTTTTCTGTGTATATCATAGTGTATTTTTTATTTTATATATGAGGAAATAGGGTGGGTCTGAGGGTGTATGCATGTGTGTATGTGTGGTCGTAAGAACCTTTAAACATACGAATCTATTTTCGAAAATATATCAATATGTAGTAGTTTTATTTTTATTTTTATTTTTTTATGTTATTGTGACGGAACAAGCTCGAGGCTTACCTGATGTTAAGTGGACTAACCTCTGCCTATAACAGTTGCACTTCATGACAACTCACGAATTGCACTGCGCCCGCCACATTGGGACATAGTTGTTAAGTCTCATTGTGCCTGTAATTTCACTGGCTCTCAAGGACTACTGTCGGAACACACCTGTCGGTGCTTGGCGACAGACTCTCTACTTGAGAGTGGTAGCTAGCCAGGCGGGCAATCGCAAAATGCCCTTCCACCATGCGAAAGTAAGGTACGTTCGTGTAGTGCGGCATCCTATTCCATTCTGTATTACATGCTCTTTGGTTCCATTTCCAATCTTAATACGAGATATCACGGCAAGTAATCAAAGGTTTATTTAAAGCTATAGTTCGCCAACTATCGGTGAAATAGACGGACGCAATCGCTCGTCGACACCTTATCGTCAGCTAGTTAAGCGTTTCGCTGATTGCTGGATTGAGTTATAAATCTCTAGCGGCACGCGATCCATCCCTTCAAACAAATGCCTAGATCTAATGGAAGAGCTATTTTAACAGAGTTATAAGAGTTCCTAAGTTTTCTATACGTTTTCGTACCTTTTCAATTGTTTAGCTTGTACCTCTGTACGTATTACATTCCCAGTTCATGATCGATACGATTCGTTTCCATTGCATTTCCTAAGTTTGAAAATTGTCGCCGCGAGTTTTTAATAATTATTTTTAAAAAATCGGCTTGTACTTGCGTGATGTTTATCATAATTTTCTGTCAGACTAATTTCAAAGTTATTTGAAGTTTTTGGTCTGAAGTTACGAATGTGGTCGAACCCTAAAATTTGTCTAGTTGTTAAGCTCCTTCTGCTCCTTTATGAGGTACCTAGTAATAACTACACGTAGTGGAACGTTCGCTGCGGTCTTAACTTGGATGGGTGACCGCTAGTTGCATTTACTACTGAGTGCTTCTGTGCCTCGGAGGGCACATTAGTCCTGGATTTTGGCTTAGTGTGGCAATCCTTATAAATGGTAGAGCATTTTGCGAATACTCGCTTGGCTACCACCCTCAAATAGAAAATCTGTGGACAAGCACCTATCGGTGTATTTCAGCGGTTCTCGTTGTGAGACATAATTTTAGGTCTAAGAACTCACAGTGGTACTGATTTGACAATGACGTAGACAACATCTGGTGTTATCAGTGAGTTAGAACGAAAATTGTTGTTGAATCGGTAACTATTCCGATAGAACCACGTGTGTGAAGGGAGTATGAATCCAAGTGAAAGAAATGGTAAATCGCTAGTATAGTTTCTGGCGGCAGCAAAGTGCACTGGATGGCTATCGCGCGGTGTTTTTCGCTACTACACATCCGTCAATAACCTCGCATCATATTGTAATCGGCATTATACTGTGGATCAGTTCTTAGGCGTAGTAGTGTGGTATGGGGCAAACTTTTTACGGCTCTACACGGAATGCGCGTGCTACTGTTTTAGTCTACAGGTACTTACACTCAATAGGCTACAGTTATCCGCGCACATTTTTCAATTATATTATTTGCCATTAGAACGCGCGGGTGACTCACGGTTGAGAGTTGGTTAGTGTGCTTATGTCATGATTTTTTTGATGTACAAATAAATTTATTATTATTATTTTGCTTCCAAAAGATACCCACTAGATAGTATAAATAGTTAAGTTAAAACCTTACTATTTAACATATGATTTCACCTCGCTCGTTTTACGTACGTTCACAATTTAATGACAAGTATAAATAAATTAAACATTAAAAACCTAGACTGCAAATTATTAATTTTCGTTAGGCGTTTAATCGTTTAATTGAAATTAAATCTGAAAAATTATATATATATTTATGGAATCGTTACCGCGAGTGGTTGGGGAGAAAATATTTTTTTTACTTACTATTTGCGTCTAAATCTTTCAGTTTGTTTTTTACCTTTTTTTTTTATTGTCACCTGCGCTATCAAGACAAATCTATTGATATATCATACATTAAAATCGGTTCAGCCGTTTAGAAGTTATGGTGGCATAAAGAAACTCACAAACATTTATAAATGACCCTGAAAACAAAACACTCTTTTTTTGGGCAGTCGTATAAAAACAACAAGGCAGTGATGAAACTAAAACAATACACTATAAAATATTCTGATATCGGATCTAGCCATTGTACCTAACATTTTACAGGTACTAGGTTTAAATTACCGTACACTAATAAGTATCACGCTTGTTGAATGATAGCCAATAAAGTGGAACGATAAGATCACTAATTCAGCTTTGGATATGTTGATGTTTCAGTAAATCGTATCGAGAATCTAGATTACATGTCGGAACAAGTTGAAAATAAGGTAATAAAGTTCCCCACGTCTCGTAATAAAATATTTTAACCTCGTTGGGTGGACTCAACAAGGTTAAATATTTTATTGCTTGAAAACTGAGTTTACTTTATAAAGTTAAGGGTTGTACCCTCGGATCGGAGTTATCCCATTTCCCAACTCAATAGATTATTTTTGCTCAGAAAACACTACTCTAACTGCTATTTTTAACCGACTTTAAAATAAAAAGGCGGGTTTAAATTTAAAGGTATTTTTAGGGTTCCGTACCCAAGAGGTAAAAACAGGACCCTATTAATGAGACTTCGCTGTCCGTCCGTCCGTCTGTCACCAGGCTGTATCTCAAGAACGGTGATAGCTTTGACAGTTGAAATTTTCACAGATTATGTATTTATATTGCCGTTATAATATCAATTACTAAAAATAAAATAAAATAAATATTTAAGGGGGGCTCCCATACAAGGAACTTGATTTTTTTACCGTTTCTTGCTCGATACTAGTGACGCTGACAGGTAGACGCTTTTACTATTCACAGAATATTTAGTTTTGTTTTCTCTTTAAACATAATTAACTAAAATAAAATAAATGATTAAGGGGGCTCACTTACAATAAAAGAGGTTTTCGCCGTACCTACCCAGCTCAATCGGACACTGCGAAAAATGTCTGTTACTTGCAAGATTAGGTTACAGATAATGGTACGGAACCCTTCATGCGCGAGTCCCACTCGCACTTGGCCGATTTTTTGTGCGTAAATTTAATAACTTGCTACAGTTTTTTTTTGTTTGATAGGTTAGCCTTTGACCACTATCTCACCTGATAGTAAGTGATGATGTGGTCAAAGATGTTGTTCAGACTAACCTAGAATTACTCGCTCTCAAGGAAAACTGCCGGTACACACCGTTATACAGATTTTCTACTTGAGGTCGCTAGCCAGGCGGATATTCCCAAAAAGCCCTTCCACCATGCAGAATACCATGCAGAATAGTTAACTCATTTACTGTGTTCTTTATCTTATATGATTGACCTAAAATATAAATAAACGAACATCGTCTGATGTTCATTTATTTATATTTTGTGATTTATATGCAGTTTCTCACTATTTCGATTTCGAATTTTCACTGGTGTATATATGTCCATCTAAGCGAAATTTAGACGCCATAGGTGATTGTTCAATTTCACCTATCACTAGATTGCAGTCAGCTACGCGTCGTTCCATTCTCCCAATGACTGGAATATGCGTCGATTGGGACGTGTGGGACGCTGGGGAGCTTTCTGTCTAGATTGTGTGCTCGCAATTTGAGTATCAATTGCCTTTAAAAATGCATATTGTCAGTGTTCAGCGAATGTTGCATCCTGTTTTAATCTATTTAAAGTTCACCTTTGACGTTTGAATGTATAAACTGTTTAACGCAAACAATTCACTTTTTTTAATGCTTGATAGTTAAATTACATAGTAGAATTACTGGCTCTCATGGACAGATGCCGGAACATACTGGTAGGTGCTTGGCGACAGATTTTCTTCTTAAGGGTAGTAGCTAGCCATGCGGGCATTCGCAGATTGCCCTACCACCATGCTATAACGAATGCCATCCT
This sequence comes from Plagodis pulveraria, assembly GCA_963890685.1. NCBI lineage: Eukaryota > Metazoa > Arthropoda > Insecta > Lepidoptera > Geometridae > Plagodis > Plagodis pulveraria. The sequence continues at coordinate 18,963,138 of OY982958.1, read as the reverse complement.
AAGACGATAACCGGGACCGACGGCTTAACGTGCCCTCCGAAGCACGGAAGCGTTCAGTAGTAATGTCACTAGCGGTTACCCATCCAACTCATGACCGCGGCGGACGTTGCTTAACTTTGCTGATCGGTTAAGAACAGCTAAGCAAACTTCGCTACGAGCGCTTCAAATAGTTTGACCTAATCGGCGGAAAATGCGTTATTGCAAAAATAAAAATATGTCAGCTTTCCGTCTATCAGTCCGTGTGTCTTTCAGTCTCCAAGTCATTAGTAGAATGAGTGAATGAGTTAGGGAACTAAGGCTCGTATGCATCTTAAAGTTAAGATCGTTCTTATGATACAGTTTTGACGTTTTATTTAAGGAACATCTATCAAAACAGACTTTAAATTTAAGTTTAAACGGAACAACAACCAAAATGAAATTTTATTTATTATTTTATATATATTGTATATTTTACCTCACTTACTTCTTAAGTATAATAAAGTATGACAGGTAGCCTAAAGATGATATCTGACACTAGAAGATTCTAGAAGTTAACAAAAATCTGTTTTCTTACTCTCGGGTTTCATCGTCGGGAGATGATTAAACAGATTGCAACTATGTATATATTTATGGATATTTAATTATAATGACATAATTTTAACCTTAATCAAACTGTGTTATATTGGGTGGTCTTATCGCTGTGATAGCAATTTCTTTTAGACAACCTTTGAAAATATATATTGTACCTTAATTCCTTGTTATTTGAAATTGAAGTATCATTTAAACTTTGTTTTGACAATATTCCGTGCTTATACACGATTTATGTAACACGAAGATTTTACTAAACTTAACATATTATAATATAATGTAATAATTTGAGCCCTTACCAAACTGTGTAATATTTGGCAGTCTTATCGCTGTGATAGCAATTTCTTTAGACTACTTTTGAACTCGTATAAGGTACTTTAATTCCTTGTTATTTGAAATCCACGTATCAGTTAAGCTTTTACAACATTCCATGCTTATACACAATTTATGTGACAACCAATTTTGCTTTATATGAACTTGAAGAATGTATAAGTGTTTATATTTAACGTCGGAACACCGTTTCATCTTTACATATTTAAATACACGAATAGAAACAAATTGCACGTTTCGTGGAATGTATATTGAGGAGAAAATATCAACCTCTACCTGATTCACACTCATGACCCGAAATGTTTTGTGACAGTTTGAAACAAGTCACACATAATACAACAACATAAGTAAATAAAAAACAATGCTTCTCAATGGGGAGAGACGCATGGCACTAATGATTCCAAGTCTCTCCCACAGGTAAAAGAAAAATCAAATCATTTGTTTAATTTAGGCATTTATAACGTATTTTTACATGACTGTCCAAAAAAAGGAGTGTTATGTTTTTAGGGTTCATGTATGTTTGTGAGTTTCTTTATTCCACAATAACTTCTAAGCGGCTTAACCTATTTTAATATGTGAGATATCGTTAGATTCGTCTTAGCAGCGCAAGTGACACTAGCTGCATAAAAAGTGAAAAAAAAAATAAACTGTAGATTTTAAACTCAATTATTTAATTTTAATATTGTTATGTTTGCAATAACGCCTGCTATGCGGATTACTATATTTGTAATTTTGTAATCCATTATTTAACTCGAATATTAGATTATTTTTTTCAAACCCATCTAGCTGTTTACATAAAGTTGTTAAGTCTCATGTGCCCGTGATTTGTACTTTCATTTAATTTAACAGAGGGAAGTTAGCTTAGTATTAGTTAAAATATCTTAAAGCTAAAATGAGTCCATACTATATATGAAAATATTTTTTTCCCCGCATATGTATCTAGTTTGTTAGTTTATTAAGTTATACATTTACTACTGAATCAGTTTGCCGTTGAAGGGCCAGCCAGAGACTCCGACGTTTTGATTTGAACCTCCACGAATATCAATGTTGAGTATTTTATAATTAAAACTCATTTCATGTAAAGTGAGATAGCTCCAAGTACACTTTTGACCACACCCGAAGTGCTAAGAAAGACGTCAACGCGAGCGGCCCGAGCTCTCGTTGAAAAAGATCACCGGATGTGGTCGAAACTATAGTCAGAGCTGATTATTCGCGTGAGTTATCCCGTATTGTTTACTGAAACGGAAGTAGTTTAGGAAGGAACAAATTGCTAGCAATTTGTTAGTAAGTGGATCTATGCTAAATTTGCACAAATCATAAAAACAGTAGGTAAGGTAAACGTACTTCATGCTTTTAAATGTTCACAATGTGCATTACGCACAAGATATATTACATATGCAACACATCAATTTGTAGAAGCAAGCTATATCTTTGCTTTGCAGGTTAACCGGTACCATTGTACAGCTTCCACGCAATCTGATACGGGCGGCATTTCACCGGCACATAGCCGTGGGCCCACAATGCAGTGCCAATATATCGCAGGTAGCTACGTATCCACTGTACGTACAGAATAGCTTAATTTATAACCAGTGATAGCGGTCATGCCAGGAGCTGTAGTTTTATTTCAGTACAACTGGAATTCGGGTATGTAATTCATGTATTTCCAGCGGACTGAATAGGGAATATTCCATTTAGTTTTATTCAACATAAGTTCATAAGTTTAGTACATTGCAGCGTAGATTCATCTTTGTTTGTTTTTGTCTACTTTTACATTAACGTTATAAAGAGGAACGATTTGTATTTTTGTATGCAACGAATTAACTCAAATACTACTTGGATTAAATTTTGTATGGAAATAGTTTGAGTCCTAGGAAAGGACATAGGATAGTTTTTATCCAACTGCGCATAAAGAGGTTAATGGTTTGCGCGATAACAGACATACGCGCGGGCGGAGCGTTGTTTATGATAAAGCTACCTGAATTCAAGACTTTATTTAACATTTGCAAATACCTTTTTGAAGCGCTCGTAGCGAAGTTTACTTAGCTGTTCTTAACCGATCAGCAAAATTAAGCAACGTCGCCCGCGGTCATGAGTTGGATGGGTGACCGCTAGTGACATTACTGCTGAGCGCTTCCTTGCTTCGGAGGGCACGTTAAGCCGTCGGTCCCGGTTGTCGTCTCAGGATGGCAGTCGTTACAGCATGGTGGTAGAGCATTTTGCGCATGCCCGCCTGGCTAGCTACCCCCCTCAAGTAGAAAACCTGTCGCCAAACACCTAACGGTGTGTTTCGGCAGCTGTCCTTGAGAGCCAGTAATTCTAGGTTAGTCTGAACAACATCTTCGACCACATCATCACTTACCATCAGGTGAGATAGTGGACAAAGGCTAAACTATCAGGCATAAAAAAAACCTATATCTATAGAATTCATCTCAGAAACCGACATTATATTTGTCGAAGTTCCTAAAGGATGCAATTTAAACAAATCACACGCAGAAGAAGGCATCACTTCTTAGGTTACCAGCAGCTAGAAGATAAAAATCAAATAGATACATAGACCGCTTTAAAATTGACTTGCGAATGTACAGATATACCTACGTCCTCCATATTACATAGTAACCGTCTGCAACAAGCTTTCCCGGTCTTATTCCTTTCCGCTTGGTATTCGAAATAGAATTTCGATATTGGCAATGCTACGACATGAAAAAATGTTCTCGGAGCTGCAATAGTGCAAGGAAACTTTTGTATCGTCCATATCCGCATCTTTGTATACGTCATTTTTGTTTAACGCAAGGAGTTTTGTAAGAAATTTTGTTTTTTGTATATACACTAAAATCTCTCTTACTATCAATCAATTTTGCATGGTTGAAGGGCATTTTGCGAATGCCCGCCTGGCTTGCGACCACCCTCAAATAGAAAATCTGTCGCCAAGCACCTAACGGTGTGTTCCGGCAGCAGTCCTTGAGAGCTAGAAAAGTTACAGGCTAAAGAGACCTAACAACTGGACGTCTCAGTGTGACGGGCACAGTGCAATTCGTCGTTGACGAAATACGTCTGTTATAGGCAGAGGTTAGTCCACTTAACATCAGGTGGGCCTCGGGCTTGTTCAGTCACATTAAAAAAAAAAAAAAAAAAAAAAACAGAACTTTCACCATTAAACATTAAACTCAATGGGAGGATTTGCCATAATCCCCACGCTTGGCAGGAGTCTTGGGGATCGCAGTAGAAATAGTCAGTTCTTTAGAAAGCGCTGCTTCCCACCTGGTATTTTTTTCTTAGTCGTCTCTTATGACACCCACGGGAAGAAATGGGGGGGGGGGGGGTGATATTTTAACCTGGCACCCCGTTTAGGTTACGTAAAAATGTACATAAAACACTCGTTATTACTCAGACAACGTCATACGTACAAGCAAGGACCAAAATGTCCTACCGATATAACTCTGAAAAAGGTGCGTGCTATAATCTAACTAGCAATTTTAGTAACATTTTTTTTTTTTTTATGCCTCATAGTTTAGCCTTTAACCACTATCTCACCTGATGGTAAGTGGTGATGTGATCGAAGATGTTGTTCAGGCTAACCTAGAAGTACTGGCTCTCAAGGACAGCTGCCGGAACACACTGTTAGGTGCTTGGCGACAGATTTTCTACTTGAGGGTGGTAGCTAGCCAGGCGGGCATTCGCAAAATGCCCTACCACCATGCTATAACGACTGCCATCCTAAAACAACAACCGGGACCGACGGCTTAACGTGCCCTCCGAAGCACGGAAGCGCTCAGTAGTAATGTCACTAGCGGTCACCCATCCAACTCATGACCGCGCGCGATGTTGCTTAACTTTGCCGATCGGTTGAGAACAGCTAAGTAAACTTCGCTACAAGCGCTTCAAAAAATCAAAAAATTAAATTTATTCAATAACTTATTATTAACTACTTTTCCCACATAAAAAACTGCAATGTGACTTGGTGGATTGAAAGTATAAAGTAAAAGTTTCTTCGAAAACATTTCTCATTTGTCTGAAATGATGTGAATAAAAAAGTTCCAAAGCACCTACCAAAACCAATAAAGTCATCCATGCAAAGATTGGTTGGAAGAGATAAATGCTTATTAACTATAAAACAGCAATTTTTTCATAGCGTCAGTAATATGGTCTGATTTTTAATACTAAAAATTCAATCACAACTAAAAAAAAATATTTTAACCCTTTTATCACAACTTTACTTTGTGTTTAAAATACACCTAACTGCTAATTATAGTATATTTTAGATTTAACAAGCGCTAAAAATAAAATATTCAAGTACTCATATTACAGAAATATGTAAGTAGGCAAAACAAAGCTTTGATTTCAAAAAGCGTTCAAAGCAATTTTCAGTCGTCACTTTGAGCCGAGTCAAGGGATTAATATTTATATACGATACGCTGAAAGCCCGTTTTCTTACCCACTTCTGATAAGGATGTTCGTAAGTGAACAGTACAAATTACAGAGAAGGATATCTTTTCATGTTTTTTAAAAGAAACTAAATGTAAATGTTGCTTGTGTGAACTATTCGTTAGGCAAAAACTGCAAGTGCTTTCTTGCAGTTTTTGCCTAACGAATAGTTCACCGTAACAAATGTGCGAGTATGGTTGCAATCGTCTGATTTTTCTCACTTGTGACAGTGACAAGGTCCTTGGTTAGAAGTGTATTGCACAAGTGTATATATAGGATTTTCATTAAAGTGGAACTATGGTGAATGGAAGTACATTTTATGATTAACTGTTTCAATTAAATCATGTATTAAATAATTGGAACTACATTACAAAATTACAAATATATGATAATTGGTACTAGTTTCGATAAAAAAAAACTGGTTGCATTATGAACTACAATGAATTATGCAAATACTCTACAATTAATCTGGACGACATAATCTTGAGGTTACTAGAGAAGACTTTTAATTTCACTTTGGAGAGTATGTAACATTTTTTTATAGAAAAAGAAGCAAATAAAAAGTAACTTCGAGTCTTTTGAAACGGTCAACCTTATTATTTCAAATTGCAATAATGAATGTGCAAGTTATTAAGAATGAGAATGTGCAGAATAAAAATTGTTTGTCCTTGCTTAACACCGAGGACTTTTCATCACCATCGTTTATCATCACTGTCTCCGCGGGTGAAACCACGGGGCGTTAAAACTTATAGACCCGTAACTTATGCACCATCATACAAAGCATTTGCATGTCAAAAACCCCCATGAAATTTTATATTTACCTGTCTCTTGACACTCAAAGAACAAAGAGACGTATTTTCATATTTAGTAATGGGCAAGATTTCTCGTGAGATATATCTAAGATTATCTTTGCAGTTGGCAAACTTGTTGATTGTTGTAATCTAGACATATTCATATCTAATATCACCAATTTCTAGTGGCTACCACTGTAGCCACTAGACATTCTAATTATAAAGAGATTTTTTAATGTATTTTATTTACTGTAGTGACTAGGTTAGCACTGCGCTGACAAATAAAGTACTTAGGAAGTCTGTCTTGATAAGGCCTGGGTCAATAGCTTGTTCTCTAGACTCGTAAATAACTATTAAGGTTTGTACTAATTATTTATTTATTTATTACATACATGCTCTTGGGTATGCATTACAGTTACCCAATTAGCTTACCCAAGGCTCAAAAACATTAAAAATAATAACAACACATATAAAACAATAATTAAAAAAAAAAAGGTGGACAATAGAAATACAAACAAAAACAAGAAAAATTAAAAATACTTCTAGGACTAAAAATATTTAATATATATATATATTAATATTTAAGTAAATATCCACTATACTATTTTATTAATGTACTTTGGTAACAAAATCCATTGCCGCTCTGTGAAATTCCTGCGAAGTGCAGTGGAGTGAACAGATCCAAGGAGTGGTGTTGGCAAATAAGATCATCGAGCAACCGCAATTATAATTTAAAGCAACTATTATATATGTAAAAACAAATATTTATTTTTAATAGGTTATTATGTGTAAATAATCAAATCACGCTGTTATTATAAATGCATAAGAGTGTGTGTATGTGTCTATAAGAGAGAAAGGGAAAGAGAAAATGTAGGTGTGTGTGTGTACGTGAGTGTGTGTTTGTGTGTGTGGGTTGTGTGTGTGTTTGTGTGTGTGTGAGGATGTGGTACAACTGAATCGCGAAACAACGGAACAAAGAAAAATATTATGAAATTGTAAATGAATTCCTAACGTCTGCGTTTTATCCCGGAAAATCGCATTGTAAGATGCAAAACTTTATGCCAAATTTTGTTTAATAATACATACAGAACCTTCGTTTTTTTAGTGACTAAATGTAATGGAAAATTAATGAACAAAATATGAATATGAAGAAAGTAAAGAAGAAACTTGAGTGAGAAGCTCCAGTTGGTTAAAACTACTTGCTGATAAACCTAACTTCATGAAACACGTATTCGTAGTATATCCTCTACTGTTTTTATCAACTCAGTGTTCCTGATAAGGACAGCCGTAAGCGGGCATTGGATGTGAGATTGGAGCTCTCACTTATCCGTGAAGACGCGATAACGACGCTCCCGAACGTTTGACGGCCGATAGACGTATTGTTTCTGGTTAACAAAAGAGACTAGAGCCCATCCGGTTTTATCTTATATATTATATAAGATATATATTATATTATATATATTATATAAGATAAACCTAAAAATACCAGTGACTGAGGCCTAATCTTTCAGTCTTAGTATTAATTGGAACTAGTTTTGTGATTTCAGACTGGTTTGGCTATACTATGGAGTTTTTATTAGGTCTACTTGTATAAATGTAGTGGAATTTAAGGAACTGAATTTTATCCTCTTTTAGTATAGTGCGTAGCAAAAACGCGAAGCGCTTTTACATGGTTTTCTTTTTTTTTTTATAAAAGTTAAATAGTTATTTTTTCAACAATAATTTGTCACTTGTGACGAAATGCATCTGATAGAGGCAGAGGTTACCCCTTGACATCAGGAGACCTATAAATTAAAAATGTAAAAACACCCGGCTTCAAGTTATTTATTTTCGTTTAACGTTTTATCGTTCCATTCAAAATTAAACGTGCAGGTTATATATTTTTATTGAATCGTCTTTTCAAGACCTTCAATTTATTCACCACACTCGATTGGTTTGGTTTTGGTAAAAAAAATAATTATTTCATCAATATGGCGTATATTTTTTGTCAGGTTTTTTAATTTTTTTTTTATGTATCTAGTGTCACTTGCGCTATCAAGATAAATATAATGATATCTGATATAACTATATAACTTTGATATAAATGATATAACTTGGATAAACCATTTAGAAGTTATGTTGGAATATAGAAACTAGTTTGATAGTAAAACATATTTATATGAAACCTGAAAACATAAGACTCTTTTGTAAAAAAACATACAAAGAGACTGAGTTACTTTCGCTTTTATAATATTAATACAGATTCTGTGGTAGCAAAGTTAAGCAACGTACGCCGCGATTATGACTTGGATGGGTTACCGCTGGTGACATTACACCTGAGCACTTCTGTGCTTCGGAGGGCACGTTAAGCCGTCGGTCCCGGTTGTTGTCTTTGGATGGTAGTCCTTATAGCATGGTGGTAGGGCATTTTGCAAATATCCGCCTGGCTAGCTACCACCCTCAAGTAGAAAATCTGTCGCCAAGCACCTAACGGTGCCGGAACACATTCCGGCAGCGGTTCTTGAGAGCCAGTAATTCTAGGTTAGCCTGAACAACATCTTCGATCACATCATCACTTACAGGTCATCATCACTATCAGGTGAGATACTGGTCAAAGGCTAACAGTTAATGAAGCAAAAAAAAAAACACAACGGCTAGAGACAGTTTTTGTTCTTTGTTCGCTTGTCTGAATTCTCCAATGAACTATCAAATTTCGTCTTTGGAACCAAGTCATGAGATCAGTTCATCTGATCAAATGCAACGAATAGTAACAATACCAACAATCAGTAGGTACAAAACCAGGTATATAGAAAATCGTATAAACTGAAGCAATATTATAGACATAAATAATATCTCAGCTTGTCCAACTGTGCTATAATTGCGTATTCACAAAGTAGGCACCCGTTATTGTATAGCAGTTCCGGGCAAAGCCATTATTCAACCTAACTCTGAAATTCGTATTCGGCGCGTGGTCAAAGCATAATATTCGCTTTGCTTGCAACGTCCGAAACAAGATGGTATTTTGAACACGAAATTGACAAGAATTTCAGTAACCTCATTGCAAGACAAGCTAACATACTGCTTTCCTTGTTACTCCTATTCTGGATACTTAAAACAAAACCTGAATACCCGCAAAACAATTGGAGAGAGGAACTCATCAAGATGCATATTGCGACGGAGTGTAACGTCTCAATATGAATCCTATTACCTAGAAAAACTGTCACAACATTAACAATTTTTTTTTTTGCAGTAAAATTAGCCTTTGACCACAATCTCACCTGATGGTAAGTGACGATGTTGTCGAAGGTGTTAACAGGCTTAACCTAGAATTACTGGCCCTCAAGGATAGCTGCCGGAACACACTGCTAGGTGCTTGGCGATAGATTTTCTACTTGAGGGTGGGCGCTAGCCAGGTGGGCATTCACAAAATACACTTCCACCAAGCGTGATGCTCAAGCCCGCAGCGGTTCTCGAAACATGGATGTGCTGCGCGCGTCCATAGCCAAGGCAAGCTGCTTCAAAATTGCAGGTAGCGTTTATAACATTCATTTAAATTTATTAGAAGTTTTTTTTTTCAAAAAATCATTTCAAAGTGTCGAATTACCCGCCACACCAGCCTGAACGATATCATTCGCCGCAGCTTTTACCTGAATGTCTGATGCAGGACGATGGTAAGAGACCTGACGCTAGGCTCTGGTTCCGTGGAAGTTAGCAGCCCTTTGTGTGGAACGCTACGTGCGTAGACACTTTAGCGACGTCACATCTTTCTGAAACCAACGTGAGGGCTGGCACCGCAGCTACTTCGGCGAAGCAACTCAAGCGGTACAAGTATACTAACCTCGGTACTGGTTACATATTTGAGCCGTTTGGTATAGAAATATTGGGTCCGTGGGGACCGGGAGCTCATCGTATTTTCCAAAACTTATCAGAGCGCTTAGTCGATACGACGCGTGATCAAAATGCTGTTACATATTTGGTTCAACGAATAAGCATTGCGATTCAACGTCAACAAACAAAGACTTTTATGAATACCATACGGCATTTTGTTATGTGTAACATGATCTGCTATTTGCTATAAGTTCAAAGTTTATCTGTACAGAGCCCGTAGTTGAATGTTCTTTAAAATCAGCAAGAAACTCCATCACTAAGAGGTACATACAATTAATTAAATTAAGACCCCCAACCGATGAAGCTGACTCATTTCTTCAATTTGTTGCTGCTAATAATGTTCATCAACTCTCAGCATAATGACACAAGTCAGACAACAACAACGATTCGAGAAACAAATAAGGGTTCCGCGATAAGACTCTCAGTTTACATTCAAGTATTTCATTGTTGCTAAACAAAGCGGGCCGACTCTTTAAATAAACGTATTTTGTTGGAAATGGCCAACTCTTGCTTTGAGAGGTCCTTAGACTACAAAGTGACGGGATAGGTACTTTGTCAGACACTAATTAAGTACGCACTAAAATACAACTAAAGAGCACTATGCTTGCATATATTTTTAGTCTTACGCTTCTGACGACTTTAGACGCAATTTTTTTTATGAAAATGGTAGCAGTGATTTAGTACGCGTAGTTAGCATTTTACCAATAACCCTGTATATGTAGTTCAATATTTATAGGTTGCAGTTTTAGTGGAGACTGGGAGAAATACACACATAAACACGTAATTTCGTGATGTAAATATAAGATTTCTTGTACTTATCGCAGGGTTCATGGCCACATAAACATCCTCCATCTCCTGCAAGGTTCATAAAAGACAATAAAGCGACAATAACCAAAAGATGGCCTACAGCAACATCTTCTATATAACCTTTTACCAATACTGTGATCCCCAAGAGGCCTACGAAGCGTGGATATTACGGTGCAGGTGTTGAGCAGCGGTCATTTTTGCTGGTACTACACTATTGAATGATTTAATATATAATATAATGAATTATGTATATTGTATATCTGCTCAACTGCGGGTCATTTAAAATCGGGACGACGGAATCTGCTTGGAGGTACCCGCAATTGCACGGAATAAAATAAAATTAATAGAAATAAAAAGCGTATTATATTTGTAATATATTTTCTCTAACAATCTTTTAATGATAACTCAAAAAACTATTATTATTACATAAGCTTTATAATATCGGAATTGGTATATATTTGATATTACAGTTTGTTGTGATAGCTTATTTCTACCCTTGGGGAGCTCTGCATTCCACACTCTCATTCGAGCCTGTATAGTAGAACCCTCTCCGGGGTTACCAAACTAAAATGAGGTCAAACACAAAAGTCCTCATTCCATCTGCGCCAAATTACAAACCGAAACAACAACCAAAAATGACAATTCAATCAAATTTATTGGAAATTACTCCGTGCAACTGCGGGTACCTCCAAGAAGATTTTATCGTCACAATTATAAATGACCCGATATTGAGCAGAAACACTATCTGTACGCAATGAGTCGTACAATATGCCACTACGCCACTGCGCCATACGCGGTGTGAAATTAACTAGCTAAGTACTATAGAAATAACCTTAAATAAAGGTCACTCACCGACCAAGTCCCAAAACGTTTTCTTTCGTCGAAATTCGAAATGAACGGGCTTTTCAACACACTAATATATGGTGGTGGTGGTACAAAATAATACTGGTGGCACTTGTATCACAAAGCAAAATACTTTTTATTATTCTCACCAAACTTGTTGAATATTACAAAAGTCCATGATTTTTCTCGCTATTACTGCTAGCTGTCAAAGTTCCGTCGTCCGCCAGCCGGACCTACTCGTACCATAGAACAGAATCGCGGTGTCGCCCGCAAAATTTTTAACCCTGCCCTGGTTTGGAACCGAACACTATCGTTCCCATGTTGTTTTATACGTAGATGGTACCTCACAGATGTTTAAAGTAGATAGAAAAGTTTTCGCTTAAATAATATGTTATTTATAGTATTTAAATGGTTCACCGCTAATAACTCTCTCTTAAGTTCAAAAAAGATCAAATGTTTAAAGTTTTCTTTACCAATTGCTACTAATGTTGAACCATACATTTAAGCTTGGCCTATATAAACTCTCTATTGACAATGCGACAATCTGCCTGGGAATCAAATAGATTCAACTTAACAGTTGAATCCACATATAAATGATCTATCCGGAAGACTTAGTTTTGCTGCATATGCAGTTCGTAAAATAAGACAGTTAACGGACGTAGCTACTACGAGGCTAGTTTAATTCGCGTACTTCCACAGTAATTATGTCGTATGATGTCTTGTTGTGGGGAGCTACTGCTAAGTTATGAACAATCTTGCTCTTACAAAAGCGTGCAATTCGAACATATATGAGGAAAATGCATTACGCACGGGAGAGGGTGGATCTTCCAGGCTCAGGGCCAGTAGGAACCCCACTAACGATTAAAAAATCCCATGGTGTTCCACCATCACCTACTAGTGCCAAGAGCCGCGGTGCTTTGTAGACGCTTAAATTTAATAAATTATTTTGTCTTTTGACAAATCCAAACCACTGCGCAAACAGATTAAAAAAATATGACATACAATGCGACTACGGGAAGGACTATGCCATAAGAGCCGTATGCTAATAAAAGTCGACGTGAGTAGGGTGGTCCTGCACATTAAACACAACAAGGTTCTTATCATCTAAAGCCCTACATTAACGTTAAGGTCACTACCTTACTCACTAGTGCACATACAACAAAAGCAATTCCAAGCGTTGCCGTCAGTCTGATAGCCGGCCATAAACGTGAAGCCAAAACCTGTGCCAAAACTCTACAATAGAACTTTTCATACCGTATTTTTTTTTATCAAAAACGGTGTAAAATTATGGTTTTTATTTTAAAGTTATCATTCTACATGTTATATTTACGATTTTGATGTTTTTTTTTCAATTACAGATGCAGTGTAATTTTTGTCCAATTTGCCCAGTAACTTCACTTGCTATAGTGCCCTTCACGTCTAAACACTGTAATGAATTGCTTGCACACTAAAATTAGTGGTTGGTTGTTGTGGTTAGACCCACCAAAACGGAGTCTTTCTTAAAGCGAACGGAAATAGTAAGTCTATAAGTAAGTGAAAAAGTTTATTCCTGAAAGATTTCTTCATTAACAAACACCTTATAACAAGTTAATAAATTTGATACTCTGAAATGAAAATTAATGTGATTATTTTCCGTTCTGAAATTGTAATAGGTAAGAGAGCTCGAGTTGCTCTAGGGCAATTTCCTTATACACCGTTTAGCCGGTGCATCTTATAACGACCCAGAGAATGTTATGAGATGCTGTCCAAAGTGCTTTCTGGAAAATATTGCGCTTCCGTAAACTCATAAAGTACGGAGTACCTGTTCATATTATTACTGCTTGTGGTTAATCCATGCAGCGTATAAAATATACTAACAGATAGTAATGGAACGTGAAAGATGCTTTTAGCTACGGCGTAAATTTTAATTAAAAGTTTTATTTTAGTTGAATAAAGTTATAAAAGAAGTATATACCTACAGTAATACAGAACTTACTTTGCGTTTCTGTCTATATTCAGAAAATATCATTTCGGATCAGGAGGTTTTGTACGCTAAACGTTTTTGGGTGCACATCAACTGTTATATAAAACGCGCTGACATCAAGACGTTCTCAATTTAAAATGGTTTTGGAAGCTAAATGGCACTTCTAATTGTTAGTGCACTACTCAATATGTCTTTGAATCAATTTGACCATTACGGAAAAACAACCATGGAGCACGTTATCCTAATTTCAGTAAGTATTTAGTACCCTCAATTAGGCCCTCAAATCAAAATAAGTTTAACGCATTTGAACGTACAGTGTATTTAAAATTTCGAACCGGTACGCTCTCTGTATTCTTTTTTCTGTGACTTTTGTTTTTAATCTTGACGGGCAACGTTATTAGAGACGGAAGAGGTACATCATATTTTGATTTCAATGTGTCATTTTAACACTATCCCAAACCGCCAGTATCGGTAACCAAAATGAAAAGGCGATCGGTGCGTAAAGACTCGGATATAATACGACCCACGCCCAAAACTTAAGCTTTGGGCTTTATTGTAACCATTTGTTAATTTTATATTCACTAAGAATGCATAGTATTTAAATACTATTAATCTAGGGAACGATTAAGATGTTAACAGCTTATAACAGCTAAGAAAACAAGAGTAAATATATTTCAATCTCAATATTTTTTAAATCCAAATCATTATGCTCTGAAGAGTTTACCTAAACGTACCTGTTCAAAATTCCGTAACTTGTTTTTCAAAACGTGAATGTTTTGCATCGAGTACGTCAACCAGGATTTTGAGCATGTGAGTATAAGATGCTCATTATCAGGGCGAATGCGCAGCAGCGACAAGCAATCATTTGCCGGTTAATTAATGATCACACTAATATTATAAATGTGAAGGTTAGTGAGGATGTTAGAATGTATGTGTGTATGTTTGCTCTCTCCATTACGCTGATTAAAACCACGGAGCGAAGCTAGTTTATATGTGTTACGGCCAAAGGTAGGTGTCATCATAAACTTAAGATTAGCCGGTTAAACATAGGTTTATCTTTAAGCAGATGTTACTGTTAGTTTCTTCTATCATTAACTAGCTAAACTTAAGTGTAACCGTAGGCACTTGGTTAAAATTGTTGAAGCGAAAAAAAAAACAATATAATTCTTACTATTCCGACACGAAAACTTTTAGTGTAAAATTATGTCTCAGTACAGAAAATTATTTATTCAAAATTATAAAACTACAGTGTTAATAACATAAATTTACAATTATGACATTATCTAGTCATAAAAATTTAATAATAACGAATTTTATTTATAATAGATCCTTCTTTATTTAATATTACAAACTAAAACTTCTGCAGTTCAAACTACTTATTATTTACTTAAACCTGCGATGATAATAATTTTGTCGTAAAAATAAAATAATTAGGAGTTATTTATTGGAACATGATAAACTATAGTGGCATTTCGAATAACAGAGAAAAAACTATATTATAAATTTTTAAACAATGATGGCCGAGCGGGAATATCTATGGACTGCCGTGCCGTAGTACCCTGGTTTGATCCATGGTGGAAGGGCATTTTGAGATTGCCCGCCTGGCTAGCTACCACCCTCAAGTAGAAAATCTGTCGCCAAGTACCTAACGATGTGTTCCGGCAGCAGTCCTTGAGAGCCAGTGAAATTACTAAATAACTATGTCTCAAAGTGACGGGCGCAGTGCAATTCGTGATGAAATGCATCTGTTATCGACAGAGGTTAGTACTAACATCAGGTGGCATTAAATACATTTTTAGCCGTTTCTTTTCGGTTAATGTGCACATTTTCCGGCTAAAGATGAAATGTCACGACGCAAACTAACATGATATTGAACTTTAGCTGGTTCTCGAAGATAAACCTTAGTTTAACCGGCTTAACGGTTAATCTTAAGTTTATGTACACATACCTTTAGCCGTAACATATAACTATATAACTCCCCAATATGAGTAATAAATATATTAATTTCTACGTAATTTTTAATGCATCGAACAATCATTAACTAAGTAATTAAACGGACTAATCAGAGACGTGCTATTTCTTTTGACATTACGGATATTAAGTTTTGTACGGAAGCGAGCTATTTCCTTCCTCCTGTCACTAACAATGGACACTACGTTTATTTTAATAGCATTGCACGGAAGCAGCAAAGATGTCGATACCAGTGTTGCTATTGTAGAGAAACAAACTGGTTGAGTTGTTTGTTGTTTTAGAGTTGTACTGAGTACAAAACACGTACTATACAAACATTTCCAATTGAAAATTTATATTTGTTACTGGCTTGAACTTATTAGTTTTAATTAGCTCAGTTTTTTGCAAATTCACGTATAGCAACACACAACAATAGACCAGTTTTTGCGTTGAAATACAAAACGTATAAAATTCACATAAATCCAATTAGTGTATTCAATAAAATAAGCTTCTACCATCATCAAACACTCGTCTACTGTTTAAATACCTGATAAAATATTAAAACATCTTATAAGTAAAGTTTTTGGTTAAAACATTATGTGAGGAACTATAAAAGAAATATAAGTTAAATAATTTAAGAAAATTCGTAATGTTAAAAGTTTTTATATTGACTTTGTCTAGTGACGTGCACTCTACCACAAACAAGTGGTAGTGGCTCCCTCCTAGGGCTTTTTGGGATCGCTAGTCACATTTTTGTGGACAGTCTTGCCTCGGATGTCGACTCGAACGGGTGACCAATTAATACCTAGTGAATAAAAAGAAAGTGATAAGTGAAACAGAAAAACGTCTATGTATATAAAGTGTTAAAATAAGATACGTACAGAGTCATAATACATTAGTTACATAATTTTTGTAATCTAATCGAAGAACGGGCCCCGAATGCCCGTTCTTCTCGTAGCGGCTCCATATTTTTTTTTGCTGAATGCGGCATTAAATATAAAATCAATATAATATTAAGTGAATTACAAAATTTATTTTCATAAGAGCGTCGTAGACGCCAAAACTGAAGAAACGACTTTCTTTGAGTTTAAAATGATCATGAATTATAAAACTTCTTAATAAGATTAACACCATAAGGTGTATCTGACTTTACTTTTAATATATCTGTGCTAATTTGGATATTCTTTCATAATAAGTTATCCTCTTTTAAGTAGGTGCGTAGTAGTAGAGCATTTTGCATATGTTTATCTGGTTAGCGACCACGATCAAGTAGAAAATCTGCCACCAAGCACTTATATTTGTATTCCAGCAGCTGTCCTTTAGAGCCAGTAGTTATGTTTTAAGTATACTTACGACCATAATATAATTTATGGATTAATTGAGAATGTAAAAAAAATATTTTTTTATGTATTGGTTTTAGATTTCAGAAAAAACATGTAAACGACAAAAATATAAAACACCACTGATTTATATTCGCTTTTACTATACATAATTTGAAACCAACTTATAATCGACAATTTCGGTACTTTAACAAGAATATTCCTCAATAAGCAGATATGGCTCAGTAATTTCAAGTAAAGAAAAAGGGCTGGCCAAGCATAATTTATCAACGAGTAAATAATATATGAAAAAATTACACATTATAAAATCACTTTCTATGTGCTTACTTTTGCAATGCCCTCTAAATCCAATCACAATAAGCATAACTTTTGAGTGTGTATTGTGATGGAATACAGAATAGCTTGATTTAAAAATTTTAAGCTTCCTTTTTTCACCGGTACAAAGATATTTCCCAACCCTTAAAGTCAAGAAAATTTGGATAATATGGCTACCATGTTGTAACGCATCATAAATTTGTATTAGTTATCATTAAGCGAGTAGTTTCAACAGGATATGAAAAAAAAATATGCGAATAGTTCTGTAAAAAACGTGTGTGTACTCATTTACAATGGGGGCTAACATTCTAGCACCCCACGGGGCTTCTACGAGTAGTTATGAAGAATGACAAGTTTTTTTTAATTTACACAGTTTTGTGTGTATTCTGATAAATATTTTTAAGGCAACGTTTGTGTAATGTGTTGATGTTAGCAACTAAAAAATCTTTCAATAGATCGTCTTGAGCGGCAGTTGGATTAAATGAGTTACTTCTAAAAGCTTGTTGTTTACATACGTGACTGATTTTCTCGCGCAAAGTTTGAGTACGAGTACTAAAGGAAGTTATTTGGCTCGGAGCTTTTGACGGTGAAATATGATGGCAATTTTCAAGCTGCCAAATATACCTGTCGAGTAGAGTTGCCATATGTGGCCGTTTCCCGAGAAACTCACGTACGTAGCCGTAATGGTTCTTGAGCCAAAATTTTACAAAAATATTATATTTTTGAGATATCAAATACATTTTATTTACTGATTTCTTCAAAATTATGCTTAAACTTATATTATACATAACTTAAATTGCTCATTCCAAATGAAAAATCATTTATCGACACGTTTGCATTACTCTGACTGCATATTAATGCATAACTACGATCTCCTTCTCGCTCACGTCTCAAACGACATGTTTTTGTCCCTTGTTATTGCTTTCGAGCCTGTTGCTATGTATACCAGTCACAGTTCTGTACTCTCGACTCGTACTAAGATTTTTTTATAATAAGAATTTAATCATCTTAAGACTAATTTTGTGTGCATATGTAGATACACAAGCTAAGCGAAAGTATTAAAAATCTGTTAGATTGTTTTCCAACTTTAATCTAATAATTCATTCAAAGGTTGCCTGGAAGAGATCGCTATTAGTGATAAGGCCGCCCATTGTAACACTTGACTGTAATCCTTCGTATTTTGCTTTATTGTAATGTAGTGATGTGTACAATAAAGAGTTATCTATCTATATATCTAATAATTATCTGATCTAAGGATCGAACCTAGGACCACGAAATTCGAAAGTAACGTTTCCGTGACTCCGCCAATATGTCAATATCTTTAAATGATAATATATAATTACATACAAAGCCCTTACAAACCACAACAAAAGGACGTATTTGATTAAAACCTGCAACTTGGGGTTATATCATCATGGGTCATGTTTAATTTTCCTATTGTTGTAAATTTTTAAGCTTCACTTGCTGTTTTTTCTACTCATATTATAGCCTTTTACTACTACTGCATCACCTGATGAAATTGAAGAGGTTGTTCACTGGCTTGGAAACCTGGAACTCTGGGACAGTTGCAGAAACACACCGTTGCGTTGGATGGTTGGTGACAGTTTTTTTTACTTGAGGTAAGAGTAAATAGGGTGGTAGATAGTAAATAGATTCCCAAAGCACTTTGCCAACATGCTATAGCGACAGCCATCCTACGACAACAACTGGGACTGAAAGCTTAACCACAAAACCTCTCAGTAGTATTTACTACTGACAGGTTTTTTAGAGGACATTTGTCACTAGCGGTCACTCATTCAAGTAATCACTGATGGATTAGGTGTAAAAAGAAACTAAAACTTTGAGACGGCAGGAGATTATGATTTATTATTACTACACATAGAGAAAGTTTGCACAGCGCAGTCGACATGAAAAGCAAGAAAGAGAAAGATAAAACTGTACATGCCAACAAGTTTTGACCTTTCATACGATATGACATTTGACATTGACCTAATACCTACAGTTTATAGAGACTGCATAATGTATTGAGTTAACAAAGAACTTTACTTTCCAACAATCACTGTGGCGAACGTTGCTTAATCTGTTTGATTAGTCAAGAACGACGAGGGAATTCTATTTCGAGTGCTTCTTCAAATATCACTTCTTCAACGTACAGCTATGATAAAATCGTTAACTTTAAATAATTGCCACATCATATTTTACATCTACTTTGCACTTACTTTTACTTTTTATTCATAAGTTAGAAAATTCTTGCGTTTGACCTATATAAAAATATAATATTGCAAAATATTTTCGTGAGTTAGAAATAAACTCTTATTTTTTCACTGAGCCATGACGCTTTAATGGGGGAACATCCCACCCCCTATCAGCAAGTTTAACCGCTTTTTACGGCTGAACGTTTAACTGCACGACATGCTATACCCTATTAAAACATATTTTTTACTTAATGTCACTTGTACTAACAAAATGCGTGATAATGTCCCTTAAAACACAAAAAGGTTGTGGCATTGTAAAAATAAAAAAGAAATGTACATAGAGAAACAGTAAGAAACAAGAACTCTAGGCATATGATAGAATTATACCTATATTCTTAGTTCTATTTCACTATTTTCGACTGATACGACTAATATTTTTATTCATATTAATTCTCTCCGAACCAGTTTGCCTCCTACAACTTATCCGACGACAAGGGTCCCCTCTAAATATTTTTTATTTTATCCCTAGCTTTGTAGTCATTATGGTAATAAATAAGTCAAACCCAGAATATGCTGTTCTGTTTGTGTCTTGGAAAATTTGAAAATAGCATTAAATTTATTAATGAGTCCCTCAGCTATATTTTCCCCGATTGAATGTCACGATTATTGCAATTCGCCATTTGCATCATCCATCAGCTGCAAGTTAATAATTGTATACTGGAATTTGTTTTGCGTGTTTAAATCTGCAACTAAGAAATTAACCAAATCTAAACGAATTGAAGTCTAAGTTAAAATTGTCGATTAGCAGTTTGAAACCAAAACTAGTAGGCTACAGAACTAAATTTGTTATTATACAAAGCTCTTAAAGTCTCCAAGTTTAAAGGTCCTGGCAAAGTTATAGAAAAGAGGGAGTGCTCGTAGCGTAGTTTGCTTAGCCATTTTAATCGATCGGCTAAGCTATGCAACGTTCTCGTAGTCATGACTTGAATGGGTGACCGTGAGTGACATTACTACTATGCGCTTCCGTGCTTCGCAAGCTCGTTAAGCCGTCGATCCCAGTTGTTGTCTTAGGATGGCAGTCGATATAGCATGCTAGTAGATCATTTCCTAAGTAGAAAATCTGTCGCCAAGAAGCTAACAGTGAGTTCCGGCAGCTGTCTTTGAGAGCCAGTAATTATAGGTTAGCCTGAACAACCTCTTCGACCACACTTACCATCAGGTGAGATAGCGGTCAAACCTATCAGAAATAAAAAAGGACCAATGATTGACGAACCGAAATATGTAAATCGACCGATTGCCGGCACCAAATCGCTCCGTGAACTGATATACAAAAGAGAAGAAACATTTTTGGTTGGTGACTATTATTTGGAGAACGCAGGTAGACCAACAACAATATGATAGTGGCAGGGAGCCAGTGGATGCAATTGGTTGTTGCTGCTACTGTTACAGATGTTTATTGTTGCGTTCAAAGTGAGAAGGATACATTAAACAGTGTAGCTCTTCCAGCTAAAAGTTGATTATGAGATCCTGGTATAAGATCAGTCTCATTTTTATGTATGTAATATACATGTTATATATACTATGTATGTTGTAATACGAGACGGGCAATTTAACGGGGCAATGAATGGTGATAAATTATTTTAAGTGAAATCCGCACCAACGCCCCACTATCAAATCGACGTGAGTAGGATCCTGTGGTTCACTTGGAACATTATTTTGCTATGTCAGTTTTTATGTCCGTCAATAGTTGTGGGATAGTCCTAATTCTGAAACCGGGAACTATATGCCATCTAAGGCTTAAAAATGAGGATTATATATATTTCAGAATAACATTGAAATGCTTGTTTTTAATTTTATTCTGAAATAACTACAACAAAAATCTAGTTTTACATATAAATTTTAACTCAAATCTTAACATACGTCTAATTACCATATACCTATACCAGGCATAAACATTTCAATTTAACATTACAGATTACTTTATTTTTATTCTGTATCTGGCAACACCAACTTTGGTACGTGTCATGTGAGCCCCAGTCAATCCCTCTGTTTGCCGATCAACCCGCTTTGGATCCGCTGAAATTGAAAACGTATTTGACGCCAGGGTAAGAATTTATTGTTAACTTTTATTCCAAGTAAAAAATATTGTTTCTCGAGGGAGGAATGAGATTTATTTGGTGGAAGGGTTTTTTAAGTGGTATTACTGCTTTTCATAAAATACTGTTTGGGTAATAAAAGAATTCGGAGAAAGTCTATAATGTATAGAGTAATTCTTCAGGGCTATAACCTACTGTTAGTGGTTAAATATTATGCAATGTGTTTTTGTTTTTTGACTGGTTATTCTTTTCCCCTAGCTACAATCCGATTTGGTATAACCCACTTTACAAATTACAAATTTACTAGAGATAAAATTATAATCATCTGCGTGCGTCATCCACCCCTATAGCCGGGGTATGCTATGACCGACTGAGCTAACATGTCTATGGCTCAAAACTTTAATTTTCCCTTTAGTTATACCAAATCGGATTGTAGCTACAATCCGATTTGGTATAACCCACTTTACACAATTACAAATTTACCAGAAGAACTTATTCGTATTACAATTTTTGAGTCGTAGTCTTACTGGGGCGATAACTTAAAAGTGCTGAATTATTACCATATTTTTCGCCGTTCTTAACCTACTGGTAGCAAATGTAGAGGGAACACATATCAATGTGAGCACACATGACCAGACGGCATAAAACAGAAACTAAAACTTATTCTCTTATCATTACCACCCTTAAATTGACTAGTAAGTCCTTAAGTACCTAGAAGTACGCTAGGAGTACGCTTCAAGCGTCAAGTAAGATTACAGTGAAAGTTATATGAAAAACTGGCCAAGAGCGTATTGGACACACACCGCGGGTTCCCTAACAAGATAGAATGTACCAAAAATCGTTATATATTTCATACAGATCAGATGAACTAAAAAATACAATATCGACAACAAATACAAACACTTCGTATCATATATACTTGAATAAATAAGTAAAACAACAATAAATAGATTCAGGCGTTACTTTGCGGAAATCCATATTTAATAATAACAAATATTTTTAAAATATTTTATGAAAACATCAAATTAATATTTTAAAAAACACTTAACAAATACAAAAATATATCTAGTGACAATTCCGCATAATTTTCCTGTTAAGCCGACGTGACGTCACAAACGCCAGCCAAACCGGAAGAGTTTTCGACGCGTTTCGCTTCTACACGAAGCATCCTCAGGAGGTCTTGACTCTACGAGCGCACGATCGAGAATTCTCGATCATGCGCTTATTTGCGTGTATTTTTTAAGGGTTTTATTAAAATATTAATTTGATGTTTTCATCAAATATTTTAAATATATTTGTTATTATTAAAAAAACAATCTTAGATTACTTATAAATGAGAGGAAATAAAGTATTTCAACAACGTTTCTTTATATTTATAAGAGCAGGCAGTTCTATCTTGGAAATAACTTTTCTGCGTAAGTAAATACCTGAATAATAAAGTGAGTTCAAAGTTCGTAATTAAGTTACTTACGGTCGATAATTAGTAATGAATTCTCGCAACATCTAACAACCAGTACTTTGCCTTTAATATTAAATTTTAATTGGTTCAATAATGATATTTTCGGTTCAATTTAACTAAAAAGCTTATCTTGTTCCAGTTAAATTGGTGCTGTTACTGGTTTATACCAGTAGATATTTGAACAAAATTGGCAATTATTTATCTAATTAAAACCAGTATTACGAGTTTAATAGGCAGTGCGAGTATCAATTGGACACGGTACTAGTAATTTATATACAATTTAAAATAAATAATTTTAAATTAGTTTTTGGGAAAATGCTAACAACCTCTTAGGGTGGACTTCTGCTAGTCCTAACAAACATTTTGAGATGCATGTTCTTTTTTTTATTTATTTCTTGAAGACTTGAATTAATTAAGTAAAAGACAATGCCTACTCCGAGCCAAGAGCACCCGCCGCGGTAACACTGGACTGCGCCGCGCTCCCTTTGAATAGAGTTTTCAATATTTACATCGAGCAAAGTAATAAAAAATATTAAATTACAAGCACAGGAGACATTTATCATCAGGTGGTCTTTGTGCTTATTCCGTTAAAAACACATAAAAAACAAAAAAAAACATTCATCTCAAAATGTTTTTTTTTATTATGTTTTTGTGACAGGACAGGCTCGAGGCCCCCCTGATGTTAAGCGGACTAACCTCTGCCTATAACTGGTAGCCTTATAGCCAAGTCATCCCGTCTGGTCTTTTACCATCGTCACGCATCAGACCATTCGCTTCAAGAATAGCTGCAACATTGGCGCTGGTTAGCCCGGCAATATCGTTAAGGCAGGCGTGGCGGGAAATTCTCTCTCTAGCTCTCGAGAGCATAAGAGACCATGAAGACCGAGTTGATAAACTACAGTACCACACTAGTAGTACCGTGCAACACATCACCTTGTAGCCAAGCGTAAGCTAATAGCGGGCTAAAAGCAGATGGATTTATAATGCTACCAGTTTTTTAGGAAGGAATGGCCTGTGACCAAAAACCAGATTCCCACACAAAAACAGTGAGAATACTCGTACGAACACGATATGTAATGCTAGGACACATATTTAAAAGATCTTTTCGTGCTAGCTCGCATAGGGGCCGATCCCACTGTTTTTGAGATGACAATATTTTTGGGTATTCAGTATTTGGACAAGCCAGTCTCCATGTGTTTTGGCCTGAGCCAGATATGATACATCAAAAGAGCCTAAAGATGGTGCAAGATTTTTTCTACTAATTGTGTGTACACAATTAGCAAAATTTAACCACACTAGAAATTTTGCGTTTCCCTGTGCAATTAGTTTTAATTGGGGGCAATTAACACTAATAGGTACAATTAATTCCAAAGTCAGTACTGAGATAGGTGTATATAAGATTGCAAAACTTTCATAGTACCTTATGTACTCGTACAATAATTAGTAGCCATAAGTCATGTTAAAGCCCTAAATCATGACAATGTGGTGACAAATACTTTAGAGAAATATGTGCAATCAATGTATTTTATCATTTGAATTCATGTACATTGGTTAATTCGTGATTTGCAAATATAATTTGATTACAATTTCATAATATAATGCCAAGTTTGCATACCAATTTTGTTTATTATTAATATTATGAAAGCGTTGTTAAAACTGTGCAATATGCACCGAATAAAACAAAATTTGTTTTCAATGGAATGACCTAATGACTCATAAAATATAATGTATTTGAAATCTATTTTAAAATCGGTAGTAAACAAAGAGGTACAGGGTATTATACAAAAAAAAAGGTGGAATAGGAAACCACAAAACGCATTAGAAACATGTGCATGCTACCAGTTGTTTCATGAAATATTTCGAACCGAATCACGGACAAAGTAAGCAATACGATTCTAGCGGGAACTCTATGAATAAAATTATCATTTTGCTGAATTGATTCTGGTATAGTAAAATACTCGTCGCATACAGCCTGTTTATGAAAGGATTATATATGTCGCATTTTTGGTGCGGAGCGAATGATTTGTTGAGTTATACGTACAATACTACAAAATAAACAATAAGAGATAGTAATATCCCAAATTTCTGAGGACTTATCCGCATCTTTCCATTGGATAATATTATGAATACGTGAAAAGAATAGAATTTGCTAAAGGAGCAGCATTCATCTACTACTCACGTCGTTGTGAGTAGTAGATGAATGCTGTTGCCGCACATAAAATACTCAACCATGACTCTGTACAATTTTGTACTGGCGTCAGACGTCCGCCCATAACATGTGAACCATGTTTAAAGATATCTTATGTAGACCTGCGTGTTATTGTCGAAAATATTCTTATATATAAAATTCTCGTGTCACAGTTTTCGTTGCCATACTCCTCCGAAACGGCTTGACCGATTTTGATGAAATTTTTTGTGCTTATCCGGTATCTATGAGAATCGGCCAACAACTATTTTTCATCCCCCTAAATGTTAGGGGTAGTCCACCGCTAAATTTTATTTTTTTATTGTTTAGACAAAATTTTTAAAATCTATTTTTGTATGATACAACATACAAAAATACATACAATCCTCAACTTTCGCCCTTATACGATCAACCCTTATTTTTTAAATTATTTATATGGCAGAACAACGGTTGCCGGGTCAGCTAGTATTTTATAAAATATCCTTATAGAGAAAGCATACGTTATATGGGCAGAAATAGGATGAGTGGAAAAAACAAGTGAGGGTCGCTAAGATCAAAGCAAGAGGAAACATGTCGTTGATTTACGAGTAGACCTAGTAATTATTAAGCTATACGAGTATGTATGTAGCTATATTATTTAAATAATTGAAGTCTTTATTCATATTTATGTGATGGAACAAGCACGAGGGCCACCTGGTGTTTTCGCCCTGAGTGACGAACTGCACTGGCCCCATCACCCGGACATAAAGTTGTTAAAAACTGTCAGGTACATATGTCAAAGAAATTACTTTGATTTTTTTTCCACGCTATGCTCGTTGCTTTGTATTCCACAATTGCAATGTCCGACAGATCCATAAGGTCAAAAGATAATGAGGAATATCGCCATAAATTCTCCATACGAAACATATTAATATTCTTGGAACAAAGTAAAGAGTGCGCCCACGGTAGACCGTGAGTAATGATGGCCATCCTTCTCAAGATTTCATATGAACTGCAGTACGTCCACGTCGAAGTGTTTAACTTGATGCCCACTTTGCTTGTAGAAGCAAGCGTTCATACGGGTTGGGTGAAAATAAATGATGTTGTAATACAAGCTTAATTAATGTAGTGAGTGTAGGTGTTCTTATTATCATAGCCCTTATATGTTCATTGTATTAAGCGTAGTATTAGTCGATTATTAAGAATGACAATCGCTCGACGGCTCTTTACGCCGTGCACTAACAAGCTGACCTTCGGCGCCAGTGTTCAGCGATAAAATAGTTTTTTACACTTAAATTTCAGAACAATCAGAAATTGATCACAAACTATACAATTTTAGACGCTTGTGAAATTGGAGGTAAGCAGAAATGCCATCATGTTTTTAAATTGTTCCATGTTTTTTGACGGTTCCTTTGAACTCTTCAAAGAACTCGAGACGCCAGAGGTAACAAAATTTTTATTTTAAATAATAAACAGCATTTTTTTTTATCACAAAACGTTTTACAACAAAGATTTTAAACAAAACTTTGTCTATTCGTAATGGTTAATATATTGGGAATATTAAGTTTTAACAAGTTCTAGTCCACGGTTTTGCCGGAGAAGAATTTGTTGAGCCCTTTTTGTAAATGGAGAGTAAACCGGTATAAAAACTATCCAGTATAATTCAAGGACCATGTATTTGTGTAAGATAGTTCGGAGGTGTAACAAAGTAACAGACAAACACACGCCACATTTCTAATATTTTGTGGAATAATGGAATTTTTATTCTCAACTTATGAAAGTAGCATGAAAACTGTAAATTATAAGTAAAATTTATTGTATGATAAGAATGGCTTTAATTTTAACTTTACATACAAGTTTTAAATTAAAATCTTATTAATTAAATAACGTAATAAAATGAAAGGAAGTCACTGTACAATGAGCCTTTATGTCCCAAGCACATAATTAATTGCAATTCTGGGAGTGCATGGATTTTTTTAGATAATGGATTGCGATTTGTGGGACTCGCTGGGAGCTACACTATTTTTTCTAGCTGTGAGGACCTTTATTTGGCTTACCTAATGTTTCTAAATGACTTTTTCATCACCAAAGGTGGTCGTAATAATTTAAGTACATAAATAAAATCTCGTACCATTGTTGTATGGCATTTTACTTATTTATTGGAAAAAAGTAAACATAATAAACCATGGACTTCCTGTGCAGAGGTACATAGTTTATGTAGCAGCAGGGCTATCACAGTTTTAAAAGTATAAAATAATATAATTAAGTGATAGTAATATAGTGATTATAAAATGTATTCTAAATTTTGTTTTTATTATATCTACAATCCAGTATTACGAACATATGATAACTTGAGAGTCCTAGCACTAGGACAAAAGATACTTACGAATTTTACTTCAAATGCCTTTACATATTTGACATTCTTATAATATGTTAAACCTGCTAAAAATTTTCAAGGCAGCCAAAATCTACTTAACTATCTATTTAGGAGAATATGTAATCAGTTCCCAGCAACTGAAGCGTGATTAAGCATGAACTAATTTAGTTGGTTTATGCACGTAGGTACTTTACGATAACAGGCAGTTGCTCAGTGAAGTGCTTGGGTAATGTAATGACAAGATGTGATACAAACTTAAGTATGTCGGTGGTATAGACACTTGTAGTGGGTACACAGAAGTGCAATTAATTATGTGCTTGGGACATAAAGGCTTATTGTTCAGTGCAAGGTGTGTGTGGGATTACACGTCACGGGTTGCGACACGCTTCAAAAACACGTACTCTGTCAGGAATATTAGATTTTGTGAAATATTCCGGATTTTGTTAATGTGAACATAGTGCGTGCGAAACTAGTTGGCTGCGTCTTAGGTGGCGACAGGGGCGGTGAGTGGGGTGTTGCCTACTGCTCGCAACGCACACACGCACATTAGATAGTAATATTTATTCATGTGACCAAAGCAAGCGCCCCCGCCTCTCCACCGCTCACATACCTAAGGCGTGGCCAACTAGTTCCGCGCGCACATAATTATAAGTGGCCCGTTTAAAGTTTGAAGAAACCTTAAAATAAGTTAACAAAATCGAAAGGAAAGTGAATTAAAAACAAAGATTTCGTTCCCTTAAATGGTGGTAGAATAATAGAATCTAAGAATTAATTTGAACTACGAAGTCTATGAACCACTTCACCACGGTGAGTTAGTAACCTCAGATTGGAAAAGCATGTACGGACCCATTTACGATTGCTCGTGAGCTCTTATTGCACTTGTGGTTATTTATTTTTCCATTTGTTGTGTTTTTATGTTGCTCAAGTCTTCTCAAGTAAAGATCGTTCAGAATCAGTATGAGATCAGCTCGATGCTGCACTGTGTTCATGCCATATTTTATCCAAATTTAAAACATAAGTTTTAAAGCGTTACCGTGGCACGTCAATCAAGTGTATAATTACATAATAAAATCTACAAATAGATGATTTCAGAAACACTTACTTAATCAATTAACCTCACCTTTATAATAAATACTCTTCTCAAAGTTGCCAAAAATATGCTTCTACATTATAAAAACATAAATATACAA
The DNA here is from genome assembly GCA_963890685.1 of Plagodis pulveraria. Classification (NCBI taxonomy): domain Eukaryota; kingdom Metazoa; phylum Arthropoda; class Insecta; order Lepidoptera; family Geometridae; genus Plagodis; species Plagodis pulveraria. The sequence continues at coordinate 18,934,462 of OY982958.1, read as the reverse complement.
TAGGAAAAATTTAAATCATGTGCGGGATTTTTCCTATCGTATATTTGTGATTTTGTAATGTAATCCGCATAGCAGGCGTTATTGCAAACCTAACAATATTAAAAATATGCTTCTACACATTAAAATAAACGGATCCGAATCCCAATATTAAGAAGTATCAAATAATTTTATGAAGTCGGTTTTAAATATATTTTTCATTCTTTTAGTGATACATATTCTAAAATCTGAAAACTGCTTAACCCATTTCAATGACATTCACAGGGACCAACTTAGTCGTTAGATCGAAGAAGTCACGTCGATAGGTCACATGTTCAGGTCATATTTAGGTAAACAGACAGTATACGATATATGAGTTTTGAACATCATGCACGCGTGCACGTTCATGAAGACTTTCAACAGCGAGAATCAACCAGTGGCGCTCGGAAGATGCTCGGATTTCATTGGCTCTATGATATAGGTATGCCAAGTCAAATTCTAGGTAGAATCAGCACTACCAAATAATGTATCTTTCCAAAATTCAAATAAGGAGCATGGGCTTAATGTGCAGCATGCCACTCACGCTGTGGTGGTACTGTACATAAGGCGCATACCAAGGCTGTAGTGGTAGAAAGTGTAGTGTTTATTGTAGTAAGTATACTACAGCAAAGAGCGATGCCGTGGTGTGTTGGCATCAGGAAGGAGCTAGCCATCAAACTGAAGCCAAAACTATATCTATACAGTATGTTTATCATATAATTGTTCGATATATTAAATTACTTATGTGGCAGACAATTTTGGGCAATACAATTTTGACAAGGGGCTCGAAAATCGTTGAGCGCCATACTCAATTTACAGTTTAACACTTGAGGAAACGTGAATCTCAAAAACAATGTATGCGACAAAGCACTAACAAACTACGAAGCATTCTTCGTAGCTTTGTTAATGCGCTGCTTTGGAATCTCGAGAACCTAGATTCTATCTCCAGCTCGGATAAGTTAGGTATAAGGTTTTGTGACACACAAATTTTCAGTAGCAGTCCACGCCTGGAACTACATGAATAAATACGGTTCTTTATTAATGTGCCCTGGAACTGTATACTGTCTGGAAGATAACAAAGTCAAAGTCAAAGTCAAAGTCAAAATCATTTATTCAATTTAGGCGTCTACGACGCTCTTATGAAGGTCAATTACAAATTTAAGTATTGAAATATTCTACATTGTACTGCCACGTTCAGCAAATAAATTGTATAGAGCCACTGCGAGAAGAACGGGCAAGAAACTCGGGGCCATTCTTTTAAACATCTTTTAACAATGTGTTACATACATACTATATAATAGATTTATTACAATATTTGTTTAAATTATGTAGGTGACAGGCAATAGCTTGGCGGAGGCGGAATTGTCCAGGCATTTTTGTCGTTTATGTAATCAGAAACTGTGTAGTAGGATTTTTTAATCAATATGTTTTTCACATGCAACTTGAATTTCCCTTCTGTGAGCGTTGTAATATGTTTAGGAACTTTATTATAAAACCGCACACAATTACCTAAGAAGGACCTTTTATTTGTCTTTGCTAATCTAAAACCTGGCACCGCTATTTTATCTTTATTCCTAGTATTGTAATCGTGATTGTCGCTGTTTAATTTAAATTTACTCAAATTTTTACGAACATACATAATATTTTCAAATATATACAGACTTGGTAAAGTTAAAATATCAATTTCTTTAAAAAGATCCCTCACAGATTCCCTAGGACCCATTTTATATATGGCTCGAATTGCACGCTTTTGTATGATAAAGATTGTCTCTATCTCAGCAGCAGTTCCCCACAGCAATACGCCATACGACATAATACTGTGGAAGTACGCGAAATAAACTAGGCGAGCAGTAGCTACGTCTGTTAACTGTCTTATCCTAAGAACTGCATATGCAGCAGAACTAAGTCTTCCGGAGAGATCATGTATATGTGGATCCCATTGTAAAGTGGAATCCATTTTGATTCCCAGGAAGACTGTCGCTTTGTCAATAGGGAGTTTATCTGGGCCAAGCTTTATGTTTGGTTCAACATAAGGAACATTTGGTAAAGAAAACTTTAAACATTTCGTCTTTTTTGAATTTAGGAGAAGATTATTAGCGGCGAACCATTCACAAATCTTAGATAATACATTATTTACATGCGTCAGTTCACTGTCTTTCCTATCTACTTTAAAAATCAGAGAGGTATCATCTGCGAATAAAACAATATCGCAGAAATCTTTGACCATGCAAGGCAGATCATTAATATATGTTAGAAACAGAAAAGGTCCCAAAATTGATCCCTTTGGTACTCCCGTTTTTACCAATGACCCGGAAGAAGTATTGCCACTTATTCCAACCCTCTGTAGCCTGTCTGACAGATATGACTCTATAAGATTCAGAGCTTTTCCACGAATACCATAGTGGGAAAGTTTACGAATCAGAGTGCAGTGCTCTACACAGTCGAATGCCTTGGAAAGATCACAAAATACGCCAATAGCATCATGTGAACTCTCCCAGGCTTCCAGTATATGCGACATCAATTGAACACCTGCATCTGTTGTGGATTTGCTCTTGGTGAAACCAAACTGATTCTCATTTAATAAATTATGCTTGTTAAAATGGGATAGTAGTTGTTTGAGCATAATTTTTTCGAATACTTTACTCAGAACAGGTAAGATAGAAATAGGTCTATAATTGCAAGGGTCAGATGTAGACCCCGACTTTAAAATTGGAGTGATTTTACTTTGTTTCATTAAATCGGGGAAGTTTCCACTATCGACACAAAGATTGAATATTGTTTCTAAATATGGTGCAATAATGTAAATTATAGACTCTACCACTTTTACTGACATACCCCACAAGTCTTCAGTACTCTTTATGTTTAAACTTTGAAATGTTTTTATAATTTCAAATCTTGTGGTGTGTCTGAAAGAAAAGTCCGGTGATTTGCTTGGAAAATTATGTTTTAACAGAGTTTCTGCTACATTGGGACAAGAATCCAATGACTTAGTGGCTTCTAGGGGCAAGGTAGAAAAAAAATTTTCAAATATATTCGCCACTTGTATTGAATCAGAGATTTGATTTTTATTAATAGTTAAGACATATGTTGAATCTCTAGGTTTATTTTTACCAGTTTCACTATTTATAGTCTTCCAAATGGTTTTTATTTTATTTTTAGACTTGCTAATTTTGTTTCTAATAAAAAGAGATTTAGCACACAAGCAAACAGATTTGAACATTTTTGAATACTTCCTAACATAATCATAAAACTGTTTGCAAGATGTTAAATTTTTCCTGCGATACAGATCAAACAAATAATCTCTACTATTTCGAATACCTGTTGTTGCCCAATCACCGAACTTCAACTTTCAATCTATTTGTTTTTTTATTTTTGGACATACTTTTTGAAACTCAGTGTTTACTAAAGAAAATAAGCTATTATAAATGTCATTCGGGTCACTATGAGAAAAACTTGTAATGCCAAGCTTAGCTTCTATGTTGGTACTGAGTATTTCCAGCCTACTAGTTGTTAATGGTCTATGTTCAATTTCATACCTCTCTGTTTTTCTGATTCCATCAAATTTTATCGCTAGGCCCTCATGATCAGATCTAACACCCTTCATTATTGACTTTTCTTTAGTCTTACAGTTTGAGTATATATTGTCTATACAGGTAGCTGAAGTGTCTGATATCCTAGTGGGCTCACAAAATAGAAATTTCAAATTAAATGACTTAAACAATGAAATAAGATCAGTCTTATTTTTAGTATTCAATAAAATATCTATATTAAAATCACCACATACAAATATGGGTTTTTTGCATTTTGAAATTTTCTGTAGTATATTTTCCAAAGTGGCTAAAAATTCTGTAAAATTTTGAGCACGACCTTCATCTGTTGGTGGTCGATATACGCACAACACGAGATGCCTGTCCACCTCCACACAAGCAACCTCACAGACACGTTCGACAGAACATCTGACCAGGTCACGGCGTTCTTTAAATTTTAAATTATTTTTTACAAGTATAATACACCCTCCTCCTTCTGCAGATGATCTGTTAAACGCACTACCCACACTAAAATTCTTAACATTAAATAACATTTTATCTGCTCTAAGCCAAGTTTCAGTGAAACATAATATGTCAAATGGATATTTATCTAAGAATATTTCAATTTCAAGTATTTTGCCAGGGAAGCGATTTATATTTTGGTAGTATAGTGCTATGTCAGAACACTTCCCTGTTGTCTCTCTTAAAAGTTTAAATTGTTTGACTGAACATTAGTACATGTACTAAAATCTGTAGCGTCAAAACTAGACTTAGTTATATTTCCTATAACCGACTCAATATTATAAGCTACCAAAGTAGCAATTAAATTTTTATATTTCTTAGGTAGGTACATCCTATCCTGAGTCAACATAAAGTGAGTAATAAATTTATTACAGTCAAAAAATAAAAGTTTGTCTCCATGACGACATGTCATATTATATAAAATTGTATTTAATGAGTGAATATGCTCATTCTGGCTTTGAGTCAGTGCATCTGAATAGGGAAATGCACATAACATGATTTGATACGCATCAAGATTTAACAATGAAGTTATACTTGCTATTAACTGTTTCCTGTCAATACCCAAACTTTGGCCTAAGTACACAATAACTATGGTATTTTTATCAATTTCAGAAGCCATAATTTTCTCCTCAATCTGTGCATAAGAAGCACCAGGCATGCAGTAATTTCTAACAGAGCAGTTTCATGAATTACCAAGTAATGAGCCAAAATTTTTGCCTATTGCGTCTGAAAAAACCAAAACTTTAGTTACCATATCCTGGTTAGTGGTGATACCCTGATTCTCCCCCCGGACTGCTTCAGTGCATGTTTTGTTTAATGGCTGAGCTATTGTTGGTATTGAATAGGGCTCTATGGTTGCTTGCGGCTGACTATGAGACCTTGAGCATGCACACTCAATATTTCTCACACTCTCCACATTGATGGTCACAAGATCCATTAAACTTATAGCTTCCTTGTAGTGATCACTAAGATGGTTTTGAGCTGATAAGTAGCTAGAGAAAATATTTTGCAATAATTTCTCTTTTTCTAGCAGCTCAGAGCGAAGACTCAGAGTATCATCATCATACAGTTGCTTAGTAATTTCTAATTCATCTAAACAATTTTGAAGATTTTCCTGTAATAGTAACTTATCTTTCACCAAATTCACATTTCTCTTGAAATAGTTCCTGTTTTTAAGTTGTTTTTTGCACTTCCACATCACTTTATTAAGCTTAAAATACTTTTTGATTTTCTTATGGCTCTGAAAGACTGGAAAGTGACTGCATGTTGTGTTCTCATCAGTCAAGTCAATGGTTACAATAGGCTGCAGGGAGCTTGCTGATTCCATGCCACTGCCGACCAGCTCATTGTATAAATTTAAGGTGTCAGCGGCCTGTTCATTGAACTTTGTCGATTTTAACAACATGATTTCATGTTGAGCCTTACTTAATTCAAATTCAAGTTCTGATATACGGCTCAAGGCCTGTTCATGCGTCTCACTACATTCTTTAAATTACAGTACAATGTTCTGTAGCTGTTCATTTTGTTGGAGCACTTCTGAGTAATCAGTGTACAGACTGGCAAGTTCACTCTTGAGTTCAGTGTTTTTAGACACAATTTTGTTCACCTCAACCTCACTGTCTTCTCTTTCTTGTAGAAGCTGATCAGAGAGGTCTTTTTGCTTTTGCAGGTCCTGCAGAGCAACTCTGAGTTTCTCTTCCAGTTCTCTTGCCAAGGTTTTCCTTGTAGTTACAGGCATAGTGAAGTACCAACAACTCCGAACAATTACTGGAAAACAGATAAAAGTAGCTAAGTTTCTGTTTCAAGAAGTATTCTAGGTATGTATGTATTCTTTACAATTCAAGCTCAAAGTTACAATTATTTCCTATATAAATTATATACTATAAACAAAATCAACAAATCAAGTCAGAGTACAGTTATTAATACACAACAAAATATTATTTGTTTACATTTGTATATGCAGCAGATAAAAAGGGAAAAAGAAACTGAAAATTTGTTAGAAAAACAGAGAAATTAGTTTAATAGATGATGGTCAGAAACAGATTGGAGAGAAAATAGTATGAAGCTTTTTATCTGCTAACAAAAGCAACAAATGATTGATGGTAATAGGTATACCTTATTATGTTTCTTCTTTAATAGATAATTTTTGTGGGCTTGACTACTATAAATATTGAAGTGTAAAGTCATTAGCACTAGCATCCAGAGCAGACCGGTGTCCTCTAGCAGCACCCGTTCACGAGTTAATGCATGTGCCAGCCATCGCCTTCTTCAACCATTTTTGAGGGAGGATGGCGACCCGACACACAACACCACCACTAGAAAACACTTTTATGTGAGCATGACCGTTCTGAATACCCGTGCCTACGGATACTACTACAAATTCACAACTTTGAGACTAAGTTGCAAACCAGGATTAGGAGTCAAATAGTGTTGAATGTCTGAGGCAAAAGAAAAAACATCAACTTTGCCTCCACTATTTTGTCTAGCAAGATAGTCAGTACACAGCCAATGTGCGATTATTAACGTAGCACCAAGTGAGTGCTAACGGAAATGTGTTAAATGTGTACTTAAAGTTAGATATTAGACATTATACTCCCCAGTAAAAATCCAAGATGTTTGAAATCTCAACCGCTGCTGTAGGATGACGTACTATGATATTTATTCACTGTTTAACGAATATGTCACGAACTAAATTATTCACACTATAAAGCTACTTTTAACTAACGTTAATTATGTAAAAACACTACAAATTAGCCTTATTTTCTATTTAAAACAATTATTAAAATACGGAGAAAACATTATGACATGTACAACATAGTGTTGCCACAGGGCAAAAAAAATGGTTCACTCTCTATTAGGGACCTAAACAAGTCCGTCTAAAGTGTCAAGATACCTCTGTCTATCACTTTGTAGAGTACAAGCCTGGTTAGAGTATGCTTATGAACATATATTAAGCACTCTCCTCTACAAAACTCAAGTAAAACTCTACCAGGAATTTCGAACCAAAAATGCATGTAACAAATACAACGACATCTTGTAGGTTATGGACAAAACTCAGTGTGTATTTTTATCGGATAGCTTTTAACCTATTTAAACTTTTGTGGCTCTATCATAGAGGATGAGTTCAGTACCTACATTCAAATAAAATAAAGATCAGTAAAACTCAATTTTGTTGATAATATAAATTTGTAAGTAAGTATAGAACGAGACTGCTATGTGATATTTAAAAGAGCATCTATCCTACTAGTTCCATCATGTTGTTTCATGGTGGGACAACTGACACTTTTCATTCCAGTAGCTCCATGGGACTAATGACACCACATAATTTTGGTTTCGAAAGACCCATTACCATAATCGCTATATACAGTTTATTTTTCCCTAATCCGTGTCGGATATCTTTGGTAGATTGAATTGTTAAGTTTTTGGGTTAAAAATTGTTTTTTTGTTTGAATAGTGTATGGTAACATAATCGCCACTTGACAGAAAATTGTATGGTTTAAACTTTATTAAGAAAATATGTGGTACATATAGTATTCAGTAAAAGTTATTTCTATATTTATAAATATTTTTTTTGTTAACCAGTTGCCCCAACAGTTCGGACGTTGAGACATGCTGGTCGAAATGCGAAATTTTGCGGTTTAGTTTTATTATTTTAGTAGTAATAGGATATGGTTTGACTATCAACCAAACAACTAGACTTAATTAAAGACTGAAAAAAGGTCTTTTTTATCGTATTTATCGCAATGATTAAGTAATCTTCCGAGCCATTTTCTCAGATCATAGGGTCGGTACAATGTTTTCTTTCACAACACAAAAGTTGACGAACATAAATAATTTAGATATATATTTTTTATTATTGTATAGTTTTAAAAAGTATGAAATTTTAATACATAAAATAACGTATTTTCTAACAGGAAAGACAATTGAAGAGTTATATTCAAAAACATACAATCCATGTTTTTTTTTAGTTTCGTAGTCTATGTAGGAAAACGTTTCATTCTATTTAAAAAAATATTGTCCAAATCGTACTTTGTATTGTCGTTCACGATTGATGCTCAAAACGCACTGAGTTCCCTTACAATTCCTGACAAAATATTCATATATCTTATATTATATAATTTATATATGCCAGTTAATTTATATTTTGAATGATATACAAAAATTTGGTTAAGAGCTATTTATAAACAACAAAGTTATTCATATTTTCGTTATGGAAAAGCGCACTTCAATAACTGTTAGCTGTTTATATGTGGCGCCTTACTTATTCCCGGATCCTACCATTCTTAAGAATGCTTTTACAAATAGTCTACCAGCTCCGTTCGGTAAATGAGGTCTTTAAAATGGTAAAGAGCTCTGTTGCAAAGCAACGATACTGGCTATCCTGCTCTTCAGCACATTCTTTAGCGTAGTAGCCTTAACGATCATTTATAAGAGAAAGTGGAACAGTCCTAACATTCTTAGGCCGGAAGCTGTGTGTTCATTGATTATGTAATGCATTAATAGCCGGTGCGCTCTATTCAAAGGGAAGGGAAACGGTTGGCCGCAGCCTCCCGGGGGGCGAGCATTTTGGCCGTAATCAGGCTAATGGACAAACCCTGTGTCCGATCCGCACAAGAGTTCCATTCACGATTCTAACGGCCTTGTTTTGTTTAAACACACTTACTTAGCACTTTAGTGCATTTTAATGGGCACTCCGACTACTCATTTGAATAAGGCCTTTTGTTTACTTTTGTCACCGTCAACGGTCATTTATTTCTAATTTGGTGTAAGGGATGTGCTTGAAATTTGTGTCAGTTTTATTTAAGTGAACTTTCTGAAGTGCTTTTTATACAAACGTAGTTTCTCGTACATCATGTTTTAAATACAAATTGATCAAACTCGGTGAAGTTTTGCATGTATGCCTTAAATCTCTGTTTCTGTTTCACTTCAGTTGTCAGAAATGTTTTTATTTATTTGGAAATAACTTTTTGTATGAGTATTATTATTTTTATTTTGAAACTTTTAGAAATAAAATAATTAAAAAACGAAAAACTAGCTAACTTGATGAATATATATTATGCTCAAGGACATACATGGCTACTAAATTTCAACAAACTTGAACACTGGGTTTTTAAAATATGTCGAAACTACGTTTGTATAATATAATATACAAAGATACTAACCTTAATGGTAAATATCGTTTTAGCAGGCATAAAATTAAGTACATTAAATAAATGTAAATTATATTTTATTTATTTTTATGGATGACCAACAGCTTAGACAATTTTCTTATACATAAACAAATAGAAGCATAAAGCCATTATAGGTCATCACGGATAGCAGTAGAATAAGTATTTCACAGAGAGGAGCACATAAATAAAACAACTACTTACATGACAAATTAAGCATAAAATTAAATATATTGTAATCTAATATAAATAATAAAATATAATAATAAGGAAATCGTTGTTCAACCGTTTTACCACTACTTTTCCTATATTATAATATATCCTTTTACTAATGTAAATAAAAAAAAAAAAAACAATTGTAACAGGAAGGCGACTGACTATAAAATTGAAGCTAAAACTTTAAACACTATGTTCGTCTTCTTATTGGAAACGATAAGAATTATTATTTTATTGTTATTGTGTGCTTCAGAATATGTTATTACTAGATTTATTTATTTTTTTGTTTACTTTTCCCGCATAGCTTTTCTTTTCGGTTATAACCTATGAACTAGGTTAAGCAAGGTTTTTGCGGTCATAACATGGATAGGTGACCGCTAGTGGCATTAACAACACAGCTTTTCCGTGCTTTGGAGCGCACCGGTTCGATTCCCATCGCCAGCATGAGCTTCACCACATGGTGGAACGGCGTGGTGGAAAGCACCTAACAGTGTGTTCCGGCAGCAGTCCTGGCTCTCAAGCCAGTACTTAAATATGAAATTACAGGCAAATGAGACTCAATAAGTGTATGTGGTGACGGTTTCAGTGCATTAAGTAACCCTTAAGATGAACTGGCCGGTTATTTCTCCATACAAACGTCGAAGGATGTTTACTCCCTTAAATGACGTTTTAGGTCCAGAACTAAACATGATATCAATTGATCTCTTCTTCTCCTAGGCTTGTATCGTCACTGAGTTTTAACACGATAATTTAGTAAAAGTTTTGAACCTCGAAAAATGTATATGAAAATGTTTCGAGGCTCATAACTCTTAAGTTCTTTATCTTTTTGAAAATGTGTCACGATACAAGTCTACATAATGAAGAGATAAAACAATATTATATTTCATTCCTCAAATAAGAGAGTAATCACTCTTCGACGTTTGTATGGAGAAGTGACCGGCCAGTTCACTATAACTATATACTCCAAATAGAGTATAAGAAAAATTATCATATTACACAAAACCGGAACCTGGGTGCAAAGGAGGTGTAGCTGGAAATAATGGCATATTCAGAGTTAAGAAATTTCAATTGAGTAAGCTGGAGACATTCACATTAGTAGCTAGCCAAAATCTTTCCTTCAACTTCACAAAAAATTGAGGTTCTTAATTCGGCTGTATTTTTATGTGTGTTAATCATAATAGGGTGTACCGATTAGATGATTTTTTATATCCTAAAACTAGTGCTTGTCATGGGGTCCCATTAAAATTTGAGTAGTGTTTGATTTATCCCTAATAATGTGTTAATTTTGCGTGAACATGTACAGTAAAAGACAACAAAACTAAACAAAACAGTAATAAACTTTCAAATCCCGCTAAATACGTAAGCGTTTGCCGTAAGCTTCATTTCAGCTACTATAATCTCACAGTAACTGGCTCTATGCCAGGTAGTAAGAAACAATAAAACGTGGGTGCCTAGATAAGACAACTGCCTACCACTTCAGGAATATACACTGGCGTGAACTTATACTGTTATCTCATAGCAAGCACTCTTGGAAAATATTATATACCAGGGAGAACACTTGCGTATTGCCAAGGGCAATAGTTACACTTTTATTACGTGTCTTATGCCCAAGATACTCTACCGGGAAACGTCGACACGGTAATCGTTGGCATTTCCTCGTAGTTTAATCTGGCCTTACAGTACAAAAACATTGGTTGCTATGTACCTAACTGATAGCGGCGAGCCTTTGACCTTATGTGCAATTAAAGTGAAGAACAGATCTCAATTACAGTTGCTGGAATACACCAATACCAGCTTGGCGGCAAATTTTCAACATTACAACAAACAATGAAAACAATTATAATTCTACGACAATGATTTGTTATTGAAACTTTCAGCGAAGGTTGAACCTATAACTAGAGAGGTTACCACTTAACACCGGGTGGACATCGTGATTGTTCCATCAGGATTGTGTAAAAAATAAACTTCCCAAATAGCAGTCGAGACCCACTACAGCTAGGCCATCGTTACACAGTTACTTGACTATCTTACAGTTACAGAATATGATTTCTAAAGTGTTACCATTAGATAATATTGCCAGAATGCTTATTAGCCTATCTCTACACATCATCTTCCTACTCTTTTTGCTCTAACGCGAGTCGGTATAAAATGTATTTTCTAACAAAGCTAGGAGAAGTCATGAACATGTTTAAAAAATATATTTTGGCTCAAAACAGGATAAAATCAGAACATAATTATACATCTTGACGTTGTTGAGAATGCAAATTTTCGAAGGTTTACTAAAGGCTACGTTTCGGTTGTCGTAATTTTTATTTGTAGCGATTACGCTTGCTAGAAGATGTTCTGGCTAAGCTAGAATTACTGGCTATCAAGGACAACTGCATGAACACACCTGTTCGGACCAATCAACTTATCGGGCAATTGGAACGCACCCCTTTGGTAGTCGTCTATTTTGATCTGTGGATTTTTGTACGTAAAAATATCTTGAAACTTTTTTGCTATTCTTTCTCTGCTCTTGTTCCTTTTGTCGTCATTGATTTTTGAATTTGCAGTTTTAATTTGCTTGCGCGTATTTGTTTTATATTTGTTGTACTACGCGATAATTTTGATATTTGTACTTTCGTGCTAGTGCCTTGACGATACTGTGTCGTGACGTTGGAGTCTCGGAGGACTAGAAGAGGAAGGAAGCACGGGAACGATCATCGCCGCCCTGGCAGTGAGTAAAATAAAAATTTTTTTGGGCTACATGTTTTTATTTTTGTAACAGCTAGGTGCGTACGCCGAGGTCGACACGACTGCATAACTCTGTAGGTTAATTTGATTTTATAACTTGTACCTTTTTTCCAGCCCGGTGAATCGCCGGTTGTTAAGCATTCAAGACAGATTGTCCAGGTGGAAGGCGCCTCTGCTGAACAATCCCTGCCTGGGCAATCTGGAATCTTAACAACACCATTAGGTACAAGTATAAAACCAATTGCAAAATTGGTCTTGTTTGTAGTACAACGCAAGTGGTGCTATAGATGTCGCTCCATCCCAATACGATGGTTAAAGAACGATAAGAAAGATTTGAGTTATGACTTCATTTCATGTTAGCTCAATTGGTTAGAGCATACCCCGGCTCAAAGGGTGGATGGACGCGGGTTCGAATCCCGCACATTACTTAATTTTTTCCTATCGTATATTTGTGATTTTGTAATGTATTCCGCATAGCAGGCGTTATTGCAAACCTAAAATATTTAAAACACCGTTAGGTATTTTGCCACAGATTTCCTACATAAGGGTGGTAGCTAGCAAGGTGGGCAATCGAAAAATGTCTTGATATACGGATTGCCATCCCAAAATAACAACCGGGACCGATGGCCGATGTGCACTCCAAAGCACGGAAGCGCTCTATAGCAATGCCACCAGAGGTTACCCATCTAAGTCATGACCGCAGCAGGTGTTGCTTACCTAGTTGGTCGGTTAAGAACGACTAAGCAGGCTACGCTACGAGCGCAGGTACATACGCTAACTTCTGGCAATAAGATTGAAAAGAGCACTTTGGTACGCCCAATATTCATCTACATCCCCAATCACGTTGATGTAAGTGGTGGCAAACTCTTAATTACGCGCATTTTTTACATCCAACAGAAGAATATGAAACAACCCTTAACAGCTTTACTTAAGCTGGAAACTGATGGCTCGATTCTTTTATTTAATTACATGACGACGGGTTTGTGACAATAATAATACCCTAGGATGCCGCCTTTCCCTTTTTCCCTGTCCAATTCTGTTTTCATAAAGGTAATGCTTCGCAAATTGGATTAAGTTGAATGAGCATATCCCTTAAGGACTCGTCATGGAGTAACAATGCCGACTGGCATGCGCTGTTCGTTTTAATAATGAAAATGACTCGCGCTTATAGACAGTATAAATTGGATATATATTTCAACGGCATTGTTTAAAATGAATGTAAGCGGATAAGAAAAGGAAGACAGTTTATGTATAGCGAGTGAATAGAGTATTTGAGTATAATATATTCATAAAACAATAGTTATTCTGATATTTATTTTTTATTTTAACGTTAGATATGTGAACAAGCTTACATGATCAAAGAACAAAAAAACCATGGGCTACCTGCAAATCTTACAATGTCGTCAGACCACCTAGTGGCGGGACGTACTAATTCTACGTCTTCTGGTGTAATGTCCACTCGAGAACCTTGCTTCCTCATCGGCGCTCGGTTTGTCAAGCAATGCAGGCTAACTTTTCCACTTCAACTCGCAACTGTTGAAATATATATGTCGGTGATTTGGATACTTAAGATAATTTCTTCGTTCTGGATTTTATCACATAAAGAAATCTTTGAGAATAGCGCTTAGCCATAAGGGCCACAGTTAAGGACCAAATCTCAGTGCCATTAGTTATTGCCATTACTGGCAACACGCAATTGGTCTTCAGACTCTTTTTTATGAGATTGTGACGAAACACGCATGTAATCGTTACAATTAAAAGATGCATTTCGTCACACGTAACGATCTGTATTGCGCACATTACCCTGAGGCATACAGTTGTTATGTCACATGTGCCTATTATTTTATAATGAGTTACTGGCTCTCAAAGACTGCTGCCGTAACACACTGTTAGGTGCTTGGCGACAGATTTCCAACTTGTGGGTGGTAGCTAGCCAGGCGAGCATACTCAAAGGGTCTTGGCTCAAAATGTGATTAGGAATAATTAGAAATATTTTTGCAAAATTTTACCAAGTTTGAACACAATATTTAACAATAACCAAACCACGTTTGTATTGAAAGCGCTATGCAGTATATAACAAATATACATTTATATGTTTTAATTTTTAATGATAATAAATATATATAAAAATAAGGCGCTGCCAATATAGTAAGCTCTTAACCATTTTCGTAATAAGAAACCACAATCAAAAGATCTCAATATTAATAAATAATAAGAATCTGGAATTTTTGGATACATATACCGTACACTTACTCTATTTAAACAACTCATACTGAAAACGCAGATTCTGTGCTAACAGCAAACAATCATTTCCACCTCACACAAAACCGCTGCTGAACTTTAGTAAACGCAATCTAGTACTGCGCAAACCAAAACTTGTGCGCAGTGTTAATTGACTTCAGTCGCTCACGGATTGTTATGATGCAGAATCTTAAAGGTGCTATTCCAAACGATGATGCTGTTTGCAACTGTAGGCTACAAATGCAGCCGCTGCTCGTGATTGTACGTGTAGCCGCCACCGACAGCCGGTGCTCGGGATTAATTTCATAGAAATAAATAAAAGTTATAATTAAGCAGTAAGTGTAGCGTAGCACTACTATAGTAGCCTATAGTGACGTTAAGAGTAGCGCCCAACTCACGTTTGCCTGTTACCTTTATAATTTTTTTAGTCCAAAAGCGGTTTAGTTCTGTAGTGATTTAGTCATAAAGCGTTGTAGACCTAAAGCGCCCGATGGCGATGTAGGCAAATGAATTTTAGTCAAACTGCGACAAAGAATTCAAACTTTTCAGGCATACAGAAAGCAAAGGACACAACAATCGTATCAATGACTTATACGATTGTAGCTACATATATAAGATGAAAAAATAGGATAAGGTTGTCTTTGACCCCAAGCGCCCTCTAATAAATAATCACCCACTAATGATGTCTTATTTATTTCTTTATTTCCAAGAATCTGTAGGTGTATTCATTTGTATTCAAGGGATTTACGACAAATTTTCTAGTTGAGGGTAGTGAATTGTAGGTGGTCAACGCTCTCCTGGCTTGGTATTCATAAAATATAATATTAATGGACAAAGCACAGTTGTCATCACTTTGAGTTGTTGACTTCCTCCCTTTTTTTAAACCGACTTCAAAAAAGGCTGGGGTTCCTATTTCGTCTGTTTTTTTTTATATTCTCATAACTCTTTACATGGTGTACCGATTTTGATGATTTTTTTACATTCGCAAGCTGGTAAGTTAAAGGTGCAAGTTAAAGGTCCCATTAAAGTTTGAGTAAGATCTGACGAGTAGTATTTGGGTTATGCCTAATGCGTTATTTATGTTTGAAGTCGGTTGATTTTTTGTAAAAATTATGTAATAATAAATTTCTGCTCACACCGTTAAATGCTTGGCGACAGATTTCCTACATGGAAACCCACTAAAGATATTACGAACATGCGCCAGAATCAAATCGAAGCTAAAGCTATAAATATTTTATTCCAGGCTAATGAGTTTCAGAAACAGTTGCATGTTAAAAGTTAAACGCGGTCCACTTCGAGCATCAGCTCGAAGTGGACCAAGCATGTAATGAGCAAGCACTCTTGGAAAATATTATATACCAGGGAGAACACTTGCGTATTGCCAAGGGCAATAGTTACAAAAATATTTTTTCGCGCCAAACAGGACAAAATCAGAACATAATTATACATTTTGACGCCAGCCGTTGTTTAGAATGCTCTCTTTTGTTTGTACCCGCTACGTTTCGGTTATCGCAACTTTTGTTTTATAGCTGATATGCTTGCTAGAAGATACTGTTCAAGCTAAGCTAGAATTACTGGCTATCAAGGACAACTGCCGGAACACACCATTAGGTACTTGGTCAAAGATGTTATTCAGGCTAACAAATACTTACATACTGGCTCTCAAGGATAGATGCCGGAACATACCGTTAGTACTTGGCGACAGATTGCCTACTTGGAAACACTACAGAAAATACGAGCCTAATGGTAGAATCAATGCGTAGCTAAAGTTAAAACCCACAAAAAATAATACGACCATGCCAGAGTTAGAAGCTAAAGTTAAAAATATTTTGTTTCATGCTGCATATGCAACATGCTGAAATATGAACTACAGAAACAGTTACTAGTTAAAAGTTAAACGCGGTCCAGTTAACACTACGTAAAGGATGGCTGCATCAAAAATCCGGCCTTTGTTAGTAATTAGGTGGCGTGCGCTAGCAGCTGATATAGTATCTGCGCCGTGCAGGTAAACTGTCCGCCCGCCCGCCCCTAGCAATATCAGCTTCTACTACTGTTATCAGTACTTATGCTTGATACATGTACTTATTGATGATAACTAGTTTAAAACCTAATAAAAAAAAAAAGAATATCTTTCAGAGACTCTCAATGTGTTGCGGCAGCTTTTTATGGTAGGCTAGATTTTGATTACTATCTCACCTATTGGTAAGTGATTGAAAATGTTCATAATAATGTAGAATATTAACGCAGCTGCCGGAACACACCTTTAGGTATTTGGCGATAGATTTTCTACTTGTAGGTGGTAGGTAGCCAGGCGGGCATTCGTAGATGCCCAACCATCTTAAGTCATACCATAACGACTAATATATCTGTATTTTAAATCGAATGATTATGGTGTTGTGTCCATTAGACGCACAATAGCGCTGAGTACCATATTAGTGCCCTGCCAGGGTTTCATACAATATGTTATTGTGTTCCAGTCTCACTTATGTGTTGTAAGAATAGTCATATTATTCGTAATATGTTCTTGTGTTTTGTCCAGTGTGTTAGAGAAAACATTTTATATGACCCTGAAACTATGGCCGGTGAATGGCAATAGCCCCCTATTACATGGGACCAAAACCAAATTTTCGAAACGTGATTGTTTACACACCTCTGCTTACCCCTACGGGGAATACAGACGTAATTATATGTATGCATGTATGTATAGAAAGCAGCTACAAACACTTTGACATGTAAACAAAGTCTCTAAACCGCAATAAAACAGGTGGTCAGTACTTGCGCGGACGCGGTCGGGAGCGTACGTACTCCATGATGAAGCGACTCTGAAAGTCGCGAAACCGGTCGAGATCGAACTACTCGGCTGTATTAACGTAAGTGAAATCGGTTTTAAAATTGTTTCAATATGTGTACTACTTACGAAAGTTTTAATCAAAGGTCTATTCGTACATTCGTGACGCTTGATAATAGAATTAATAACTAAAATTAGGTGAAAATTAGAGTTTCGTAACTCTTATTTTCACCTAATTAATAAGGCTGAGTTTAGTAACTGCATTCTCTTGCGCTCTACAAACGAGGTGGTTGACGAGATAAGAGCCGTGGCGTAAGTGCCGCCATTGTAGCAAACAACAATAACCCCACGTTGCCAGCATTATCAGCAACCTGGCCGTCGGATCTGACGGAACCGACTAATGGATACCCCAAACCAACCCATAATTATTTTAATTTCCATCAAGCACGAGCTTAAGTACTTTTTGATCCCTTTATCCGCCGACTTTAAGTAGATTTCTAAATAAAGGAACTTGTAACGGCCTTTGTTTCCATCTCGTGGTTGTTCGATTATCCATTGCCGTGTTCGATGTAATGAGCTCGCAACGAATCTTATTGTAAGACAAAGTAAAATGTATATTACGTAGGTATATTTCCGTATTGAATATAATTCAATCGGATGTAGAGAACAAATAATGATTAAATACATTACTATGTAATATAAATCATTATTTTTCGAAGATAATAAGCCAAATTTTATTTGATTTGGAATATAGGAAAGTAAGTATCCCACTTGAAATAATGAGTGGGATCAGAATGGAATAAAATATGTAAATATTAAATATCTCTTCATGAGATTGGACCTGAATACATCGTATTAGCTGCGCCTCACACATTTTTAGTCGTCTGCTTCTTTCATTCTCATTCATTCTCTACATTTTATGTCACGTAAAAATAGTTTTGAGTACAAATGATACTAGTTTTGAACTAATTGGATATTTTACTATGCCCGTATCATTTGATAAGCATTTGCTCCCGTATTATGCAAACTCCGAACAGTTGTCAACAAAACGCAAAAGCAGTTACGTCACAGAATGAAACTGTAATTTGGCTGGCTATCAGCATTCAGTATTTTGTATAATTTAACAGAATGAAATGAGCCGCGCTGCTGGTAGCTTGTTTATCTAAATGGAATCCCTAAAATTTAAGGGTATAAATACGCAATTATGTTCACTAGGCTGAAAATCCTTATCAAATATGCGTATTCACGTGAGTCTCCGCAACAATAGACACGCGCTTTTGAAGCGCTCGTAGCATAGTTTGCTTAGCTGTTCTTAACCAATCAGCAAAGTAAAGCTACGTTCGCCGCGGTCATGAGTTAGATGGGTGATCGCTAATGACATTACCTACTACTGAGCGCTTCCGTGCTTTGGAGGGCACGTTAAGCCGTCGGTCCCGGTTGTTGTCTTAGGATGGCAGTCGTTATAGCATGGTGGTAGGGCATTTTATAAATTCCCGCCTGGCTAGCTACCACCCTCAAGTAGATCTGTCACCAAGCACCTAACGGTGTGTTCCAGCAGCTGTCCTTGAGAGCCAGTAATTCTAGGTTAGCATGAACAACATCTTCAATAGTGAAATAACTTGTTGAAGTTTGTAATATTACTTGCTCAGTGGTAGTTATCATACCGATTGAAATTACTGTGAGCTTCTATTTTCGTGGTCTAACTTCCACAAGTTAATTAATAATTTTTACTCATTAAATAATTAATAATAATATTTATCTCTTGAAGCTTACTGGGTGATAGTGTTTACAATTTTTTTTTGTTAACTACACTGAATTATCTTTTGTTGTGTGTGCATAAAAACGAGTTCATATATTATAGTGTCAATGTAATCATCAAAATGTAAGTTATTACACTGCAATAAGCAATAAATAACACGTTTCAACTTGTGGCACAGTGTTTCATTAAAAATATTAAAAAAACTACCCTATCAATTTTTTTTAAAACTTATACAATTATACATTTGTTATATTCTGATTTAAGGGCTACAATAAATATTATTTCCAGATCAGTCTGGAAGTTCACAACTCGGTGGTTCACACCGGCATTTTGAGCCTTCAAGAGGAGAGCATATTCCCTCCTCAAAGGCCGGCAAGTCATCCTCGAGACCTCTGGTGTTGCAGATGTTCGTAGACGACGACAATCACTTACCACTTTTAAGCAATGATATCCGAGTGGTTATGGCTATGGACTGCGGTGCCGCAGTGGTTCGAATCCCACCGCCGGCTTGAGCTTTACCGCATGGTGGAAGGCCATTTTGCGAATGCTCGCCTGGCTAGCTACCACCTTCAAGTAGAAAATCTGTCACCGAGCATCTGACAGTGTGTTCCGATAGCAGTTCTTGAGAGCCAGTAAAATTACAGGCACATGAGACTCAGCAACTGTATGTCTCTGGGTGACGGGCGCAGTTCAGTTCGTCACTTGAGATGAAATGCATTTGTTATAGGTAGTGGTTACCGCTTAAGAACACCTGTTTTTGGGCCTTGTGCTTGTTCCATCATAAGGTTTATTTAGGAACATCAGCAAATGTTTTTTTTGTGTGTACCAACTGATTTCCATGTTTATAATGTATCTTATTATAACGTACGTATAATATTACATTTTCATTGTTTGTGTGTTGAATAAATATTTTCATTTCATTGCATTTTCATTTGATTTCACATGCTCAAATGTACGTTTTGCTATTTCATTAATGTAATGTTTTGGTATGTAAGTAAGATTAAATGTTTTAAAGCCACATCCAATTATAATGGCTTTAACGCACACTTCAATTATTAATATACCTTACACATATACAATACAATAGGTGGTAATAACAAATATATTTTTTTATATTTTAATATAACATGAAATTAGTATTTTGATAAAACACTTATAAAATATATCTAGTGACAATTTCGCCTAATTTTCCTGTTAAGCCGACGTGACGTCGAGCATTCTCGATCGTGCGCTCGTAGCGTTAAGACCTCCTGAGGATGCTCCGTGTAGAAGCGAAACGTGTCAAAAATTCTTCCGGTTTGGCTACGTGACGTTTGTGACGTCACGTCGTCTTAGCAGGAAAATTAGGCGAAATTGTCAATAGATATATTTTTTAAGAGTTTTATTAAAATATTTATACCATGTTTTCTTGAAATTTTTTATAAAATATTTGTTATTATTAAATATGGATTTCCGCAAAGTAACGCCTGAATCTATTCATTACAATAGGTGGTATTGTATGTTTATTTAAAGGATTTTGAAAGAACATTTTGGCCCACTAGTGTTAACCCCCTAACAACTGCCTAACTTACAAAAGCATTTCGTCACAAGTAACAAACTGCACTGGGCCTAATAAGGTAGTGATAGTGACATTAAGGGGTTACTGCTTGGCGGTAGAAATAGCTCCGGTAGCAGTACAGCAGTACTCAAAAACAAAGAATTATACTGCTACAAAAAACTAATGTGTGCAAGGTACATATATTTCTAAACGAATTTCAGTAAACAAAAGTCTGACTAAAGTTATTGAAATAATGGGCGTCAATACAATCAATTATAATAGTAGGTATTTAAAGTAATTGCACTGAATTCTACTAACATTTAGTAGAATTATGTGTAATTAAGTTTTCAGAAATTAAGTTTCAGTGTGTGTTTCGTTAAAAAGTTATTTATTTCATAATGAAGCGGCCAAAAATTTATATTTAACCACCAGCGGGATGCGCTATGTGCCCGAAGGCTTTATTGCGTCAATATATTAAGTGGACTGTATTTTTGTGTTAATTCGCTAGGTCACTGATTACAATTAACAATTTCATATGTATATAAACATATCCTGGCCATGAGCGATCGCTAGGTAATAGGAAAAAAGGAAACCCACGCACCTTTAGAATGTCCGGTAGGCTCCTTCACCTCACGAGCTGGAAGTCCTGGCTGCGCAGCACAGAAAACACTCACACGGTCTTCTCTAACTCTCACAATAAGATGTTCGATGATTTAATTACACTTTCACGTAATTGCGGTATGTCCAGATCTAAATATAATAACTGGGATGCGGTCAGCGGTAGTTCGTCATTGAGACTGTCTTTCAAGGGCAACTGCCTCCGAGGCGTTAGTTACATCGTGGAGGACGCGGGATTGGAGGGGGAAAAGAGATAGGAGATCGCTCAATTAGCCAATATTACATATGAAAGAAAGTGACAGCTAATTGACGCATTTATGCAAACAAAATGAATTAAATACTAGCGTGGCGGTAACATTTCCCCCGGCCTTAAAGAGTTGCCTTTAAAAGAAATTATAACTTAGCGGGATAAATATATAATAAAATATAATGCGGTTGATTATGCGGTAATATAATAACTTAATAACGTATGCGGTAATATAAAATATGAGTATATACTAAAAGCTATTGATTAGGTAGAGGACATAATTTAACTACCGGGCGAAGGTAGCTCCCTTTGAAGTTTTTACAGTCACAACACGAGTAGCGCCGACTTGAGACGGATAAACCCTTTCCACGACACCTAATGGCCAAGCAAAAGGTGGAGCATTGTCAGTTTTGACAATGACAACTGCTCCTTCCTTTATGGGAATCGAAGGAACATTCCACTTCGCTCGCGTCTGCAGCTGGTGTAAATATTCAGTACGCCAGCGCTTCCAAAATGACTGTACCATACTATCTATTAGGTTATGTCTCTGAAGTAAGTCTGACGGTCCAATTTCAGGCGCGGGAAGCGAAGAGAGTGGAATCGTTTGTAAAAAGTGTGCCGGTGTAAGAGCTGAAGGCTCTGTGGGATCACTACTCATAGTAGTCAGCGGGCGTGAATTAACTAGAGCTTCGATCTGCGTGAGGATAGTAAGAAGCTCCTCATACGATAGGATTTGTTGTCCTATGACTTTAAACAAATGCGTTTTAATAATCTTCACCATACTTTCCCAACAACCTCTCCAGTGTGGAGAAGCAGGTGGAATGAATTTCCACTCAATACGATTTTCGGCTAACTCTACCTTTGCGGACGTAATTCGTCTAAGAACTTATATAAGTCGCGGAGATACGAACGCGTTCCGACAAAACAGGTCCCGTTATCAGAATACATGCATTTGACAGGTCCGCGTCTAGACAGGAAGCGTTTAAACGCATTTAGAAAACTGGAAGTGGACAAATCTGTCGTAATTTCGATATGGGTAGAGCGTGTCGAGAGACAGGAAAAGATGCATAGCCATGCTTTACGGCTCTTTACCCCCCTACCACGCGTGGGCGTGTATTGAATAGGGCCTGCATAGTCACATCCAACATGCGAAAAAGCTTTGTCTACTTGATTTACGCGATGACTGGGTAAATCAGCCATGAGTGGGAATAATGGGCGTGGTTTTGATCTAAAACATGTTTTGCATTTGTGAATACGATGGCGTATGATGCGCCTTGCAGCTAAAATCCAGAATATATGCCTTAACAAAGACATCAGGAGCTCTGGTCCAGCGTGCAAGTGCTTGACGTGATAATGATCAACGATCAAGTCAACGACTGGATCGCGGCGCGGTAAAATGCAAGGATGCTTGAGCGTATAATCCTCGACAGAATGCGACAAGCGACCTCCGACACGAATAAGACCGTTATTGTCAAAAAATGGCCTAAGCTTGTTTAAAGCGGGTGAACAAGGTTCATTTTTAGCTAAATTAGATTTATCGTGCGAGAAATGAACGTTTTGCACGGCGCTTATTAATTTATTTTCTGCATACTCTAAGTCTGCGGCGGTTATAAAATTACCACGGGGTAATAATTTCATGAAGCGGTAAACGTACACTATCGCCCGTAACAATTTAGGGTAGGACGAAAATCGTTGCACGAGCGCGTACAGCGGGGATTGTTCTGGACTAGTCGTGACATGCACCTGAGCACGTTGTTCAGGCGCGTCAGCGTATTCATCAGTGTCCAATTTATTTAAGGGCCATTCACATGGATCAAGAGTGATCCAAGGTGGACCAGTAAGCCACAAAGGGTGGTCGACTAACTTACTCGGGGTAAGACCACGCGATAAGCAGTCCGCGGG
The DNA here is from genome assembly GCA_963890685.1 of Plagodis pulveraria. Classification (NCBI taxonomy): domain Eukaryota; kingdom Metazoa; phylum Arthropoda; class Insecta; order Lepidoptera; family Geometridae; genus Plagodis; species Plagodis pulveraria. The sequence goes on along the minus strand of OY982958.1, from coordinate 18,911,189 downwards.
ATTATCGGTGCCAGAAACGTGAAAGAATCGACTCGCGGGAATATTATCTGTTACTTTTACGACACGGTTGGCGACAAAAGACTGCCAACGATGCGCGGGCGCGTTTATCCAGCAAAGCGTTACTTTGGAATCGCTAAATGCGAAGACATTGCTAACAGTATAACGCGGTGTTATAATATCTAAGACCTTGCGAAGCAGCTTTGACAGCAAGAGCGCTGCGCAAAGCTCTAATCGTGCAATCGAAACCACCTTAACTGGTGACACTTTGGACTTTGCACACACTAGTTGCACAGTGTACTTTGAGCCAATGCGTATTTGTAAATAAACAACACAGCCGTATGCGCGTTCGCTTGCATCTCCAAAACCTACAACGTTAATGTCGCAATTTTCTACAATACCCAAATGTCGCGGTATGCACAGTTTGTTGAGCAAGGGAAGCTCCTTACAAAACTGCAACCAATTATTGATAATATGCGTAGGAGGTTCGGTATCCCAATCACACTTCAAAAGCCAAAGCTCTTTGATAAGAAGCTTGGCGTATAAAGTGGCTGGCGCGACAAAGCCCATGATGTCCCACAGTCTGGCGATCGCTGACAATATCGCACGCTTGGTACACTTATCGTCAGGTGCGGTGACCACAAACCGAAAACTGTCACAAGTCCTATCCCAGTAAAGTCCTAGAATTTTATGCGGAACAGATTCGTCGAATATTTTGTCGCGAGATTCTTTATGCGTATCGGGTATGTGAGCTAATACAGCATCAGAATTGCTTGTCCATTTGACGAGATCAAATAGACCCATTCCGAATAGCTGAATCAGCTCACTACTGAGCGTGATAGCTTGCTTGCTACACATGACGGAGATCACAATGTCGTCCATGTAAAGACATGAAGAAGCAGCAGCGGCGGCAGCGGGGAACTTGTCACCTTCATCGGCAACCAGCTGGCGAACAACGCGCAATGCGTGAAATGCACTTGATTTTAATCCAAAACATACACGGTTAAATTCGTACACAGTAACTGGATCCTCCGTACTGAACCGATATAAAATGCGCTGATACCTACGATCAGATTCGCGCACACCGATTTGCATAAACATCTGACGACAATCAGCTGACAGCGTCACTTCAAATAAGCGAAAATTAATTAAAATGCTAAATAAGTCTCCTTGTAGATTAGCACCAGCGGGGAGAAGATCATTAAGTGAGCGACCAGACGAAGACTTACAGCTGGCGTCCAAAACGCAGCGAAGCTTGGTTGACGTTTTGTCTTCTCGTACCACACCGTGATGAGGAATCATATATGAAGGACGAGTGACGTCATCAGTTGTCATATCAACGGGACTTAGGTAGCCCTTATCTATATAATCGCGTATTACATTATTGTACGCGGCGCGGGATTTGAGTGACACATCCAGTTTTCTCTCTAAACATTTAAGTCGCCTGAGCGCGGCAACGTACGAATCGCCTAATAAATTTACGTCATCACGAAAAGGTAAGGCGACAATATATCTACCACTGTTTTCACGAACAGTGGTGGCACGGAAAAATTCATCGCACTCAAACTCCTCAGGACTATGAGCGGGCGGCGCGGATATCTCTTCAAGCTCCCAAAATCGCTTGAAGAGCGTGTCAATCAGTTCTTGTTCGACGGAACAACACAAAGTAGAAAGACTATTATGAACGATTTGTGACGTAGGCGCGGAACCCATAATCACAAAACCTAACACAGTCTGAATCGCGGGCGGCACATTATCATGGCTGCTATTGACCACTCCAGGTAGCAGCATGTGCGAGAAAGTGGATGCCCCAACCAGACAATCGATTGGTCCAGGAGACGCAAAATCTTTGTCGGCGAGCGGGAGTGACTCGAGGTGTGCAAACACAGCCTTATCAATTGCGACCGATGGCAGAGAATCGCTTATGCGGTCGATAACGAGCGAGTCAATATCAAAATTAATGTTCGAATTATATTGCGAGCTTATTTTAAAACGTACAGTACCCTTAACTAGCTTTTCCGAACCCCCTATTCCCCTAACAGTGATATGTGAAGGCGTCATACTATTTAATAAGCCAAGGCGAACACAACATTCGTAAGTTACGAAGTTACTCTGAGATGCGCTATCGAGTAAACAACGTATTACCTGCGGTCTATTATTAGCATCGCATACTACGACCTGAGCTGTGGCTAGAAGTACCATTGTACGGGTGGCTATTCGTCGCCGGTTATCAGTGGATGACTCAGTGCGCGCGGGCAGCGAGGCGGCGATGGATGTCGTGCATAGCGATAGATCGCTGCGCTGCTGCATTAACTGACGCGGCTCGTTATCAGCTGAAACGGACAACCGTGGCGTAGCGGTTGCGTGCGCGGCACTCGCGGCAGGGGTGGCGAGTTCGATCTCCGAACGCGGTTTGTTATTAAAGTGTAGCATGGAATGATGTCGCTGAGAACACACACGACACTTTAACTTCGAAGAACAATTAATAGTTTTATGGGTGCGACTGGTGCAGTTCACACACGCGTTATTATTTTTTATAAACTTAAACCTTTCACTAGGCGTAAGTTTTTCGAACGCGGTACATTTATAGTAATGATCATGAGACGCGTAATTACACAATGGACATTTATCAGGAGCCGAACAAGTGACGTATGACTGTGGATTCGGCGGGCGGTTAGTCTTAGCAAGAGGCTTCGAACTAAGCTTATTAGTATTGCTTGCTGCGGCGGGTTGCGTGCTCTCAAAAATACGACACTGCTTTTTAATAAACTCAATAAATTCCTCGAGTGTCGGCATCCTATTATCTCGAGAGTACATTTCAAACGCACGTATAGTTTCGGTGTCAAACTTATACAGAGCTATGTGCAGCAAAACGAAATCCAACAGATCGTCTATTTTTAACGTTTTAAGTGAGTTAATAGCGACCACATACTTATCGATAAATAATTTGAAGTTCGATGCAGACGGAGAACCATTTAATTTGAGGCTAAGTGCCTGGTCTAAATAGCTAGAACCTAATAATCTTGGTATTTATCTAAAAGTGTTTGGTAAATCACATTATAATTTTCGGCATTCGGAATTATACCAGCAAATGCAGACTGGGCGGTCGGTGACAATTTACCTATTAGATAGTACAGCTTGTCAGCGTCCGTTAACGATGCATTACTATGTACTGTCGCGTCAAAACTAGCGTGAAATAATGGCCAATTTTTCCTATCACCATCAAAGTGCATCAGCTCAATATTGGGAAGTCTAGGTTTAGCTTTGTTGTGCGGAGTGGAATGCTCTGACGCGGGCGCGGGCTTCAACTTCGACATGATCAGCTTGATATAACAATAAAGATCTTCGAAGGACGCGTAACCTTGATAAGAAGGTGTCGCTTCAGGGTCAAGTTCAAAAAGTGTTTCATTGTAACTATCGAGGATCTTTTGAAAACTAATGCGTGTCTCTTCAATCGTTACACAAGAACTCAAAAACAATTCTCGATTTTCTTCCGAAATATGTGCATTTTTAGCCTGATTATAAACCGAATTATTACGTTCATACAGAGCATTTCGCTTTGCTTGTAAGATAGTTAAACGCGGACTACAAGGAGAAGCTACTTTGACTTCGCGCGGCATGATGCTTTTGATTTTTAATGCAATATTATATGTAAGTAAGCCTAAGTAGTATCGGAATACAATGTGGTAAATGAGATAATAAGTCGCGTAAGAAAAAAGTAAGAAAATAATTTATACTATGGTATTTTATTGGCGCGGTATTACGTTATAAATGAGTACGTGAATCACGATATGGATATAAATATAAATGTATGTGCCTTAAAGGGCGGGAAAGTAAATATAATATATATTATTCTCTAAAGGCAAACACTTATAAGGGCGGAGCGGTTTAGTGAAGTACGAACATTTTTATGTGGTGAGTGAGGGTAGGCTCGCGACGTAGGAATTACGTGCGATTTATAGTTTTAAATTCAAAGATATCGTATGAAATCAAGATAATCATATACAATAATGAAATTTAGATTATAATCCCGTGAGATAGGACCAAAATGAAGCGGCCAAAAATTTATATTTAACCACCAGCGGGATGCGTTATGTGCCCGAAGGCTTTATTGCGTCAATATATTAAGTGGACTGTATTTTTGTGTTAATTCGCTAGGTCACTGATTACAATTAACAATTTCACATGTATATAAACATATCCTGGCCATGAGCGATCGCTAGGTAATAGGAAAAAAGGAAACCCACGCACCTTTAGAATGTCCGGTAGGCTCCTTCACCTCACGAGCTGGAAGTCCTGGCTGCGCAGCACAGAAAACACTCACACGGTCTTCTCTAACTCTCACAATAAGATGTTCGATGATTTAATTACACTTTCACGTAATTGCGGTATGTCCAGATCTAAATATAATAACTGGGATGCGGTCAGCGGTAGTTCTTCATTGAGACTGTCTTTCAAGGGCAACTGCCTCCGAGGCGTTAGTTACATCGTGGAGGACGCGGGATTGGAGGGGGAAAAGAGATAGGAGATCGCTCAATTAGCCAATATTACATATGAAAGAAAGTGACAGCTAATTGACGCATTTATGCAAACAAAATGTATTAAATACTAGCTTGGCGGTAACACAGAAAATCTTTCAATTTATTTCCATCTTATTATGATTACATTTGCACTCATTAATATGGAGAAAAGCTCATTGTATATTGAAGGTTTGAATTCACTTATCCAAATAATAGGCTTTTTTCTGGTCCCTTCATTTGGTAATAAAATAATGGTAATAAACTTATGTGGTACATGTTTTATCTTATTCTTTTATTGCTGATATCCTTTGACAACAATCTCACCTGATGGTAAGCGATGATGTGGTTGAAGGTGTTAACAGGCTAAACCTAGAATTACCTATAACATATACATGACAATGTTTGCCATAAAAAACGTTCATAAGATTAAATCAGTCTTAAACTTGTTAAAAAATAACTACGCAAGTTCAGTATTACTTCTTATTTGTTTTTTTTTCTTTTAATGATAACTGATTCTTCCAGAGCAAGCTGAACCTAGCTAACCTTGTATGATATAGTATGTCAGAATAGTTTAAGCTAACTAGTAACAAGATAAATTCGGGTAGATTGTTATTATTTTACCAATAATTCCATGCTGGCCTAAAGATATTCGAAAAAAGAAACACGGAAGCTGTGGATAATGATGATAACAGAGTATCAATCTGACAATCAAGAGTGTTAAATTAACCAAAGATAATAAGTATTTAAAGAAACAACAAGACAAATCAAAAGGCAAGTTCTGGAAATTTCCGTCTGCCTTCAATATTGGTTGGATAAACATAACATTTTCTCTGCATTTCACTTGCGGTCCGTTGAAAAATATTACAAAATTGCAAATATTTTTCTTAGCATGGAAACGTTATTGAAAGAGCCGTGGCGGATATTATTGTTATATTTAAACTTTCTGATTCAGATGGAATGAAATTAATTAAACTTTATATTAAAAATTATTTTATTATACTTTTTTGACTAATACCAGACAAAACCAGACTATAATTTATAGCTTACCTACAAAAACATGGCAATTATATACGAGGATATTTGTTTCTATTAAACTTCTCCGTTCTTAACCTTTTTTTATATCAATATATAACATACATTTATTCTTCAACGTTTCTTAACAAAATACTACAGACCATATACCTACAAGTCATTGTAGACTAACAAACAGTTCAAATGCTCCAGCTTTCAACCATCAACTATGAAAAGTTTATTTTACTCGTCTACAACCTACCTTTGCAATTTAACCGACTTATCTGTAGGATTTTAGAAACGCAAATTCTGTGTGCATGATCCTGGTTTTGAGCGATTTAAGGTATTTACTCAAGCAAACGACGTGTTTAATAACAGTGAAAAGTGGTGTTTGTAGCTACAGAATAACTCATATATATCTAGTAGGTACCTACCATCATTTCTGCTGAGTTATTCTCAGGCAAAGTTACTGAGTTTGCATAGGTATCCACTTCAAACGTTGGAGTGTGTAAGCATTTACTGTTTATATACTTTGAAGGCACTTCTGTGATGTTATGTTTAGTTGGTTATGTCTTAATCAGCGCTTTGAGAAATGGAGTTGATTATCCATCATCCCAACTATCAAAATAGTCGAATAGGAAAGCCTTACTCGATTAAAAACAGAGTTAATGTTGCGTAATTGTTAGGTTTTAACCACATTGTGGTGATATAGCGTCGCCAGAAATTGCGACTCTGTCGTATATTTCGCTTAGATGCGCCACTATACTACATACTTATAGCGCTTTTATTCTATATCGATTAGTAGCAATAATTTTAGTTTTAAAATAATTTTGAGTGCTGTAGTAGCGCTGTGAGTTGTATTTAGGCGCTAATTGTATGAATAATCCGTCCATTATTGAACATTCTCGCAAAAAGCAAATTAATTTATTAAATGCTGCCAAGTGGCACTCAAGTATCTAGCATTTAAATTCTTATGTAAATACTAAAGACTAGTCGAATGTTAGAATTTAGTTTTCTGAAACTAAATGAGAAATGGATTGTTTGCTTCATTATTTATTCAAATGAAGAGTAGTGGTGTTTTAATTACTATTATAGCAATCTTTTGGCATTCATGACTCTGATGAGAATCCAATGGGATAACATTCTTAAAATATATAAAACATTATTGTCTTACATTTGTGTGAAATTCCAAAAAGCGAAGATGTTCCATATTTGCAGTTCACAATAAATAATCATAAATCAAACCGTGGTAAAACAGGATATATACACAAGACATAGCTTGTCAGTAAAGCGGAAATCGATAATTTCAATGGCTCTGTAGCGTTTTGTCATGTTGTCAGTGAAAATTTCCATATCGAAAAAACTGAGAGATATGAAAATGTCAATTCAGTACGAAAGCGGTTACCAATAACGATGTGTCACTTTGCAATATCCTCTCCACTTACAGCATTGACATATATATTGAAATATTTTTTGAAGCAGTGATGGCTCAGTGGCATTGGCTATGGACTGCCACGCAGAAGGTCCATGGTTTGAATCTCGCCACGGGCTTGAGCTTCACCGCATGGTGGAAGGGCATTCTGCGAATGCCTGCCTAGCTAGCGACCTCACTAAGGTAGAAAGTCTGTCACCAAGCACTTAGCGGTGTGTTCCGGCAGCTGTCCTGAGAGCCAGTTATTCTAGGTTAAGCCTGTTAACACCTTCGACCACATCATCACTTACCATCTGGTGAGATTGCGGTCAAAAGCTTAATAAAATAATACACAAGTAATAAGTTTTCTTTTTTTCATGAAGTCATGAAATAATTAGAATGCATAGATAAAATACATAAAATATTTTTTTATAACGTCAATTTGCATGTAACACATATACATATGTATACAATACACATACATACAAAGTTCTACAGATATACCCCTTCAGCAATTTAATTGCAATTTCAAATAACATTTATTTGTTATTTGTAAGATTTCCCAGTAATATTCACTCTGAATGAAACTATATTGTTAGCGCGGCCACCAAGCTATATGGCAGAGCACGCCGAACTGCGGGCGCGGGTTGAAAGGACACTGGTAAATCGAAGGAATGCGGAACAAGGTGATGAAAAGTGGACTGTATAGGAAAAGGAGCGAAAAACGAGCGACTAACCTGGATATCCTCGGGCGGACGAGCACAGCTGCGGCACTCCAAGGCGTCCTGCTGGTGTCCAGATGTAGTGGCTCTTCGAATTATTTCACGCTGTTGTAGACTCGCAGCGGGAGCGCGGGAAGCTGTTAGTACACAGCTCCAAAAAGACGATCGCGGATATCCCAGTGCGATGGGGCACACACGAAAGCAGCGCGAGCGCGGTTAGTAACAAAATGGCGGTTTCCTTGGCTTCGAGGGAGCTCACAGGAACAGACGCATCCGCCGTCAACAAGGGTCGACCGCAGACTACTTGCAATGACAAGTAGGTCACTCATAAGCCACGAAATGTCAACCGTAGATAGTCGTCGTTTTCGTGGGAAAATGAGGGTAGGAAAAGGTAAGAGGTAGAAAGAAAGAAAGTGCCAATAGATGGCGCGAACATATATATAACAAATTTATTTGCTTTTGATAAATATATATGATAATTAGTAGATCAGCACGTTATATCTCCACTATTTTATGAAGTAATTGCAACTCTAGTAATCGGCGGTGTAATCGAAGGGAAATTGCTGTTACTCGTCTAAATGGTGTTAATTTTCGCATTTACTCCACAATTATGCTTGTAATTTAATAGTTACAGGGCTGGTACAGCGCCTATAGTCGAATAATTTGCACTTAATTTGCGTCGAGTATTCAATGCACAGAGTATTGAATTTTTATATAGAACATATACACTAAAACAAGAATTTGCTCTCGAGTTACTGTAATCAGCAAACGTGTTTGCTATTTTGAATGTCAGTTAATTGATAAAAATATTAATGTATTATCAGAAGTAGTTCTTTAAGAGCCAATAACTGTTTTTGGACTAGCCACTGCCCGCTACCAAATACGGCTATGACGTCACTTTTCAAAGGGCAAAATAGAGAAGACTGCCTCATCGGCCAGGTGGTGTAAAACGTCGCTTTAGTATCGCGAGGTCAGTAGATAGTCCGGGGTAGGACAGTTATAGGAATTAACTGATGAAATAAAGTACCGACCCCTATTACGTGAAACCAAAACTTATCAAATGAAATTTGTGTGTTTCGACACTCCCTCTGTGATATACAGACGTAACAATAATTTCTCCGAACCCGAAAATATTGACAAGTATGTACTCATATTTTTTTTAATTTCATATAACTAGAATCCGTAAACACTTTTTTATTTTGCTTCTGTTGAGACTATAAAATATTTATTGAAATGCGTGAAATATTAATATCCTTATACAAAATAATATTATACAAAATCATGTTACACATTTTCAAAATATTATATTTTGTTTATGATATGCTAACCATTGATCATTATCTCACCTGATGGTAAGTGATGATGTGGTCAAAGGTGTTGATCAGGTTAACCTAGAATTACTGGCTTTCAAGGAAAGCTGTCAAAACACATCGTTAGGTACTTGGCGACAGATTTTCTACTTGAGGGTGGTAGCTAGCCAGACGAGCGTTCTTCGTTCATCATTCAGGGCTCAACGAGCTCTATGAAGCACGGAAGCTCTCAATAGTAAGCCATTGGTCACCCATCCAAGTCATGACTGCGACGTTGCTTAACTTAGTTACTCGGTTAAGAACGGCTAAGCAAACTTCGCTACGAGCGTTTCAAAACATATACAATTTTTATATTAATATACAACTCTTTCGATATTGATATATTCCAGTGACCTCTCAGCTTCACAGAAACATAGTATGCAAAGAAAACTATCCGGAATCTGATGTTGGCTTCATCCATCATAGGAAGCGACAGGGGGTGAAGGCTTGTCGACCCTAATCGAACCCCATAAACATATAACAACCGTAACCTTGTATCTGAGTCCCTACATGCTCGCCAGTAAAAGGGGATTATAATTTATACTCAGGCAAAAAACACTGAGCTGATAAGGGTGTGTATTGGTTCCTTTGACTTTTGTGTCGGGTATAGGGGAAGGTTTTGGGTGTTTCATTTTATGTACGTTAATGCTGAAAATTCAAGGTTGCTAACTGGCAACAAATTTAATGAAAATTAAAAAAAATGTGTAGTTGACATGTTTGAAATTGCGAATGTGGGCTTTCAACAATATCAAATATATAATCGTTTTGCTGCATTTTTAATAGATCCTAAGTGTGTGTATGTGTGTAATTAAATTTAAAGGACTAATAAATATTACATTCTGGTGCTGGCTACTTTGAACCATAATTAAAGAATATTTTAAGTTAGCAGAAAATAAATATATCAAAAATCATTAGCAAATATATCTAATGATAATTCTGCCTAATTTTCCAGCTAATCTGTCGTGATGTCTAAGTAGCCTGCTTCAAGTGGTAGAAGAGTCAATGAATGGAAAAGAGATGCTTCGTGTAGAAGTGAAATGCATGAGAAATTGTTTTGGTATCAAAATTAATATTTTCCTTAAAGTATTTTAATTTACCAAAGAACTGAATTAATTTATTTCTTACTTAGAATTATAATGAAACTTCGCAAAATAATATAAAATGTATTATTCTGGTGACAAAAAAATCGGTATGATCTAGTGATTAAGCTGGAACTACTTATTAATAGTTACTTACAATGAAATTCATCGTGTTTGGGCTTTTCAAAGATGTTTGGGAGATGCACTCTAGTAGTAAAACGTATTGTTTTATGCATTGCAATTATTTTTACCAAAATGATTGAAATTTATAAAAAAAACACACATTTTTCTCTTTTGGTTCATCAGGAAGAAAATAGCAAATAGTACGATGTTTATATAAGTATGTACTTAGGTACTTAATTTATATTTTTTTAGATCATATTTTATTAAATATATTTTCTCTTATAAATAATACTTCAGAAAATCAACCTAACTCTTAAACTGTGTCTATGTTACTTGCTTTTATTTACTCTTGACTATATTCTACTGCGTAATATAGAAATAAGGCCCTAATCAAACCACAACAAAACGTTAAAACTCTCGTAGTGAGTGGTGACTGGTTTTATTTTACAAAAGGTTGTGGTTTTACGCTGTCCTTTATTGAATAAGTTTCATATTGCCAAATAAGCAAAGTAAACGATGAAAAAGGTAGATAAAGGCTAAAAGTCACTGAACAATATTAAAAATGTATTTTTTGTAATGTAATGACCAGCAGAAAATATATTATCAATGGTTAATTTCGGTATATATATTAGGTCCTTACATATGAAATTGGCGTTTTGTATGGGAGGAACAAAAAGTCGAATATTTTTTAATATAATATATTTAATTAATCAAAGTATGAACCATTATTTTCTATGCACTTTTGCCATCTCATAGGTAGTTCATTGATCCCTTTACTAAAAAAACCAGTCGGACGGGAATCAATAAAATCTTTGAAGGCGATTTGGACTGTCCCATCGGAGTTGAATTTTTTCCCTTGCAAGAAGTTATCCGAATTTCGAAAAAAATGGTAATCTGTTGGAGCAAGGTCCGGGGAGTACGGAGGATGGCTTAGACTTTCCAATTGAAGCTCTTCTAATTTAGTAGCCGTCTGTAGCGCAGTGTGTGGTCTAGCGTTGTCGTGAAGCAGCAGTGGCGTGGAGCGATTGACCAGCCTAGGTTGTTTAGCCGCTAGCTTTTCCATCATGGTTTGCAATTCCTGACAATAGACATCAGCCGTAATAGTCTGGCCAGATTTGAAAAAACTGTAATGAACAATACCGGCACTAGTCCACCAAACGCTTACAAGTAACTTTTTTGGGGTTAATTTTCGCTTGGGGCAGGATTTGGCTGGCTGGCCAGGATCTAACCATTGCGCTGAGCGCTTCCGATTATCGTAAAGAACCCATTTTTCATCACAGGTAATGATTCGGTTTGAAATACCTTCATTATTGTGCCAGTTTAGTAATGTAACGCAGCAGTCGACGCGCTTTGTTTCAGTCAATTCGTGAGGTACCCACCTTTCAAGCTTTTTAATCTTCCCAATTTGCTTCAAGTGAATTAAAACAGTTTTATCACTAACATTGCAGCCTGCAGCTAACTCGGACGTGGTTTGCGATGGATCCGCTTCCACAATAGCCTTCAACTCTTCATTATCAACTTGAGTCTCAGGCCGTCCACGGGGCTTGTTCTGCAGGTCAAAATTTCCAGAACGAAAACGTTGGAACCAAAAACGAACTGTGTTTTCTTTTGCAACACGACCGCCATACACATCATTCACCCTTCGAGTTGTTTCCGCAGCACTAGTGCCACGGCGGAACTCGTACTCGTAAATAATGCGATATTTAAGGTTTTCCATTTTGTAAAATGAGTGACGCAAACAGAAAAAAACAGAAGAAAAAAAACAAATGAATGACGATCATCGAAGCACAAATACATGAGTCTATAGCTGTACAAATTTGAATTTGGAATTCCTTACCAAAGAGGAGAAATTCGTGATTAAAGTGGCCAGTACGAAAAACGCCAATTTCATATGTAAGGACCTAATAATAACAGATAGTTTATGGTAATTTTTTACAGCTTGCATTTCAAAAACCAAAATAATCATGAATCAGGACTTACTGTTTATAATGATCTTAAAGCCTGTTTAAACAATCATTATTTTAATATAAATTTAATATCTAATCAAACCTTCACGAGTTTTTGCGGCTTATAGAGCAAGACCCGACACGCATTTGGCCAATATTATTGAAAACTTTATCCAGTTATACTAACACTTAATATATTACAATTATAAAAGGTCAAACTTTTAAATGAATAAAAAAATATAACAACAAATAATTTGTATTACTTTCCAATTGAGAATATACTCGTAGATTGTTTTTTTTTTGAAACAATTTTGATTAATCTGATTATTTTTCTTAGTTTAAAAGGGTAAATCAAATCTTTCTTGATAAATGATTATTGGAATGAATGGATTTTCTAAACAACATCCATTATTTTTCGATTGTACATAATAAATATGTTTAGCAGGTAATAATTAATCTAACAAAATATCAAAGTGGTTAATTATAAACATTTCAAAAAATTTATTGACTAAACTTTTTTCCTAGAGACCAACTGACAATATTTGTATTAGTATTATATAATTTTGTTTGATCTCACAATTAAAATATTCCATATTTATATCATCGACTAAATAGATTTTCTAGCCGATATCATTTTTGTTAGTCACATACTATATTATTATTTTTTGTTGGCTAGCCTTTCACCACGATCTCAATTGATGGTAAGTAATGACGGTGGTCAAACATGGTAAATAGGCTAAATCTTAAACGGGAATAGCTGAGTAGTTGCTAGCCGCGTGGGCGGGCATTCGCAAAGCGCCCTACCACGATGATGTGAAGCTCAAGCCTCACTCTGAAGCGAGAATCATACCATGAACGTTTTGCGTGGCAGTCCCCAGACAATGTCACTGGGCTATCACTGGTTCCATTTATAATAATGACAGAAAATATCAGAATCACAAATATACGATAGGAAAATTTTTATTGGAAATTGGAAGATTTGAGTTATGACGTCATGTCATGTTAGCTCAATTGGTTAGAGCATACCCCGGCTCAAGGGGTGGATGGACGCGGGTTCGAATCCCGCACATGACTTAAATGTTTCCTATCGTATATTTGTGATTTTGTAATGTAATCCGCATAGCAGGCGTTATTGCAAACCTAACAATATTAAAATTATAAGGTTGCGTCATCATTTTTACAAGTATAAAACCAATTGCAAAATTGGTCTTGTTTGTAGTATAACGCAAGTGGTACTATAGATGTCGCTCCATCCCAATACGATGGTTATAGAAAGGAAGAATAGGAAAGATTTGAGTTATGACGTCATGTCATGTTAGCTCAATTGGTTAGAGCATACCCCGGCTCAAGGGGTGGATGGACGCGGGTTCGAATCCCGCACATGACTTCAATTTTTCCTATCGTATATTTGTGATTTTGTAATGTAATCCGCATAGCAGGCGTTATTGCAAACCTAACAATATTAAAAAGAAAATATCAGTTTCATCGGCACAAAAGTATATACAGATAGACTACGATACAATTCAGTTAATAAAAGTTTAATTAGAAGCCAATTGTACCTGTACTCAAACTCAAATAATACAATAGAAACAACAAAACCCACCCAAACCGCAACAAATATTGGAGGTACTTAATTAAGGCTTTATTTACATAACTATAGATAGACACGTATTAGTTTAATGAGATTTGACTGTAGGGTTAGGAAATTTATCCTTAACATGTATCTAAAATTGAGTAAATTACAAATTGCCACAGAAGTGTCAGTCATATTAAATAAGTGATCACAGGGTATTGACAGGGTGGGGGCCTTTGAAAAACATCACAGGAATAGTTCGATCATTTCACCACTCTTGGGGTGAATTTATATTATCTGAAGCGCTAGAAGCGAAGTTTGCTTAGTTGTTCCTAAGCGATTAGCAATGTAAAGCAACGTCCGCCGCGCTCATCACTTGGGTGGGTGACCACTAGTGACATTACTACTGAGCGTTTCAGTGCTTCGGAGGGCACATTAAGCCGTCGTTCACGGTTGTTGTCTTAGGATGACAGTCGTTACAGCATGGTGGTAGGGCATTTTCCGAATGCCCGCATAGCTAGCTACCTTCAAGTAGAAAATCTGTCGCCAAGGACCTAACGGTGTGTTCTGGCAGCTGTCCTTGAGAGCCAGTAATTCTAGGTTAGCCTGAACAATATCTTCGACCCCATCACCATCAGGTGAGACATTGGTCAAAGGCTGACCTATCAGGAAAAAAAAGCTAGGGTTTAATGGTACTCTTGTAATTGTAACTCCTTTGTGACCTAAATGACCTATTTTATACCTAACAACATCACTTAACAGATAAATTGAGCTTGTATTATAAGCCTCAAAAAATATAACTGTTTTTTTTTCGTTTAAAGTCGAAGTTTTTAATTTAAGTTAAAACTACTTTGCTTCGCAAATTTCAATCATCATCGACAGTCAAGCGGCGTCTTGGGGAGCGCAGTGCAAGATATCAGTTTTCCAGATGGTACTGCTGCCCTGCTTCTGATATTATTCGTTTCGTCGCCTCTTACGACTCTCATAGAGAGATGCGATTCTAGCCCAGCGGTTGCTGCCCAAAACCTAAACTTCCTAGACATTGCTTAACCAAGTTGATCGGTAAAGAACAGCTAGGCAAGCTACACTACGAGACTGTTTCGAAATTGAAAATACATTTTTATCAAAGTAATTTTACTATGATCCATAAGCATCGTTGACTGAAACTTTATATTATATACCCGTTATAAAACAAGATAGTTTAGTATATTTCAAACGATTTCGACTCCTTTTATAGGATTTTTACAGCGTTTCTTCTTATCTCCAAAGCACTATCGACGTGATGTAAATGAGCCCCCGTTTGAAATAAAGTTATGTTCAATGATATTGATCTAAATGGCCTGTTAGAATAGGCAATCCATCTGGGGGTTTAACCACTTGTTTTATCAATCTTACGTTTGTGTGGCAAGTGGTAGTACGGTAGCTGACCACGCCCACACACACGCGATTCTCCTCGGAGTCTCAGTCTTTGATGAACAAGTGTTATATGTACAATATGTATCACCTTCCTACGCTTTTTCCACTCCTGTGCGTTAAGTCCAACATACATTTTATAATACCAAAAAGGACAAAACAAGCTCACATTAAAATATATGTTTTCGCTAACAACAAAAGTACCCAGATGATTGTAATTAATTTAAAATGTAAAAAACTCGACCGCCGGTTATTCAAATTCAAATTCAGATATTTTATTGGCCTTATAACTGAGATTGTTACATTGGGTAAGTCATGTTTATATTAATAAATTAATTTTAAATTACAAATAATATAAATACAACCTTACATATGAAAATTATCGAAAATACCTATTACAATTAAAGTCAAAATAATATACCTTCATCTGAGTCAAAATTAAAATAATCAATAAATGTCTAAAACTAATTGATGACTTAAAATGTACACAATACAGTTTATGTTTTAAATAAAATCACATTATAATATTATCAAGCACATAAAAAGATTAAAATGTCATTGCACGTACACAACAAATAAGAAAAATACATGAAAGACCGACAATTTTTTTCCCTTTATTATTAGTCTTGTACGAGAATGAAGATTGTGTTAGACGCAAAACCATAAATTCATTAACTGAATAAAAGGGATTTATTTCAAAAAACTCTTTTAATACCATTTTGAAGTCGTTATTATTTAAATTAGTAACATTATTTGGAAGCTGATTATACATTGATATCTTATTATATATGCCTTGTTTCTTAACTTTTGCTAATTTTGTTTTACTTGAAAAGTTTTTCTCTATTGCGTAAATTATAACTATGAACAGCTTTTTTTTCTATTTCTTTTCTTTAAATATTTTATCGTTCCATTGAAATTAAAACTGCAAATTATAAATATTTATAGAATCGTTTTTATAGCTCTTCACTTTGAAACGAAACTCGATGGGTTTGGAAGAAATAAAAAAAATTATGTTACAATACGGCGTCTAAAATCCACCAGTTTTTTTTCTTTTTTTTTTATATAGGTACCTGGTGTCAATTTGGTGTGTGTTTTGCTATCAAAACGAATGTAACGATATCTCTGACAGTAAAATCGTTTTTTTTATGCTTTATAGGTTAGCCTTTGACCACTATCTCACCTGATGGTAAGTGATGATGTGATCGAAGATGTTGTTTAGGCTAACCTATAATTACTGGCTCTCAAGGACAGCTGCCGGAACACACCGTTAGGTGCTTGGCGACAGATTTTCTAGTTGAGGGTGGTAGCTAGCCAGGCAGGCATTCGCAAAATGCCCTACCACCATGCTATAAGGACTGCCATCCTAAGACAACAACCGGGATCGACGGCTTAACGTGCCTTCCGAAGCACGGAAACGCTCTGTAGTAATGTCACTAGCGGTCACCCATCCAACTCATGACCGCGCGCGACGTAGCTTAACTTTGCTGATCGGTTGAGAACAGTAAAAGTAAATTCGCTTCGCTACGAGCGCTTGAAAAACCGTTTAGAAGTTATGCTGGAATAAAGAAACTCACAAATATACATACATACATGAACCCTGAAAACATCACTTTCCTTAAGATAATAAATAGATTCAGGCGTTACTTTGCGGAAATCCATATTTAAAAATAACAAATATTTTAAAAATATTTTATGAAAACATCAAGTTAATATTTTAATAAAACACTTAAAGAATACAAAAATATATCTAGTGACAAATCCGCCTAATTAATTTGATGTTTTCATAAAATATTTTAAAAATATTTGTTATTATCACTTTCCTCTCTTGGGCAGTCGTGTAAAAAGTTTTCACTTCGATTGTATAGCCAGCAGCCTTCCTAATACTATCCTTCCTTGGCAAAGCTCTGGTTGGTGGTATAACTAGTATATATCCCGCTTCCATTCAAGAACTAAGGGCGTTGAGATAATGAGCAGCCATGTTTTTCCCATAATATTCAGCAATGTCCTAATCAAATCGATAGGAGTCATAAAACGCTCATAAGGCGCATTTTACCCTAAGTCACCTTTTACAACATCTATTGAGTAGATATGGAACAGTCCTTATATACTTTTATTAACCTTATTCCAACGAGTACGTTCAAAATACAGAGCGATCCGTATAATATTGAAAATGGATCCGACTTCAACACTCAAAAGCGCGAAATAACTTGTTGAAGTCGGTATCATGATAGTTCAAAAGTACCTATTATGACAATATTGTGTGCATGGTACCTTGCCCAATTTAAATGAAATTTATATGAGATCACACGACATGCATCAGCTTTCAAATAAAAAAAGAAGCATCAAAATCGGTTCACACAAAAAAAGTTCTGAGGTAATAAACATAAAAAGAAAACAGATGAAATGTAATCCTCCTCCTTTTTTTGAAGACGGTTAGTTCAGTCATTATCACTTGCTTAGTTTTATAACTGAGCAAGTGATGGCAAAGTCATTCCTCTTTCTGTAGCTCTCAAGTGTAAAAGCTTAATATTTGAAAGTTGTATGTTTCCAAAACCTAAACAATTCGTGTTGGGATATTTCTTTTACAGACTGCGTTTTTGTTACGTGTGAAAGTTAACGCGAGTTCAATTACGCTTTCATCATGTTGGCTGTAGCTCGTTATCTTCGCAGTAATTTTCAATCAAGAAGCATGTGTTGGAGCTTCGAACGTGCAACTGATACAAGGCGCAAATGTAGAAACAAAAAATAAGTTCTGTGTTCTTAAGTGTTATTACATATACAATTTTTGTCCTGTTTCAATAAAATTGACACACTGAAAGCCATCCATCAGCCATTTAACTCAATATCAGATACGAGCACTTAGCTGCTGTACCAACAAAGAGTCGTTTCCCTGTATCTGTCACTTTAACAAGCGGCATTGCATCTGCGATCGACATCCCTGCGGTAGGTGTCACATGAGTGTCAATATGTGACTTCTATCAGGTGATGAAGTGGTAAACAGTCTGTTGACCTGGCATGACTTTGAAAGTAGCACACCTCTTTTAATTTTTGTGTAAGATAAGTCACCTAGTGTACTATAAAAAATGAAAGTGTCTTGTAGGCTTGTAGCAGAATACTATGTTATTTTGTGACTGCTGTTGAAGTCTTATTGTTCATTTTGTGACAGTTGAAAGTCACAAATTCAAAAATAATAACTTTTTTTAAGTACAACTACTTTCTATCTTCTTTAGGAAATGATCTGAAACAGACTTTTTTATTTCAGTAACTTATAAATAGATTTTTACATTCATTCATCAATGCTGTATTATAATCTTATTCTAAGTACTACAACGTTGAAGTATTATATAAGATGATGAATTAATTTTATTACCCTTTAAAATCAATATAACCTGTACTGTACTGTACTGTAACAGCCGACTCGTCCACTGCTGAACACAGCCTCCCCTATTAAGGGGGTATTTGCCATAATCCCCACGCTTGGCAGGCAGCTTGGGGATCGCAGTGTAAGGTGGAAGTTCTTTAGAAGGTGCTGCTGCCCACCTTCCAGTATTTTCCCTTAGTCGCCTCTTACGACACCCACGGGATGATATGGGGGGTGCAATTCTAACCCGGCACCCCACGGGTATATAACCTGTAATGTAATGTAATCAATGTATCTTGTAATGTCACTTTTTATTAACGTAATGTTTCAAAATATTAGAATTTTAGTATTAAAGTCTTCGAATATTGTTAACTTCAACACAAAACAGCACTTCACGCGTCAATACTCCAAACATACTTTTGACTTTATTCAAAGCAATGTTGAAACTTGGCTAGCAGAATACATAACTTACAAAACTGAAAAGTGGATCAAAAACACATTACCAAACTTATGAAATAGTAAACAACATACGCGCTGCTGCTATAAGGCCACAGTTTTTCCATTACCCGTTAAGAGGCCAAAGTTTCAAAGTTATACTAATATTTGAAGAATTTTCTCGAAGGGCCTTTTTCAAAAGGGATGGACCAAGTCGAATCTTTAATCAATCTTTCCCACAAGTTTAGGGCCCGAAGAGAAAACTGGTCAGAGCTTCCTACTATTTCACGATGGGGTACTTGGTAACTGATATGAACTTTGCTAAAAACTTGAGACGATGATAAGGTATTCGAGAAATTGTTAAGCCATAAGACTCAAAATGGGAAGGTCATTTATTCAGGTAAAACTAAAAAGATATTATAATTTGATTGTAGTTGGTACCACCAAAATATATACCATATAACGTATACAGATGTGTCAAACACCGGCATTTTACCAATAATGTAATTAATTAACATAGAATGCAAATCAACACCAACTCTAGCTTTGCACTATAGTTATTAATAAAAAAAAGAATTTTTACTGTGTTATTGATTGCTTTGGAGCTCTTGAAAATATCCTGTTTGTAATAATAACTATAGTGTATATATTTAGACACTGACAGTTTAAAAACTCTAGCTTTGCAGTACGCTTATAATTCATAGAAAAACTTCTTCTTCTTCTTCGTGTCGACGACTCATTATTATTAGATAGATAACTGCCAGTACTGGGCTGTAGTCACCTCAAGGGAATAGGCCTCGTACAGGTCACCCAAAGTGCAAGCATTGGAACACTGGAAAGCAAGTGACGCATGTCCTGCGTAGCACCATACTACATTGGGTTCCTACGTCAGAGTAACCCCATTCGGCCATATAAAACCGGCAACGACCCACTTGAGTCTGAAGTCGATTTAGCGACTTCCAAGTGGGCCACGCCAGATCTTTGCCCGGGGGGAGTTCTTCAGCCGACTCAATGTGGTTGGGTGGGGGAGGGCAGGTGCTCTGCCACAGTTCCATGCGGGCATCCTTTGGGTGACCTGTCAAGGCCCTGGTGAAGCCAAGAAAACTTATCATACTATTGTTTAATATACCTCGTATTTACCATGACAATTCATCTTACATCAACCTGTTTTTGAAGCTATTTTTATGTGGAATTACATCTGGTCATCAATGTACGTCAAACTGTCGTAAAATTTGAATTGTCACGCGTATAAAACAGCGGTCAGATAAAACTTCAGCTCATTTGCTCTTCATAATAAAGGATTTATTAAAAAAAAGCTTAAAAAAATAAAAGCAACAATTACAAATAAATATTCGTACGCAGGACTTTTGCTGTCAACTAACGTCTTTGGCGGAAAATATATTCTATTAACTGTTGTCGTTTAACTGTTTCAAGCCGTTTAATAGTGTGATTCTAAAATCTAAAGTAATAATGTATTAAGAAATAAAAATAATACCTTAACAGTCATACATATTACGGTATTATTTAATAACGCTTTTTAATACAAATGCAACATATTAAAAACGTCACAGGTAAACGAGACTACATTTATTTAAGACGACTTAAAGGTAACATTAGATTATGATTATTGAATTTTCAAGCCAATATTAGTAGTATTATTTCTATGCAGCAATTATTCTGATAAATAACAATAGTAACATTAAATTTTCTTGTAACACAAATGCATATAGATCTACAAAAAACGTTACTTTAAGAAAACGCTTCAAATTTTTTTTACCAATTGCAACAAGCCAATGAACTTAAGACTTTGAAAAAGTTCTCAAAAAATACAGAAAATTTTACAAATCTCCGTTCTTAACTTATTAGGAACCGGCGCGTTACATTTACCTGAAAGATTCCGACCAGTTTCGTATTATTTTTAAGTCCTTCGTCTAAGAGTCAAGACTACGCGAAGCAACAAGCACGGGCCTCAGCGCGCATCAGTTTCCGGTTAATATATCAGATGTCCTAGTCAGTTCCTAATAAGTTAATATGGATAACACTTGCGATAGTTTTCATAGTGAAACCTCTGTTCATTAGCTTCTATAAATTTTCCAAAGCATTTGACGTATGAAAAAGTCTGAAGTGACCTTTCACGCATGGAATATGCATTTTCACGTCTTCCATCAAATCTACTGATTTAACTTCTAAGGAGAAAGTAATGCAAAGGTGGTATTGTAGCTGTTCGCGTAAATTATGGTATCCTGTACTGTAACAGCCGGATTGTCCACTACTGAACACATAATCCCCACGCTTGGCAGGCGTCTTCATCAGTTCCTCAGAAAGAGATGCTGCCCACCTTCTTGTATTACCCTTAGTCGGCTCTTACAACACTCACGGGTAGAGATGGGGGCGTTCTAGCTTGGCACCCCACCGTGTTCTGGACAGTCTTAAATTGGTGCAGGGTTTCGACATGGGGGTAATTTGTCGCCACTACTATTTAAAATATGCACAAAACACACATTAGACGAATGAAACTAACTAAGTTACGTATTGCGACATCAATAAGTAGTCGGGTGACCAGCGTTCGTTAAAAAAATCATGGCGGGTAGGGCTAAACAAAACTAAAATAACTTATATTGCGTCGCAAACTCTAAAGTGGTGCACATATCTACCCCAGTAATATTGTAAAGGCCTATCACAATAACCATATAAGAAAATTGAACAATCAAGAAAAGACATAGTAACTCAATACATGAAGGTTTATATACATGTTTGCCTAACCTTTCTCATACGGCTCTTAACTGCAAGATCGCCAAAAATGATAAAAAAATGCGTTCTGAAAATGCCATGGACAGCATTTCAAATCATTTATGTTATTTTTTTTACCGGCGGTATGCCTTTATTAACAAAATATTACGAGCTATATACAAGACTACAGCTACTACAATAAAAGCATTTAGATACACACAACTCATTGCAGACTCACAGGCAGTCCAAATGCTCCAGCCCACTACCAGCTGGCGGCGTGCCCAACATGCTGGCAGCATTGTCCCATTGAATTGCAATGCTTATTATGTTAATCATAATTCCTTTTAACTACTACTACTAGTTGATGGGACTTTCATTGATTGTTCAGTTACGAAAACTTTGATTTATCGGTTGTATCTCCAAAAAGGAAAAAATCGATGGAGAGACTTGTAGTTTAAGTGTGACTATGTGAAAAAAGGGGGCGTGGTCGTTGACTTACACGTTGCACGGGCTTGATGCAAGTGGCAACAGAATCTAGCATTTTCTAGTGTTTTGAAAAACAAGTAGTCAAAAATAGCAGATATAAGAATAATAAAACCTTTAACAAAGACTCCATCCTGAGATTCAGAGCGAGTGTTAATTGGAAGAGAAAGCCCTGGGCAAATATAAGTGTAGATTGGAGATATCCTGGAAAACCCTAGGACATTTATCCTTTATAAGGCAGCTATATTAACACATGTAAGCTAGAGAGATAAATGCCAAGATACCAAGTGGAAATCCGTGGTATCTATGGCTACCATCCAGTAAATAGGCGTACATTATATATGTCTGTTCACAAGCAGGTATAGGGAATAAATTTTATATAATTGTAAAACGAACATTCTATTATGAACCGGCTTTAATTTAAAGCTGAGTAATCACTCAATTACAATGTATCGCCGGAGCCGATTTAGCGCGTCCCTGAGGGTACCATCGACTCAGTCAACGGACATCGGACACTGGCTATCCATTTAACAATGGGACAGTCAGTTTGACACATGACAGTGTGCCTCACTGTGAATTGGATCGTATAGAAGTGCAGCAAATGCGTCCATGGTTAGATCAGGGAATTCAAATTTAGATTGATAGGTAGATTCTGGCGGAGTGTCAATTAAATTGCCTTACATGTTTTGGTTCTAGAAAGTGAATAATGCAAATTAGATATTTATACGCAGAATTTTTTTCGGTGTTAAATGCCTACCCCATTTAAATTCTTCCTTATTCTCTATGTAAGCTTTTGATCTGCTTAGAACTTATCTAAATTACAGCTGTTATCAGTAAACCATATGAGAGCCTCCCACATGACTTTATGAATTTCTTAGAACAATGAATAGTAATAATTACGCTAGCGCAGTTGTAAACTATTGACAGACAGTTGGCGTTATACGTTTAAAATATCATTAGCAACAATATTATGTATTTAGAATGAAACACTGGTGCATTTTTCATTAGTCATTAGTCAAACTAAACCCGCAAAATCAAACCTGAAAGATTCAAGCTAGCGAAATGATCGAAGGAATAATCAAACGTTGGAATATGATCTATATTGCATCAATCATTCTATGAACCATTTGATATAATGTGTATTTTACTTCTCGTCGTATTTTTATAAATGTAGCTTAATTGTCATTTTATATCTTTTTATAAGCAACAAAACCTGCAAATTATTATTTAAATGGAAAAAATTACACTAATATATTGATGTTTCGAGTACGGTAACGTTATTGACTGAGTAAGTGATTACATTATACTTTAGTTTGTGCGTAGCAAAAAGTTCTACAATTGTAATATGTAAACTGTCAATGATGCTGAAACAACGCAGACTCTTGTAACGACTTTTAAGTTGATATAAATCTCATATACCATAGCTTGAAAGAAAATTATGATACTTGCGGTAACTTGTCTAAGACACTAGATGACAGGCACATGAGTCTTAACTACTTTATGTTTGAAGGTTGTGGGCGCAGTACAGTTCGCCACTTGTAATGAAATGCATATGTTATAGGCAGAGGTTACCGCGTAACACCTGGTAGGCACCACGCTTGTTCCATCACACTATGACAAAAAAATAATGTAAATCGAAGCCGCAATGTATTGCTTATGGGATTTATACATCATTACTTCTGGTACATCGAAGAATGTTATATACAATTAAAAAAAGTCTGCTCTTACCATTTTTGAGGCTACATAAAATACAATGTTTTATATCCAGCAAAATTATTGTGAAACTAGCGGCCCGCCCCGGCTTTGTCGGGTATTTAACAAAAATTATAAATTAAAACACATCAAAGTAGTTATTGTGTCCTAACTGTAATAGTTAGACATATGGTATTGCGAACTTTTTTGTAGATATTTATGTTCTCTATAAAATTGTCTTACACTACTTTGCTTTATTGTCAACAATCTCAGCAGCGTACGCGATATAACAATTTTTTGGGTATTTTTTTCACACTTTGGGCTACATGATCGAAGTTTTCATATGGATCCTTAATTTTATGAAAATATTCCTATGTTCATTAAAGATAGTGTAGTGTAGTGTGTGATAGTGTTCTATAGAGAAATAATTTTTCAAATCGGTCCAGTAGTTTTTAAGTTTATTCGTTACATACAAAAATATTTCCTCCTTATAATATTAGTATAGATAAAGAAGTATACATATTTTTACATACAATTGAATACTTAAGTGGTCTAGTTATGACTATTAAACTGTTTCAATATTTGAGTAGGGCTAGAGGTTTCCAATTTCTGTCTTCAATAATATATCAAAGATAGAATATTGGCCGTTATTTTGATCAATAATTTACGCCGTAGAAAGTAATGGTGGAAGTTTAGAAATGGCGGCTATATCATAGTTTATTACTAGACATGCGCAAAATGTGTCAGTAAAAAGAAATGATTGAAGTATATCTTTTTGCTTGGTGAAGTAGTCCACTCATTTAGTTCAGTACTTCATTTAGTTCAGTAGCTCTGAACGAGTCAATAAGATATCCAGCTCGTGTAGTGTGAGTGATAAGGTAACGAATGAAAGTGCAATATCAGATATAATCTATTACCTTCATTAGATTTGTTTTTATTTTTTAGTACATTTTTGTATCTTGATTTTCCTTCATACTTTATACAGGCTTAGGACTGTGAACCAAGAAACATATGTTTTCATGACTGATTTATATATTTTACTTTAAAATTTAATGATAGAATTATAGTCATTCTAATGGAAATTAGAAACACACAAAACAAATAAATATTTTTTGGCGAACAAAAATGTACTTTATCTGCACTGTGAAAAGTTTAGTTTTGATTGCATTGAAGAAAAAAATAAAGAGTTTCAGGCAGGCAGATGCTTCCGCTAACTTACGAAAGCAAGGCGAGCAATAACGAACTTTAGGTGAACGCCGCAACACTCTTTTTTCTATCTAGGGCCATGCGCATGAGCAAGACACATTATCCTTCGATCGGTAGACCGTACGTGAATACTGAACGAAATGAAGTAGAGACACGTTTGAATGAGTGGCGAAGGAGTGGACTACATCAACTTGCGAAGTGAAGTAGTTCATTTCCTTCAGTCGTTCATGAACTACCCATGTCTATTTATTACCTCTGTTAACAGGATCGAGAATTTGAAGTTAGCTTAACGGTAACATATAGGTAATATAGAGAGAGCCTATTGCTTATTAACAGGAATTGTCATACTCCGGTCTGCCACTGAAATTATTTTTTCAACACACTCGCTCGTAACGACGACGTAAGAAAATATTTTCGTATTCGTTCCTCGCAAGCGTTTTGAAAAACGTTGTATGAAACTCGTGCGCGTTGTTTATTACAATTTCTACTCAATTTATTTAAAACCCGTTTCGATTTCGTCATTTCTTCTCGTGAGTGTCGTAAAAGGTGACTAAGTGAAAAGTGCGCCAAATGAGCAGCCATTTCTCACGTGGATGTGAGTAGAGTTGTGTGCATTAGACGCAGAACAGAGCTGTTACTATCTTTGTGCCGTGCCAGGGTTTCATTTATTACATATGTTCTTGTGTTCCTGTCTTAGATGTTGTTAGCGTAAACATATTATTCGTAATGTGTTCTTGTGTTTCGTCCAGTGTGTTAGAGAAAACATTTTGTATGACCCTGAAACTGTGCCCAGTGAAAATCAATAGGCTCGCCCCCTATTACATGTGACCAAAACCCAATTGGCGAAACGTGGGTGTTTACACCTCTGCCTACCCCTTCGGGGAGTACAGTCGTGATTATATGTATGTATGTATGTATGAGTTCTAGTAACAGTAGAACTCTGTGTGCGAGTTCGTTCGGGATAACAGCCACCATAAAAAAATTAAAAAATAACTATTTCTACTGCCATGCAGTAATGTTCGCATTATTGTGTCCCGGTTTGAAGAGTATGGGTGCCGGTCCAATTGCAGGTACATGAGACTTAACATCTTTTTGTCTCAGGGTGATGGGCGCAGTATAGATAAATTGTCACTTTTGACGAATCGCTTCTGTTATAGGCAGAGGTTACCGCTTAACATCAGGAGGGCCTAATGCTTGTACGATCACGATTGCATAAAAAAACTGAGAAACCACTGCCTATAACACGGTTTGAGCCGCGGCCCAAAACTATTACCTTTAGATATCTCCAACAAGTTTACACCACTTAAGCAACGAGGCATTTTGAGAGGAAAGCGAAATGACGCAAAATAATTGCAAAATTAAAGGATCTAAATATTAATAAAACTCATCATTTAAATTGCTAACAAACTGGGTTATATAATTTAATCCGTCAGCATGACCGAGAAGGGCTCACTTTGCAGTCGATCCGTATAATTTAAAAATCCAATTAAAGCGCAAAAGAAAAAGGAAGATTTCGTTAATTAGATGCCAAGGTGAAGATAACTCGCTTACAGTCGAATCGGCAGAGGCTTGCGTGACTAGTCCACGATTTATGACTTAATAGCCCAGTCCGCGCGTTAAGTAGGCCTTAGATAAGACGGTTCTAAGTGATTGTCGGCATTCACAACAATCGTAATTACTCCAAACTGCTATCTGTTCGGGGCGCACGCGATCTCTTTCATCGCCACTCGAATTGTGCTAATTGCCGCGCCGCGCCGTACGCCACAAATCATCCGAGGTACGCGTCCAATTCTCTGGCAATAAGTTCAGTCGCTTTATGCAAAGTGTTTCGTAGCCCATTGATAAAAGTTAGTATTCTGATACTCTATATATATTTCCCAGTTGTATTTTATGCTATTGTCTGAATCAAATAAAAAATACTGTAATGTACTGTTTTGATTTTGTAGCTCTGTGTTATCTTTTGTATTCACTCACAAATACATATCACGAATACTATATATGATATACTAAACAAAGTTGTTGCTATTTATTTTAACCAGTTAGTGGAAAATACTTAATAAGTTTGATTGTACCAAATCTTTTATACCTACTTGTGATATTTTTATAAACGACAATACAAATATTTTTCTTTTTGATATGACATTATTTTTTTTTCAGTCAAATTTACGGTGTTATCGATAATTTACGCCTGCGTTATCTAAAACAAACAAGACAAACATGTTATTTATACATAATACAATAGCTTAGTTCAAGACCATTCCAGAAATGTGACATTGACTGATAAGGGTCCATAGGTTCGTCAGATATCATGAAATTTTTCAAAAAGAGACCCTGCCAACCTCTTTTCTCTTGGCGGACTGGACTGGACAGGCCTGAGCTTTTGATGATTTCTACGTGCGGATTCAGGAGGGTTAATTTTTGTTTTTATTATTGTGACCTCAGCTTTTAACCTTTTGAAGGTTTTAATTGAAACAAAAGAAATTGTTTGTTATTCTGTAAAAAACAGCTTTATCTTGTTCATATCATGGAATAAAACAAGCTTGAAATTTATATTTAGTATTGTTTTAACCACACTGGTAAGGTATTCACGAAATATAAAGCAATACATTACAAGTTCTTTAAGAGCGGAAAAAGAAAAGTTGGAACTGACATGTAAATGCTATCAGTATGTCAAGTGAGAAGCCTGAAAAGTAATGTCTTCAAGTTAAACGAGCGCGAAGCTAGGGGATGCGCCTCGCCGAGACGCAGGGAAAGCGCAAGGGTGCCGGCTAAGTGCCTTTTTTCCAAGTTATTTGACGCGCTTTTTCCTCACAGGCGCGTGTTTCTAAAGGCTCCGCAAAAAATAGCAGAGCTTCGTCGTTGCCACAGAAAACGGTGCTAAAGATGATCTAAACTAGTAATATTTTAGAGCGTCTGTTTCTGTTCTATGTCAAGGTAAAAGGTATTATTATTTTAAAAGAAGTCATGCATAGCCAAAAGAAGTCATGCATAGCCAGAGTTAATCTAAAGACAATTGCACCATAACCAAACATGATAAAGATATATACGTTGTTCCATTCCGAAGTTTCAGTACTTAACTTCTAGCTCTATCACTACGTTGGTCTGATGGTACTATAATGATTATTGTATTTTTATCAGAACTAAGCCGCAACCTTACTGCTAAGTTTCGTGGTGAAAACAATAATTAGAAATAGTTCATCTATTTAGTAATTTACTGTAAAGTTATTAAAATATAGGATATGAGGGGGAGAAGCAATACATTAATTAAAAAGGTCTATTGAACTAAGTACTACTACTTATAGGTGTAGAACAGATGTAGCATCACCGTAGCAAATGCTACGAGCTACGTAAGTGATATTGTGAAACATTTCACTGGAGGGACAAATTTCGAGGTCCCAATTTAGACTTCCAAATTTTTTTCCGGTTTGGCTACGTGACGTCACGTCGGCTTAACAAATACATTAGGCGAAATTGTCGATATATTTTTATATTTCTAAAGTGTTTTTCTTTGATATTAATTTTAAGTTTTCTTGTTAAAAAATTGTTGTTATTAAGGTTCATATATATTTTATTAAAATAGCTATCATATATATATATCTATGTCATAAAAACATCTTCACGCGTGTGTCCTCCTCCGGTGCAATAAACATACAACCAAAGACATACAATAAATTTAATGTATTACGCATCCATGTGGTTTTAGAAACCTATATTTTATCAGACATATTTACGTCCTATGTTATAGGGGGGTAGTCTATTGCCATCCATAGTGTCATATCTATTTTTATACGTTCTAGCTATCATGAAATTACAAAATTCAGAAAGATAACACCTTCACTTATAAATAGATAAAAATAATGTCACCTCAAACATATCACCTTCATGTTTTCCTACTGTTTGTGTAACTGCGGCTTCATCGTGTAGACTTTACTAGTTCGCAAGAAATGTAATCGTATTTCACATTATCGCGACTCATAAAAACTCAGCATTACAAACCTAATAAAATATAACTTTTTCCTTTCCAACTCCCGGCGTTTGCTTAGAAATGGACGGGCGAGGCTACACCTAACTTCACCATTGTTTATTTTACGTTTACGGCTGACTTTTATTCTAGAATATAAATATATAGACGACAGCGGGTATCATTACTATAAAACTTGGAAAAGCAACTTAATAGAACTGAATGAAAATGGCGGAAATGTCTAAATTAACTTAGTTTAGTTGTATTGCATTATTTCTATAAATGTCATCTGTGATTTTCGTATAGAAATAAACCGAAAAAATCGTTTTAGAATTTATGAGCCTTAATATAATTTAATTGATTGTAAAATTGTATCTTTGTTTATTTATTATTTCGACTCGAACTTTGTAAACTTTGCAGTACAGATAACAATTACTACAATAATTCAGGTTACATCTACCTGTTATGAATTATGTAAGTGATCATAGAGATTCCTCAATAGCTTATTGTAAGTCTACCATATCTAGTATAAAGGGCTACCAATATTTTGTCAAAGGCAAACAGCCATTTTGTTTATTTCTAATTCAGCGGCACACGTTAAACCCTGATTTGGATATAAGGCACAAAATGAAAACAGAAAATAAGCCAAGTTTATAGAATACAATGTACTAAAAGTGTCACGTTACTGATATGTGTTTACGTAAGCTAGCTAATTTAAACAATGGAATCTAAAATAATGTTAAAAATTAAACATCTACTGCACATTTCCGTATATTCCTGCAATATTAATCTATTAATTAGCGACATAAAAATATGAACCCTGCAAAAAATAAGTTCTAATGACTTTTTTTATAATTAACTGCAAACCTTAAAATTAGCTGCTAAAGAGCGGTGCCTTACTTGCACTTGGCCAGTTTTATAATATATATGGTGCAGCTAGAACCCGAAGCGCGGCTACGTCTAGTTTTAGCCGGTTAGAACTAAGTGTGTCTTGGTTAATTCTAGTACAAGCCGATTGTTTTCAGGTAGAACTAGGTCTAGCTGGTGGCATTCTGGTTAAAATTAGTTCCAACCAAACCCTAGTGGCTGAAACTAGGTTCAGCTAATATCTTGCTGGCTATAACTAGATCCAACCAATCCCTGTTAGATAAAACAAGATGAGATAAAAAAAAACTTTGTTGGTTTCGATCACAGTTTCAAATCTACATTAAAAAATCGGCGTTTTCAATATTTGTTGGTGAAATATTCGGTACCTATTACATAATATGAGGCTCGCTAGAGGGCGCAGTGAAGTAAACAGCAAGAAAATAACGCTCCGTATATTTTAATTAAAAATATTTAGTTAAATATCCTTTTGGCAGTAAAAGTGTAATTAAAGAAAGTGAACTACAAAAACTATAGGAAAAAGTGGTTATAACAGTGAATAAAAGACAATAGCGATAAAAATAAACAAATAAAGTCATCGAACCGTTAATCATGATATCGATAGTAGTTCAGCATAATACGTGAGTCTGCGTTTAAAATAGAGAAATAGCAATGGAAACAAAGAAGTGTCTTATGTGATGTGGTGAAAATAGTGATCTAAAAAGTGGTATATATTTATATAACCTAAAAATATTTATGATCGAAGCCTAAAGAAATGAATTTTGTAACATCATCAACGGTCTAAAATAATATAAAACAGCGCCATCTACACAATGATCATAAACTAATCAACGAAAAAGTAATCTATGAACAATATTACTTTACCGACACTGCGCACACCGATTACCGACCGACCATTACAGTCACTGATAATTGAGTATCGTTAAAGAGGGCAGCACCAATACTAATATGGACAATATAGAACAATTGATAAGGGAGTTAAGAATTGATATTTGCAGAGATTCAGAAGAGTCGTTAAAAAAGTTAGAATGTAGAATCACAAAGAACATAAATGAACACATCGATCAGCGTCTTGGTAGTGTATGCGAAGAAATAGAAAATATCAAGAAAACCGAGATAGAACACAACAATAGAATACTTGAGTTAGAAAAACACATTCGCTACAAAAATGTCATATTTTTTGGTGTTGACGAAGGTGAAAAATCTTATGAAGAATTAGAGAGCAAAATTTTGAAAATTATAAATACGGATATAAAAATAGAATGCCTCAGAAATGATCTTGAAATGGTAAGAAGAATGGGTAGAAAATCAGAGGAAAAAATAAGACCAATAGTGGTTACTTTCACAACATTCAGCAAAAAACTCGCTATGCTAAAAAATAAACACAACTTAAAAGAAACCAAAATGTATCTGAAAGAAGATTACCCTCCACAAATTTTAGATAAGAGAAAATCATTACAAGATCAACTTCACAAAGAAAGACAAAAAGGAAAAATAGCATTTTTGCGCTATGATCGCCTAATTGTGCAAGATCCTAGAACCCAAGAAAATACAGCGGAACAAAAGCATAAATCCAGTAACAAACGGGAGCTAGACATCACACCTCCTAACCAGAAGAGATATTCTTATGAGCATATACCAAATACAATCATCCAAAGCCAATCGAAGTCGTCACCAAACTACCAAGCATTGAAAAAACATAAAGTGAGAAATGAGGAGTCTAACAGATCTCATAACTCTATGTATAAATACCTAGAGAAACGGGCAAATGCATATGAACATCCTGTATCTGTTTCTGTATCGCATATGGGAGAGTCATTAGAGGAATAGCAACTAATAACGCCCCTGCAAAGCTTAACACACAACACTGCGCCCGAAATTACCAAACTAAAACAAGAAAACATAATTGAATCTCCCCCAGAACGGCTAGTCACCGCGGGGGCAGTAGACTACCACCCTCCAATAACAAGAAAATACTTCATAGCCACTTTTAATTGTAGGTCACTGGCAAGTGAAAAAAGAATAATTGAAATGGAACATGCAATATCTACCATTAAATGGGATGTAATTGGTATCACAGAGGTCAGAAGAGAAGGCTATAAAATAGAAGACAGAGGAAATTATATATTGTACTACTTTGGTAAAACAAAAGGAGAGAAAGGAGTTGGTTTCCTAGTAAAAAAACGAGTAAATATCATAGTAAACAATTTTATCACCATATCAGAAAGAGTTGTAATTTTATTGATAACATTAGAAAACAAGACATACTCGCTCATTCAAGCATATGCACCTGTTGAACGTGCCAGCGAACAAGATATCAAGAATTTCTATAAAGATTTGGAAATAGCTATGGAAAAAAGTAAGTGTACTAAAAACATTATATTTATGGGCGATATGAATGCCCAAATAGGACAACCAGAACCAAATGAGCAACTTATAATGGGAAAATATGGATATGGGAAACGAACTAAAAGAGGACAAATGTTTATCAACTTCTGCCACCAACACATGTTAACAATAACAAATACACTATTTAATAAACCCAAAAGCTTAAGATGGACGTGGCTCTCACCTGATGGACGAACCAAAAATGAAATTGACTTTATAGCTACAAACATATCTAGAAATATAGAAAACATAGAAATTTTAAGCCAATTGAAACATCCCAGTGATCACAGAATGGTAAGGATCACTTTAGGCACAGAAAAGAAAAGGTCCCGAGCTCAGTATGGAAAAAATAATTTTAAAATCTTTTCTATTGAAATTAAAAAGCTTGAAAAATGTTTACATAACTACAAACATTGTAAAGAGGAAACTGTAGAAACTTTTTACAATTCATTAGAAAATATGGTGAAAAGCAGCTCTAATAATACAAATACTCCAAAAAGAAAAAACATATCATATTCAATAATAACAGAGGACATAGTAGAGCTCAAAGAACAAAAACACATATTAAGACACAAAAAAAATAAAACTAAAGAAGAGAAATATAAACTTACTACATTATACAGAGAAATAAACAAGAAAATAGAGCAAAATATGAAAACTCACAGATTAAAAACATTACATACATTTATAGAAAAAACTGGGGGAATAAAAAAGGCTTATAGAAAACTAAATAGTACAAAACAACATATGACTCACCTCTGTAATACTTCGGGATCCATTGTGACTAATAGAACTGACTTACTGAATATTGCTACACAATTTTACAAAGACCTGTACAGCAGCATATCTCAACATGAAAGGATGGATATAGATTTAGAAGGTAACAAAGATCCAGCTCTACCATTTCTAGAGAGTGAAATAGAGTTATCTATTAAAAAGTTAAGAACTGAAAAATGTCCTGGTCCGGACGGTATCACAAATGATGTAATTATAGCGGGCAAAGAGAAACTAGTTACCCCACTCACTAGATTGTTTAACCTAATACTTAAACAGAAAATAATACCGAAGCAATGGCTGTGTTCTGAAATATTTCTTCTCTATAAAAAAGGAGATCCAAAACTTATAACTAATTACAGACCTATCAGCTTAATGTCTTGTTTATACAAAGTTTTTACATCAACATTACTTCAAAGGATTACAAAGATAGTAGAAGAAAATCAGCCAGTAGAGCAGGCCGGATTCAGAAAAAGCTTTTCAACTATTGACCACATACACACATTGAAACAAATAATAGAAAAATACACCGAATATGATAAAACTCTATACCTAGCTTTTATTGATTACTCTAAAGCATTCGACTCTGTATCACACAATTCAATATGGATATCACTAACAGAACAAGGAGTTAATACTGAATACATAGAGATCATAAAATACATATACAATAATAGTACAGCTAGAGTACGAATGGAATCAGTTGGACCTCCCTTCCCTATACAACGTGGTGTAAAACAAGGCGACCCTCTATCACCCAAAATTTTTATTGCCGTCTTAGAACATATTTTCAGAAAGTTGAACTGGGAGAGTATGGGTATAAAAATAGACGGTCAATATCTGAATCATCTAAGATTTGCAGACGACTTGGTATTAATATCAGAAAACCCTGAAGACTTACAAATTATGATAGAGTCCCTGTATCAACAAAGTAAAATTATTGGCCTGGAAATAAATAGAGAAAAATCAAAAATTATGACTAACAAAACGAAAGTAACGATGCAAGTAAATTCATTGCCTTTAGAGTATGTTGAGGACTACATTTATCTTGGCCATCTCATATCGTTCCAAAGCAGCACAGAGAAAGAGATTAACAGAAGAATAAAAAGTACTTGGAACAAATATTGGGCTATGAAAGACATTTTCAAGGGAACACTACCAATTAAACTAAAAACAAAAGCAATGCACATATGCTTAACACCATGTCTTACCTACGCCTGTCAGACATGGCCAATAACTAAGAAACAAGCAGAAAAACTAAGAATCTGCCAAAGAGCCATAGAAAGAAGCTACATGAACCTCAAATTAAGAGATCGAGTAAAAAATACGACAGTAAGATCACAGACAAAAGCTAAAGATATTATAAAAGAAATTTTCAAACTCAAGTGGAAATGGTCAGGCCACATACAACGTCTAACAGCGGACAGATGGGCACAGATCGCAACAAACTGGTTCCCCAGAGACAAACGCAGACGAGGACGACCATTCCAAAGATGGTGTGATGACATTGTTAAGGTCGCTGGTAAACTCTGGTCAAGAACTGCCAGGCAGAGAAATGAGTGGAAGCAATTGGAGGAGGCTTTTACCGCTACAAGCGGTCCATATACTAATAATAATATAAAACTAACTTAGGTACATAAGATTAAAAAGTCTAACAAAACTAACATATATAAAACTCTGTTTAAAATTTAGTATAAGGAATAAATAAAAGCTATTATTATTATTATTTTTATTATTACATAATACACAGAAATTTGAGATTTCTAACTGGTTTAGTTACTTATATAGCAAAAATGGTCTTAAACAACTTGTGCAGCTGGGCAGTTGTATAGGCTAATCTAATTATTTAGATTTTAGTAGAATGTATTGAGTCAAAATTGTTTTTTTATTACAACTTTGTAACATATGTTCTGCTAATAAATAATGAAGGAATATGTATTTGGATTCTACTCAAAGCTTTCTAGACGATGACACCCCAAATACTAGGGCCAAAGGATTTTCATTTCTATTCCGTTTATGCGTAGCTATATGCCTCCCAACTTTACAGGGACCTTGCAACCAAGGTTTATCCAACTAAATATTTAAAACCGACACAAAACGAATCTTTTACTAAAGTATCTAAGCTTACAAGAAGCTCACGTTATTGCAAGGTATCCAGTACAGTGTTCGCATGGCCAAGATTCCGTCATACAAATACCAAACGTCAGGTTTTGATTGGAGACGGTGAATTGTTGACTGGATGGCAAGGCTAAAAATAGCTGGACCCAAAGGACTTGTTCGGACCGATCACCTTTTCGGGCAATTGGAACACACCGCTTTGGTAGTCGTCTATATGTGATCTATGGAATTTTGTATATGAGATTATCTTGGAAATTTTTGGCAATTCATTCTCCTTCTTGCATTTTTGGAAGTAATTAAAAGAACTCGGAGTTTACTTGTTTGTTTTAAAGATTTGATCTATAAGATTGACAATATTGTGATTTGTGATAACGTGTTAAAGACATTTGGTTTGTATTGTGGTACCTGGAACTTCGGAGCCGCCTCACGTGAGTAGAAACTTACACTTTTATATTGGCCAACATGAAAGTTAGGTACACTCTAGTGGGATCGTAGTATCATAAGTTACATGTAAGTTATTGTTGTAACTTTATTTTCATGTAATTGATTTTATAACTTGTCCTTTTCAGACACTCTTTTCAGCCTTCCCGGTGTATCGCCGGTTGTTAAGCAATCAAGACAGATTGTCTAGGCAGAAGCCTCTCTGCTAAACAATCCCTGCCTGGGCAATCTGGAATCTTAACAGGACTGTTGACATGCTACGGAAGATAATATAACGTTACTTTGGATTGTTAGTTTTGACTGTTTGCCAAAGAAAAGGGTATTATTTCCGGAATTTAATCTCATATTTCATTACTTCATTATGCATACATAAGTTGCCATTATTACGTAACTAATTAAATGAAATGAAATGAAAAATAATTTATTTACGACAGCAGCTAAAATACGAATAATAATTTTAAATTAAAAGTATATGTACATTTTGAAAGTAATCGTTATACATGTCATATAAAGATTTCAACTCAACATATGCTCGTGTAGAACAAGCGTTAGTTTTTCCTTAGGGTTGATTTGTGACGTCACGGAGGATGCACGTGACAAGAGTAAGAAAAAGATCGCAAAAACATGAATTTATAACATACACCTAGCTTCCCCGGATATCCTACGTCCTTTCCCTGGTCTCAAACTATTTCCATACCAAATTTCATCCAAATTGGTCCAGTAGTTTTTAAGTTTATTCGTGTCATACAAAAATACAAATCTTTCCTCTTTATAATATTAGTGTACATGTTAATATGTAAAGATAAAGCCAGAAGAAAATCTCACAATATGTAACGTAACCAAAATGTATGAAAATAGTTTCTTGCCTTTTTTGGTCGTTTAGTACGAAAAGTTTTCAGTTTGTTTAAACCTAACAATACTTTGTAGTTTCCAGTTAGCATCCAGCTTCAAAAGCAAATCGTCACAATTTTGATCAAGAAATGTGTATTGTGAATGTACAACAACCACCCGCGACCCAAAACCGAATTCATACAATTCGGTATATATACTGAAAAATATTACTTAAAAAACTTTTTCTACAGCGCTTTTAACGTCATCATCACAAATTTTGTCTTCTACTATATTAATAGTAGCTGAATCAAAATTATTTATTTTTTAATATTGTTAGGTTTGCAATAACGCCTGCTATGCGGATTACATTACAAAATCACAAATATACGATAGGAAAAATTTAAGTCATGTGCGGGATTCGAACCCGCGTCCATCCACTCCTTGAGCCGGAGTATGCTCTAACCAATTGAGCTAACATGACATGACGTCATGACTCGAATCTTTCCTATCCTTCTTCAACCATCTTATTGGGATGGAGCGAAATCTATAGTACCACTTGCGTTGTACTACAAACAAGACCAATTTTGCAATTGGTTTTATACTTGTAAATGATGACGCCACCTTATAATTTTTTAATATTGTTAGGTTTGCAATAACGCCTGCTATGCGGATTACATTACAAAATCACAAATATACCATAGGAAAAAAAAAATTATGTTTAAATTCCGCCACTGAGACTAAATTATCAAAGTTGAACCGAGAGATATTAATAAAATAAAAAAATAAAATAAACACTATTAAAATATATTTTTTTATATCTTGTTGCAATACGAAACCTGAAAGATCGAAGACAGACTCGCACTTTGCAAAGTTATTTCATTTTAACACACAAACGTTTTAATGACCCTACATTAAAAGGATAAGAGTGTTAGAAGATGAACAGCTGCTTTAAGATAGACAAAGCGCCAGCTCTACTTCTTGATACAGCGCTACTTACCTGTTAGTTCACGTGGAGATTAATTGCAAAGCACAGAACCGGGACCCTTGGGGGCTATAAAGTTAACTACTTACCTTTGAGCCATAGACGGACCCGCATTATTTAATTTTACACACTCTGTGACCATAATTAAGATGGGGTATTATATGCCGTCGTAAAAGCTTTATGCCTTTATAATTCTGTTATAAAGTTTATGGACGGTAGAATATATTGGCCCTTACGTGTGCCCTGTCTTTGCGTATTAAAGTGGCATTAAGATAGTGTTGTTTATTACTGTTCATACATTAATAAATTCTCACTGAAGCATTGATAATAAAGTATCAGAATACTCCATAGATTATTTGATGATAACAGGTACTGTTTACATTATTACTAGTTATTTAAACAATCTAAAATGTATGATTTTATTCAATAAGATATTATTAAACCAACTTTTCGTTTTATTTTGGTTACATGTAATAGGCGAGGAGCATTTTGTCATCGACTGGTCACAGTTCCAGGCTAAGTTACCGATACCAAATTTACTTCATAAAAAATACTCAGTAGCTGTTTGATCATTGTGATCAAACCCAGGACTTTGAGATTTCAAAACGACTCATTATGCCACCAAGACAGTGAAAAAAAAATACGCTTAAAATAACTTTTTTTGAGTAGATATAAGTATTTATTAAGGTGGAAAAAAACTGTCAATTCCAAGTACACTATGTGTTTTGTTATGAGAGATGATGAGGTATTTTTGAGTGATGATGTGGTTGAAGGCTAATGTAGAATTACTGGCTAGAATGACAGGCTGAGGACAGCTGAAGTTTCCTACGCCTCAACCAGCTGGGCATAGTAGTTGTGCCATGGATCCGGGTTGAGTCGTTGGTACCTCACTTGTGTAGAAGGGAATCAGAAGTGCCCATGGCACGACCAGTTGAGCATTGTAGTTGTGTCATCGGTCCGGAAGGCAGCTGCCATAACACCGAGTACTTAGTGACAGATTTTTGCTATGAGGCTGGTTGCTCGCTCGGCGGGCATTCACAAAATGCCCTTCCAACCAACCGGGACCGACTTAACCTGCCCGCCAAAGCACGGAAGCGCTCAGTAGTAATTCCACTAGCGTTCACCTATCCAAGTCATGACCTCATCAAATACTTAACTTAGTTGATCGATTAGGAACGAATGAGCAAGTTACGCTACGAAGCTTAACGATTGTGTTTTCATAACATATGCTTATATGTATACTAGTTTATTCACAAATAATTGTCGACGCACTGTGAATGCGTCGACAATTATTGTAATGCGGCGGCAAGTGGACATCGAGTACCTTTCAACAGATAGTTTTTAGTCCTATGCTTTGTGGGCGATTGTAGCGTCTACCAGATCATTTCTCTTAATGGCAATAGGCTCTCTATTATACCTCTCTATTCCATGTAACCAAATATCTATTTTTATAGGTATCTATAGCTATTATTTTTTCTTTGGCCCTAAGACGGTATCACATTGCATACATTTTTGAAGCAGTGATGGCTCAGTGGCATTGGCTATGGACTGCCGCGCAGCAGGTCCATGGTTCGAACCCCGCCGCGGGCTTGAGCTTCATCCCATGGTGGAAGGACATTTTGCGAATGCTCGCCTGGCTAGTGACCAAGTAGAAAATCTGTCGCCAAGCACCTAATGTTCTGGCAGCTGTCCTTAAGAGTCAGTGAAATTACAGGCACAATGAGACTGAACAACTATGTCTCAAAGTGACGGGCGCAGTGCAATTTGTGAGTTCTGATGAAATGTATTTGTCATAGGCAGAGGTTAGTCCGCTTAACATCAGGCGGACCTCAAGTCTTAGGCTTGTCCCGGCACAATAACATAAAAAAAAATATTAATGATACGTTTTATTACTTCTCAGGACACCTACTTTTCTTGGTAGGTATTACTTTGATGAATTTATTTGATTGCAATTTCCGATTGAACTTATTTGATTAGTAATCACCTATACCAAAACTCAATATTGATTTTATTTTATTTGTTTAATGGTGTTTTTTACCTTTTACTTTTAGTGAGCTGCTCGTTGATGTGTATCTTAGTGCATTGTTTTGGAATAGAAGGCGATAAAGTATAGCTAAATATATTTTTTTTTATGCCTGATAGGTTAGCCTTTGACCACTATCTCACCTGATGGTAAGTGATGATGTGGTCGAAGATGTTGTTCAGACTAACCTAGAATTACTGGCTCTCAAGGACAGCTGCCGGAACACACCGTTAGGTGTTTGGCGACAGATTTTCTACTTGAGGGTGGTAGCTAGCCAGGCGGGCATTCGCAAATTGCCCTACCACCATGCTATAACGACTGTTATCCTAAGACAACAACAGGGACTGACGGCTAAACGTGCTCTCCGAAGCACGGAAGCGCTCGGTAGTAATGTCACTAGCGGTCACCCATCCAACTCATGACCGCGGTCGACGTTGCTTAACTTTGCTGATCGGTTAAGAACAGCTAAGTAAACTTCGCTACGAACGCTTCAAATTTACTGTATAAAATATATCTATTTTATGTTATTTAAGAATTTGAAGCGCCGGGCCTAAAATGGGCGGTCTAGAGTTATGGGTTGCAGGGGTTTGATCCCTAGGTTGGAAAAGTCATTGGGTCTTTTTATAAAGAAATTATCAGTAGCATTCCAGTTTCTAAAACTGTGCCTGGTATATGAAAATGGACTCGCCCCATATTACGTAGACCGTTATATCAAAACGTGGCTGTTAAGGAACTTATGGGTATCTTTTTGATGAAATTTAATTCTAACAGAACAAATTATTATAATAATACCTGATATTATTATAATTAAAATAAGCGTTTCGGAAAATAAAAACTCTTTATTTGGCCAAAAATCGCATTTTATATCTACTCGAAAATGCTAACCAAATAAACAATTTTTGAATTTTTTCAGTTAATATTATTTTGAAGCAGTGATGGCTCAGTGGCATTGGCTATGGACTGCCACGCAGCAGGTCCATGGTTCGAATCCCAACACGGGCTTGAGATCCACCGCATGGTGGAAGGGCATTTTGCGAATGCCCGCCTGGCTAGCGACCACCCTCAAGTAGAAAATCTGTCGCCAAGCACCGTTAGGTGCTTGGCGACAGATTCCTAACCTCAGTCGGAGTCATAACCTCAGTAGTCGTTACATATTTGAGCCGTTTGGTGTAGAGACTTTGGGTCCGTGGGGATCGTAATTTCCAAAACTTATCAGAACGCTTGGACAATGCGGCGCGTAATCAAATACTAACACCTAATATGTTCAACGAATAAGCATTGCAATTCACTGGGGCAATGACTGCAGCATGCTAGGCACGCTGCCAACTGCTGGTAGTTTGCTGGGAGCACTTGGACTGCCTGTGAGTCTGAGCAATGACTTGAAGGTCGTCTAAATGCTTTCATCGTTGTAGCTGTAGTGTTGTATGCAGTTCATAGTGTTTTTTTAATAGAGATACACCGCCGGATAAAGATATATAAAAACGAAAGAGATTTTTTTAATAAAGGGTTATTAACTAGTTTCTTTCATTTCACAATAGCCAGCACTGCTTCTATAGTATTACTATATATATCTAATGAAACTTGGAGTAAAGAGAGATTAGGTTCTAGATTATATAGTATATCCTCAACATTATCATAATTTTGAAGTAAAGTCATACTTCTGTACTGTACTGTACTGTTTCAGCTGGATTGTCCACTGTTGAACACAGACTTCCTCTTAATGGGGGATTTGCTATAATCCTCACGCTTGCCAAGCGTCTTGGGGATCGCAGTATGAGATATCAGTTCCTCAGAAAGCGCTGCTGCTCACCTTCTGCTGTGTTACCCTTAGTCGCCTCTTACGACACCCCCAGGGTAGAGATGCGGGGTGACGTTCTAGCCCGGCACCTTCTGGCCGAAGTAAGACTACTTTTGATGTCTTTTGTGTTTTTAGTGAAGTCATAGTAGTAGTTCGGTGGCATAAGATGAAGTTTTAAATCCTAAGGTTTCGAATTTGATCCTCGGATATTTCTTTAAAATATCATACAATATAAACTAGTAGCAAATTAGAGTAGTAGGTACGGTTGATGGCAATAGCTTTTTTTATGCATCAAAAATGCGCACCTCTTAAATTTTTTTTGAAGCGTTTTGTCGTAGTTTGATTATCTGTTCTTAACCGATCAGCTAAGTTACGCCGCGGTCATAAGTTGGATGGGTGACCGCTAGTGACATAACTTCTGAGCCCTCTCGTCCTTCGGAGAGCACAGCATGGTGGTGGGGCATTTTTTTAATGCCCGGCTGCCTAGGTTCCACGCTCAAGTAGAAAATCTGTCGCCAAGCACCTGACGGTGTGTACCGGCAGCTGTACTTGAGAACCAGTAATTTTAGGTGAGCCTGAATAACATCTTTTTTTTATTCTTACTATCAGGTGAGATAGTAGTGGTCAAAGGCATAAAAAAAACACCCTAAAGAACGGATCTGAACACCCATAAATATGGCTGGTCAGCGGCCTTATTACACCTAGCCTTCTTCAAAGTATCACGCGAAATGTATTAATGTATGGTTGTTTATAACTCCCAGGCATGTCTTAACTTCTCTGTCTCATTTGGAATAAACAATAAGAAAAATAACAAACAATATAGATAAAATATT
Organism: Plagodis pulveraria; assembly: GCA_963890685.1. Classification (NCBI taxonomy): domain Eukaryota; kingdom Metazoa; phylum Arthropoda; class Insecta; order Lepidoptera; family Geometridae; genus Plagodis; species Plagodis pulveraria. The sequence goes on along the minus strand of OY982958.1, from coordinate 18,869,104 downwards.
GAAGCTTTTATTTACAAAATTATCAACATATAATATCACTTTGGGATTTTGCAGGTTTACTTGCATAACGTATGAATATACATACCTATTCATTATCTTATTATGTTTATTCAAAAACAATAATGATTACAATTCCATGACTTGATTACAAAATTGTCCTACTGTTATTGTAGGTTAAAATAGTTTATGAAGAATTGCAACGCAGATTATTTACAATTCAGTAGAAAATTTTATATATTAGACCTATTTTCTAATTGTTGAAATTGATTAAAATGTACACAGTAAGAGCTTAGCTCAAGGGATTACATGCAGACACTATAATTATCGCTTTTAATTTATTCAATTCATTTTTGCTTAATTGTTGGAATAATGTCCTGTTATAACTAAAGTTACAAAAAAGTCGAAAACTCAGTCAGCCTAAAACGAATATTTGAAGAAATTTATATATTTTAAAAATCACTTGACTGTAGATAAAGCCATTAAGCAATTAGTTTAAAGTATCAAAACAATATTTAATTAAAAATATATTATATTAACTATCCTCTTCGCTCAATACATTCGCCATGAAATTGACATACAACAAATATTACAGATCAGTACGAGTAACACAGCTCTTTTGACAGAAAATTGGTATGGCAATAAGTAAACATGAACAAGTTATAATGTTTAAATATAACTAGGTTGTCTTTTCTGCTTCACAATGAACAAAATAAAATATATACTACACCACTATGCAGCATTTGGTAGCATAAGTAGGTATTATTACAAGTAATATGCCTGATATAAGTGTAATTTTTATAGATAATATAAAACGTTGTTTGGTATCTCTTCACTTCATTTCCTCATACGTTTGTACATGACTTGTCACAATAATTATTAATCAAATTTGTTCGTAGAAGTCAAATGTATTTAAATATACGTTGTAAGACAAATTTGGTGAGAGAAATGATATTACTCAATAAAAGAGAATACTGTAAAAATTTACAATATATTTTTATATTTTTAAGGATTTTGTAATTTTGATAGCTACCAGAAACCATAGATTTTCAAATTTTGAAATTAAAAAGTTATAGCCTAACTAGATAGCATAGCAAAACAAAGTCCAAAGAAATCTAAAATGTGTTGGGATCATTGCGTTTATTTCCATTCTTTGTAAGGAAAAATGCTCGATAAATGTATTGAAAAAATAAATCGCGTGTATGAGCATTATTCTTAAATAATCTTTTAGGATTCCACTGTATTAAAGATGAGGTATATTTACTAGAACTTTTATATTACACAGCATGATATTCAGACAAATTGATTCAATACTTCAGTCATAACAAAGAATCAAACTGAAAATGCCGCTGATAAATCATCCACCATTACCAAAGCTAATTATAGATATGCCATCTGTAATGGCATTTTCATATCGAGGGCTCATGGGGTTTTACATTCGATTCCTACAATTCATTTATTCATATTTCGTTTCAATGACATTGATTATAACTTGTGTTGTTTATGGCCCCGTGATATGAATATAATAAAAAATACATTATAGATCACATAAGAAACACAATTCATTTTGGCATTTATCTATTATCTACAAAGCGTCATTTACATTTTTATTGTCACAGATGTGAGAAAATATAAACAAATATGAGTAAAATAAATAGTTTTATCGTTATACAGCATCATTCTTCTACTTTATATTTATATACATGAGTATTTTACAATTATTATAGTAAATAACAATAATGAATAATATATTTATTTACATACATAAAATAGATATGTTTCAGATTGTATATTAAACGAAAGGAACGTCACCAAAAGCAAACATAACACATTTAAGGCAATTTTTTTCATTTAGTATAATGACAAATCTAAAGAAATGCCTTATTTTTTTTATCAATTTTACACTATTGAATAGAAATAAACACTAGCTTGTATCTATATATAGAAAAATGTTATATATTTTCACAGTTTTTTGAAGGAACTGTTTACAAATGTATGGAAGACGAAACATAACAAGAGAAAATATTAATTCCTCTGAGATTACTTAATATAGTATATATTGACGGTTACCTTTATGCGTTCAAGTATGCATTCAGTTTTTTAAGTTAAATTCTATTTACAATGTGGAGATAGTTATTTGTAACATATCGAGACCACGATCCATAATAAGTGCAAATTAAATATATAATTTAACTTCTAACAAATTTGTTTACTCGTTTATTAATTGAATCAATTAATTTTAATGTTATATATAAACTTCATACAACATAACATAAATAACTGTCAAAGCATCACTAATATTCGTTTCTTTCAAATGGTGAATGTTATATTCACCTGTTGGCCATACAATTTTCGTTGCTACTCGATTGAAAACACTCGTCCCTAATAAGAAATATAATTTCATTATTTCAGTCATACGCATTTCCTTCATAATTTGCTTCTAACAATATCTTTGGCAATTGACATCCTATCGTGTTTTTCCTAATGTTATTTTCTGCTTTGAGACATTAGTGTTCTGACTCGTTTTAGATTTGTGATCGTGATATCGTCATTCGGTTGAAGTTGCAAAGCTCGTCGGTACGATGAAGCTGCGGCAGCGTATTTCCCATTGAGGTGCAGGATGGCACCGAGATTCGAGTGATATTCTGCGTCCTGAAACCAAAGTAACGATCGAGCGACTGTGAACCAGTGATTTAGAGCAGCACTACTTTAATTACTTAACAGATCTGGCCGCTATCTGAGAGGACTCTATCTCGAATTCAGAGAAATTCGTTTGAATTATTCAAGTCTAACTAGTCACATGATAACGTAAGTAAGAGCTTGAAAGGATTAAATGATTAGATTTCTAGAAAAGATTTTTCAAGTTATGTAGTTATAAAACAGACAAAAAGGAAGTACTTTAGAATCGGTATATATCATTATTTCGCTACGCCTTCCAGCCAACACCACTCTGAATTCGCTTCGACTGCTGCTCCTCGCCACGAATAGACTAGCGCCGATCACCCTCCGCGCTTCTGTTTATACAAAACACTTTAGGGGTAGGGCAGACAAGACTGCTTGGAAGGTGGATGCCTCAGTTCGGTTCTGTCACACCATTTGACCAAGGATATAGTTTTAAGACTAAAGCGCTGCGTACCCAAAGCTCCGAAGCTGTCATAGAATTATAACATCACATAGATGTTATGTAACCTTGTACTTTGTTATATAATTGTTCACTCCGGTCTGTCCGAATACTAGTCGAATGTACATATATTTTCTTAATAATACTTATTTTAATATATATTATTATTTTAAAAAATGTTTCCGTAATATAACAGATGCATAAGCATCCCCACCGAGGGGTGGGGGGCTCGGTGGGGATGCTCTCCCTTCCCTCGATCCATAGTAAATATGAGTATATACCGATTCTAAAGACAAGCCAAGAAAACAATAATTTTTATTTATTTATTTATTATTTATTTATTTGCAAATTCATATACACAAATTATTACAGGAGTGTCCTAATTCAATCGTGTATGTAACATAATATGATTAAAGAAATAACTAAATACCTTCACCAAACAATACAAACGAAAAGCGATAATTCAAATTACAGTCAAATCTAAAATATTACCAATTAAATCAAATTCAACTACTATGCATTATGACAAATAAGTCAACGTCCATTATTACAAGTTAAAATTCATGTCAATAATTACAAATTAAAATCCATGTCAATAATTACAAAAGTCAATAAGATAAATATAATTTTTAATAATAAATAATGTTAATCATTAATGTAAACTAATTAATAGGTATTAATGTCAATTACACCAATCAAATGACAATACAAATTAATACAAATTAAAATGTCTGCTATATAATAAAAAGTATCAGCGGAAATAGGAATTATTCATTTGTGTCATAACATAAGTGAAATAGAGTGCATGTCTTAAATTCTGCAACTGAGCATATAAATAGGTCAATTTTATTGGCAACTCGATTTAGTATGTGCAACGTACGGATCAACGGAGTCTTGGCTAACAGGTTAGTTCGTGCGACGGGCACAGCAAACAGTAGTGGCCGCCGCCGCCGCGTTACGTATTCGTCCGGTACACATAGACTCATCATTATCAATATGTCCGGGTTTGAGACAATGCCCCGAAACACTCTAATCATATAGTATGCGAGTGCCAAATCCCTTCTCGTCTCCAACTTGTTGTATCCCACCATGCCCAAAACGAACAATGTGGGATACATCAATGGATAGAAAGGGTAAACTCCGTATTGTCTTAGGTATAGGTACCTCATAAATTTATTTTGTATGCGCTCCAACATGATTCTGTATTTAGTTTCATAATCAGAACATGATAAACAAAAATAAATAAAAATCTATTGAATTTAAAACCAAATTGTTTATTCTCTTTTGTTTAGTAAGACCCTCGAAGTGGTCAAAACCAACGACAAATTAGTAGAAGTGATTAACAAATATTCATAAACAATATACATACGATGTAATATATACGTGTAAATGGAACTCACGTTGGGATTTAATTGCACAGCCCTTGCATACCAGCGCTCCGCCGACCGGCAGCGGCGGGCGTCTCTCAAAGCACGCGCCGCAGCAGCCGCCCGCCCTCCGTCATTGGGTGCCAATTTTGCCGCCGCCACTAGCTGCTCAGCAGACTCTCGTAACCGCCGTTGCGATCGTAAAAACATTCCTGTTTAAAATATATGTTAATATTTTACTTAACAATAAAAAATTGCATGTGATATGCACATACAACAAGTTAATAGGTAATCATTTATAAAAATATGTAAAAGAAAAAGCAATATTGGTTTTCTTTTCTCGATATATTCATTTAACCCGGTTTTATAAAAAAAAGAATCGAAGATGGCGCAGCAAGTCATGATATCTCACTTGCACACTCTACAATGTTTACTCGTAGCATGTGCAAGTATATAAGACGTAAATATTTATAGTTCCATCTTTGTTTCTTTATTAAATTGAATTTCATTCATAAATGGACGATATCGGCTCCGCGTGGTACGTAAGGGTCTAAATACTAATTTCTAGTCATGAGCTACTCGTATCCCTACATTCCTTCCTTGATGAATCAAAAACAATCAGAATTTTGTGTTCTCATAGTATTTTTTTTTTACCATTTAGGAGGTAAGATATTATGTACTTTTTTTTTTAATTTTCTGAATATTTTTATATTAAACAAAATATTCCGAATACACTCTGTAGGTAATTATTATAATTTGCCTATACTGATAGCATATTCATCTTATAATTGACATACATAGTTAATCAGTTGCTGAGTCCGTATAAAACAATAATATTTTGTAAGTACAGTTCTTTGTTATGTTCTGAGCGTATTTTATACAAAAGCTGTATTTCTATACTTATTAGGCTTTGTAAACATATTTTTCAAGACATACATCCTTGAATTATATTATTGTATAATATTTTAATAAACGAATTTCATAGACATTGATTGTCCATTTATTTTAATATCGTCATGGTCTTTAGTCGTCAGCCTAAAGACATCCCATGGTTGAACATACGCACTCCCTTTTTAAAGTCCCCGTAAATGTACATTACCATTACCATTTTCGTCTTTTTCTCACCAATACAACATTTTACTGTGTAACATTGTATTGATTATAATTTCTCATCTTATTACTTCATTATTTACCCTTCTTAATTTAACCTGACTTGTTCACTATAATATGGACATCCTTATCGTCTAACTAATATATTAGGGGCCACTAAGATAACTGCTAATTATAATAAGCTGCTAACAGTGTTCGTGACGTTTCAGAGATAACTAAACCGTGACATACCTATTATAGCTAAATAGGACTGTAGTCATTATCAAAACGTATCAGCACTCATGTGTTTATGAAATTTGGTTGACTATTGACGAAAATATTTTCAGTGTCTGTTTTACCATTAAGATGGTTTAATGTATCTTCAATTTTCTGTAGCTACCAATAACTTCTTTAGTTTTGCAACAGAAGTTACTGTACTGTAACTGTATCAGCCGGATAGTCCACTGCTGAACACAGCCTCCCTCAATATTGGGGGTTTGCCATAACCTCACGCTTGGCAGGCGGCTTGGGGATCACAGTGTGAGATATCAGTGCCTTACAAAGTGCTGCTGCCCTTTCCTCTGTGTGAGATATTATTTCTTCACAAAGTGTCTAAAGAACTACGTTTACGTATAACGTAAAAACTTGGTCATAAAATTATGGCAAAAACGTCAACTTTTTAGTGTTAATTTGAGCGCAATGAAGTTTTGTCACATCTTTATTGTTTACTACTTTACTATCACTATCACTACACACAGTATAAAACAAAGTCAGTTCTCGCTGTCTGTCTGTCCCTATATATGCTTAGATCTTTAAAACTACGCAACTGATTTTGATGCGGTTTTTTAAGTAGTTAGAGTGATTCAAGAGAAAGGTTTATATGTATAATCTATGCATAAGATATCAGAGAAACACTGATAATTTTAGGGGCTTCAAATATGATGACGTAAATAAAAAAAAAATGCGCTTACATTGCAAACGCTTGCTGAACCCTACGAGATAGATCAGAATAATGTACTAAAGTATTGTACACCATTATAAAGTCTACAAAAAGTCTGCAATGGTATATATCTATCTCTTAGGGATAACCCACAATAACGATTTTTTATCCTTTACTTATTACAAGAAATATCGACTTACTTACGAAGTGATTTTAGGCAATACAGCATTAATCATTATTCAATTACGTACCTTAAATACATTGTACATTTAATATAGATCAATATGGACTTTACAGCATTCGATTTTTCGTTGCGTGTTGAGTGTTTTACATATGGACAATTATATGTCGCTCTTTCAATAGTAACTTTTAAAGAATACATGTTTTTATTGGCTAATGACATAAAAGCTGTGAACGTTGTATTGAAAGACATTCTGTAGTGTATTTAAAGCCGGGGCGGGTCGCTAGTTATAAATAAAATATTTTAGCACACATCAACAAATAATACAGATTTCTAAATATGATACAAGCACTATCGCGTGCTGGGTGAAAATCATATTAAAGAAATATTGGAGCACAACATTTTTATCCCGGACAGGAATCGAACCCAAAAAAAGTGAAAAAATATTTTTGCTCAGCAAGCTATGGTGCTTTTATCATATTTAGAAATATAGAAAGGATAGCGACATCATTGCGAGAGTTGAAAAAGCACGTTTTTCTATCAGATGAAGTTTAGTAATGTTTTGATGACCGCGCACCGTCCCGTGTGACGGTTATAGTAATACAATTATAGCACAAAGTTTCGCCTCGAAAGAGTTAAGGTTCCCGTGGCCGAGAGGAATTGGCACCCGGCGCGAAATCGGAGAAAGCAAGTTCGATTCCCGTCCGGAACAAAACAAAATGCCCTCCATTAATTTGTAAATAAAATAATATACAGTTAAAAAACTAACAAGAAAATTAAAATAAAACCTATTTAGATTTTGTAAGACTTACCGAATTGATCCCTAACAGATGGGTCGTTGGGCGCCAACGTCAGCGCTTTCTTGAACCATATTTCTGCTTCTATACTTCTACTTGTCTATAACAGAAAGAGTAAACGTACAGACATATTCAATGCACAAATAATATGCAATCTGTAAAAAAGCACTACAATAATAACCTATGTATTTTCACTGTAGTTCAGAAATACATATTATTAAGTTTAAGAAAACCTCTTCCAACCTGAAGTACATTTTAATAAAAATAAAAAATCTTACAGTGAGACCCAAAATCCTACCACATGGGCTTACAATGTCCGTAAATACCAACAATTTATATTGAAATACCTACGTCGAGAAGGATACACCCTAGCAAAATTTACCGTAGCAAATACCTACTTTCTTCATGTTCATAACAAGTACAAATGATCATAAAACAGATACTTAGCCTGCGCGGCACTGTAATACGAGTACAAATACAAATAGTTTTTTTTATTAACAATATGTTTTAAAGGTAAAATGTAAATATTAATCCATAGATTCCCATACTAGCGTCAGCTGTGTTTCAGGAACCATAGTATGTTATGCATTCGAGATATTAACCGCTAATGATCGGATATATTCACAACGTAACAATAAATGTCTATTGTTATAAATTAGATGCCGATATACAAGGGTTAATTGTATTGGTATCCCATGTGCATGTAATTCTACTATCCTTTTAAATTGGTCTTCATCAAGGCCTGTAAAGGTACAAAAGTTGCACATTGCTGGTAGCTATCAAAATGTAAAATTGCGTGAACAAGATTTTTTTTTTATTCTGGATTGTAGTCTGTATAGCTTATCTTGTTAACGGTAAGAAATAGATAAGGGGTATTCGATCAAATAATATAGTGAATTGGGAGAGGAGTTGAATAATACCTCTCAATTATCTAAAATTGCGGATATAAGATAGCCGCCATACAAATTTCTTTGATTTCTCTGAAACGAGACCGCTAGAAGAAAATGTATACCATAGATATAAAATTGAGGAAATTAAAAATGTTGAGTAACATAACGATTTTGATGTAATAATAGATCTGATGTAACTAACTTCCTATCAGGCAAATTTATGAGCATGTGGCTTTTTGATTCAAGCTTACGAATATTTGTCGTTATTCAGGCAAATAAGTCACAAACAAAAAGTTCCTTTTGATTTTTCCTCAAAAACAATTCGGTCAGAGATAATTATGTGAGAAACTTTACGATTTACCTACCGGAGAAACCAGCGCCTGTTTTATGAAACAAAATACTCTTGAACGAAAGCAATGTCTCTGCAGATTCATCTAAACCATATCGTTTAAAACTTGTACCTAACGTTTTCGCAAACGCCTCAATAATTTTGGTACTTTTGAGGACTATTCATTATAAGAGTCTTATCAATAATGATGGACATACGTTTCTGGCAAGGATCTGTGCTAGCGTGATGTGTGTACCGACGTGATGCGGCGCCACGGCCAGCGCAGCGAGGATGCTATGCTCTGCCAACGGCCATTGCTGTAGCTGCGCGTATATCTCACTGGCCATCGACAGCACATTCTGAGGATAGTGAAATTGTAGTTAGCTTTTACAGTACATCTAGGATTCATCACCTACCCTTAACCCAAATAAAAGGGTAGAGATTATTTTTTTCTTTCTGTATCATAAAAACATGAACATATTGTATTGTTTTGGTTTTGATTTATGGCCAGCCGTTTTCTGAGGCCAGCCAACGAGATGCTTATGTACGGTCATCTGATAGCAGACGGTACAGTACTAACTGCTTTTGAGAGAAATTATGTACATTAGCAGTTAGTCTTTAGCACTTCACTTTTACTGGTAAGTGCGTTATTTTTTTTTATGACAATAAGAACATAATTTGTCAACCTAGACACACATTTACGTTGTTATCTACCATTGTGGATTTTCAAATTGTACTATAGTTCTTTTTGAAAAGCCTTCCAATAAAGATTAGGTAAACCAGTTACTTTCTTAATATATCTAGATGCTATAACATCTTTTAATCACTTCATCACATATCAATAGGTATGAATGAATACACGGGCTCATCTTACATATTAAGCATAAAAAACCCGGCGTTCTCAACCCCGTGTCCATATCCAAACTCCAAGGGGCTGGGAGCGTTCGAACGCCCTAACTCCAAAGAGACAGATGCAGGAAGAAGGAATAGCAGAAGAAGAATTGCAGGCGCATTACAATATTGTTACATCTTTTATACCTTGTATAAGCACAAAGAGAACAGCTGGTTTTTATGGCATCCTGAGGATGTGCCGCAATCCCGTGCAGTCTTTGCAGTTGAAGCATTTTATCTACTCAGAGTGAAACATTCTGAAGTTTTTAAGCTAGCTAGGTAAAGCGCTGTACATGTTTCTCACGAAATACCACAATACAGGTGCGACGAAACTCCAATCGTCGTCCCAACAAGTATCTCACGTCGCCAAGCAACAAAAACATAAGTCAAGATGGTAGTCAAAGGTCGCTGATTGGTGAGCTTATCAAGGTATAGTTATTGCTGATGCAGTTACAATAAAAATAGACGCAGTTTGTAAAAACTACATAGTAGATAATACTGAAGACATATTCAAGCGATGTATATGAACAAATATATTGAAAATTATAGGTATTTTACTATAATAAGAGATTTACATAATTTTGAATTAAATCTCCACTTTTGCTGTCACAATCATTATTCTGATAAAGACCAATCCGCGAAAATTAGGCTTAAAAAATTTTGTCAACATTTAAATTCTATTCTTACTACTTACGTACCCAGATAACATAATAATTAAATAAACAGAAAGCTTTTACGGCCACTCCATTGAACTTGATCAAATTATTATCGATCACATAGGGGCCTATAGACAAAGCTTTTAAGTGAAGGCACTTAGGTTTCTATATTAAGGTAGGCATTGCAAAGCAGTAGAAACTAAACTGAGAGTATCTTCTTCATTAACTTCATTAAGAACAAATTTACATCTCCAGAGGTTAACAATAATGCCCTTGAGTTATACTCAAAAATATTCAACAAATGGCAATACTAGACAACAACGTCAATAAATAAAGTTTGAAAATAAAAATCTTTATTTTCTAAAAGCAAAACTTGATACGGTGTGAAATCAATCAACACGTCCGCCGGCAGCAAGATAACGAGACCGAAAAGTTGTGGCTGTTATTCTGCGACGTGCTCCAGTTTTATGTTTATTGAGGCTCGCATAACACGGCCCGTCCATCTCACTATGGGTGTTTTTAAAACACACGATAGCGATACAAACATAATGGCGTTCCATGATATCGTCCCCGTTAAAACGTCCATCACTTTTAAATACGAAGTGCCAGATTGCTGGAGGGGTTAACAGAGAGCACTTATTAAACTTTCATAGGTTCATTTAAACTGGGAATATGACAATTTTGTTCAGAAAAAACTTATTAAGTACTGAAATGAATGAACAACAGTGCATCAACTCCTGCAGTCTCATACATAAGTACAAATAAATTAAGGGAAAGGTAAAAGTATTGCATAATTGAATAAAAATATAAGTATTCTTAGTTAAAAGTTGTCTTGAGCGTACATATACTTGAAACAACAAATGGAGTGCTAATAAGTATTTATTTTTGTATTTTCTAACATAAGTAACATCCATGTATACGTAATTTATTAAATGATCTCCTTTCCTAGGCCTAGAGATCCAATAAATTTCTAGTGACTAACGACCGTCTTTCAACGCGGAATGTCGAATATTGCATCCGTAAATAATACTCCTGTCGTTTGATGTAAAGGCACCCTATCGGCTTCGACCGGGAGGGCTTCTTTGTAACGCGAGAGCGCTTTGTGCCACCGGACCCCTTTCAGACGTGAGGTGACCTGACGGTAACCTTAGTGCAGTTAACGAGATAGTCAGGTAATGGGTTTAGAGTGGATAATAGGTACCGCTCTTGTCCGTTCACTTTTCGACGAGGCGCTTGCAAACTAAAACCCGATAACTGGAAACCGTGTATCAGGTATCAAAGTGTAAGACGCCCTCAAGACCAGGAAATTTGTAAGGGGCAGCTGGGTGTGAGAAGCCGAGAATTATGCTCCGCTGTTTGCTGTTGAAGGGGTGGTTTTTCTGCTTACATGTTAGTCTTTAACCATAACCTCACACAATTGGTAAATACGTAAACCCTAGGATACAAACTGGCCCATACTGAGGACAGTTGCCGAAATACACCTGGTTAGGTGTTTAGTGAAAGACTTTCTACTTGAGCTGGCCATGTAGACATTTGCAAAATGCAATTCGCATTATCTTACAAAAGACTCATTTTACATCCAGTTTGAAAGACCTCATGATGTGTACCACTGGAAATACCGCTTTGTGAAGTTCCTTTCACATTTTACATGAATGCGGTAGGAAAATTTAACATTATGTGGGAGTCATGTCGTTATCGATTAAATTGATTATAAGCTTCATTGCTGTGTCAGGAAAATTATGTTTATATCGTGATTCCAGAATAAGATGGAAGAGTTCTTCGGAACATTATCTTTAATTGTTATGATATAATTAAGTAGAAGACTAGTCGTTTTAATTCCATTAACTACGGTAAGCAATGTTTACGGGGGTCATTGTAAATAACCGTCACCGCTAGTGACATTTACAACTGAGCGCCTCCATGCTCCTGAGGGCACGTTGAGCCGTCGATCCCGGTTTTTATTTCAGGATATGTCGGACACCTATGAGTGGCTTACAAAATTCGACTCATTACTATATATATATATACTCAAGCTAGGAGGGCATTTGTAAAATACCCTATAGCTAGTTACCACCCTAAAATAGAGATCTGTCATCAAGTACCCTACGGTTGTTCCGGCTGATGTTCTTGAGAGCCAGCTTCCATTCTAAGTTAAGCCTGTTTTCCCACCTTCACCCTGGCCATCACTGACCATCAGTTGAGTTTAGGATCAAAGGCTAAACTATTGACAGTTTAAAAAATTATGTGACAGAAGAGACAACAAATATCACAGCTTGGTATATTATTGGAAAGGTGAATGTAAAATAACTACCAAAAATAAAAATAAATGGTCCTTAGGATATGATGACACATAATCCAACTTTCGAGTATAAGCCAATTCTCGCAGGAACGAGAAAAATCGCTCAAAATTCTATGATCTTCAGTGGTGTTACTTTATTAATGTAATAATTATACTATAGGAAAGTTTCGAGCCTTCTATGTAAGCATAGTTTCTAGGGAATTCTTTGTAAGTGTAAACCTGCAGTTGTGCTAAGACATTCTCGACAGATTGTGTAGACTGCAATCAATGCCTACCGTTACTAAACTCTCTCATTATAATCTTAATTTTACTAAAACGTCTTGTTACATTAAATATCAGATCTATAAATATGGTGGCAGTGCCATATATCGAATATGAATAGGTTTGTTAGAATAAATTAGAAGACAGTGAACCAGTACCAATCAAATATTACATACAAAGGTAAACATATAGAAAATCTTATTTTTTAATTCAATCGAATCAATTTTCACTTTTCGTAGTCAAGATGCTGAGACGCTGTAGGAGTGGCCGAGTACCAGGTGACATATGCAGGGCTTTGATTGTGCCGCTATATAAAGGGGAAGGGTCACAACAAGAATGCAAGAATTACCTCCCGTATATCGTGTATATTTAAAGTTACGAGACTCAGTTTAAAACGTGGGTGGGTCATTGTCTACTTTTACATTACCCTAACCTTAAAGTACCTTTTAGTACCTTTGAATTGCCTACATTATTTAAGGAGCATAAACGGTTACACCATCTCAATTATCTTATTATAAATTATTTTTATTTAATTTCTTCGTAACTTATCCAACTTAAGTGCCTTCAGCGCCTCATTGTTAGTAGTTATTGTTAGTTGCTTGCTGATATTTCTTAATATAATCAGTTCACAGAAAAAAATAATCTCTTCAGACAAGCAATATTATTTGACTTAAGAACGGATGGGTTTTCGATATAAGGAAAGTCTAAAATGTCTTACTTCAAGATATTAAATATTTCGCATTATAGTTCTTGGCTCAAGAAATATATTCTTGTTTCAACAAACAAAAACTTGTTTTATGAAGAACTCAAAGCTATTACTTTAAGAGCGAAACTATTTTAAGTGAAGCATTTAAAAATCTTTTTTCTAAATTTAAACTGTTTTACTGCAAGAATGCACCTATTTTAAATAAAGGATATTTAACATTTGTTTTTATTGTTTTCAATTTTCGACCAAGAGTGAAACGCTTTTTCTTCAAGATACTCCCTCTTTTATTTCAAGATTATTTCCGTTTTGACCTAAGATATACGTTATTTTCTATATGATACTTTCTATTTTCTTTCAAGATGTTTCTATATTGACTAGAGATTCTTATTATTTCCTTTAAGATTCTTCCTATTTTCTTTCAAAATATTTCTGTTTCGACTAGAGATTCATGTTATTTCCTTTAAGATACTTCCTATTATCTTTCAAGATGTTTCTATTTCGACTAGAGATTCATGTTATTTCCTCCAAGATACTTCCTATTTTCTTTCAAGATGGTTTTTATTTTAACTAGAGATTCCTGTTATTTCCTTCAAAATACTTCCTAATTTATTTCAAGATTGTATATGTTTAAACCCAATAGTTGTTTTTTCTCGTTTTAAAATATTTTCTGCTTTGACTTACACAAAATGTTTTTTCTTACAAAACATTTAAGGTCTAACAAAATTTGTGTATACTATTTAAAAGGAAGATTCAGCCCGTGAAATGGAATAGCCTTTCTGAAACATGGGTTAAAATCCATCTTATTTTTTTACTTCCCATACAAAACACATTACTGCGTAGTATGGGAGGTCAAATAAATTGGCCAGATTTCAATTCATGTTTCATTGGAAAAGTTAGTCAATTTAACAGTCTCAATCTACCCTTACAACAATATTCACTAGTTTCGTTAAATCTTAGAGATGTGTTTAGGAAGCAGTATTATGTGTTATTAAATGATAGAAATGTAGAGACAAGATATTCTGAATGCAGATAACAATAACACTTAAGGCTGCTTCCTAAACAAATCTATATTATATTAGAAAGTGTAAAAGTTACTCAAAAGTTCAAAGCATAAAATATTTTAAAACGAAAACATAACATTATTGGGACAAATGAATGATTATAATAGCAAAAATTAAAATCGTTGAAATTGTTGTAATCTCGACTTGAAACGATGCTAACGACTTCAATTTCATCTGTTTACTGAAACACACAAATTATAGCCTATTAAGCGCAGGGCAATAGAATTCAAACGAAAGATATAGATATAAAATGAAAATATATTTAAAATAACACAAATGGGACACAGATTACTGAGTGAAAAATGTCATAGTTAATACAAAATACGTAAGAGACGTCACAATTAGTATTCAAGCGTTTTTTCTGAATATAATGTAACTCACATAGTTATACTACAAAAACACATTGTATAGATTGTTGTATTTTTACATGATACATTTTTCCTTAAATTATAAAATGACAGTCTTAAATTATTCCTTACTATGTGAGGAATGTCACCACAAAGTACAAAGTCACATTAATTATATTCAGGAATATTTAAATGATCCATTTTCTTTAAATATAATTATCGCTTACTAAGCGAAGAGTATCACCCAAAAAACAATTATACTTATCAAAGCATTTTTACATGATCTATTTATCCTTCAATTATATTCTGGCATTTATTTTGCCTTAAGTTATAAAAATTTATCTCTGACCGAGCTAAGAATATCACCACAAAATACAAAAACAAATTAATTACATTCAAGCATTTTTACATGGTACATGTTCCTTAAATTATAAAATAAAACCCATAAATTAACGCTTACCGAGCAAAGTATGACAACATAAAATGCAAATCAAATTATATAGATTCCAGCATTTTAACATTATAATTTTTTCCTTAAATTATAAAATTAAATAAATTATCGCTTACTGAGCGTAGAATATCTCTATTATAAAGTTGATATTTCCTAATAATGTAATTAGTACATAGTAATTTTTATCTAAAGAACATACCAATCCTTGATATCTTATAAAATGCTCCAAAATTCCGCGAGTTCATGCATGGTATGAATATTTTGTTCTTTTGTGTTGTTCCATTTCTGTACTACTTGGTGCCATAGTTCATTGTTATGTTTTAACCAAGTAATATCATCATTACAAATAGCATCTGAAACCATAAAACAAAAAACCTTAGTAGGTACTTAATTACTTCTGCTTTGTAAAGATCTATGAATGATAATCATCAATGAAAAGTTAATGTACACTAGCTGTTGCCCATGGCTTCATCTTTCTAGAATTCGGTTATATCACTTTTTCTCAGACAGGAACATACAACACGAGTCCAATGACTTTATTCATTTAACAATATAGCAGTAGTTATAGCACAATCAAATAACAATCATTTAACACTAGAAACAAGTCGTATTATATGAAATCGCACTCATTATTTTGTTTAAAAGTACATATTCTTACTTCGAGAGGTTGTAGGACTTTCTTAAGTGTAGAGAGTTAGGTGATCCAGACACAAAACTATACTATTCAAGGTTTGGTACTACCTAACTAATAAGATGCGTTAATGGATCGAGGACCACTTAACTTGGTCTTCTAAGCCCTTTTTAGTGTATCCCCCTATACCAGACCCTAATGTGAAGCCCATTATATTGCCTATATCAACCTACCTAAATCATCAATGGATGCGCAAACCTCGATGAAGCCTCAATCAAAATAATAAAAGGTCGGAGAGTCGCCTCCGGTAGCTAATTTAATACAAATCGCTTCATACACCTCACTTACCTTTGAAGTTATTAACTACAGCTGGCGGGATACCCCAGTCCTGTAGCACTACTTCATTACTTGGAAGTCATCTAACATGGATGGCACCATAATGCCTAACGATGGCACGCACGTTCTCTTCTTTCTTCGGAGAGATTTAAACTTTGCAAAACGTCGAAAGAAAGTATGTATGTATGTATATATAATAAAATAAAACAGTAATGCGTTTCTTTCGAAAAACTATGTAAGTAGCGAATCGCGCACAAACGGACGGGCGGAATGAATAATAACGGTGGGGTGGGGTTGCCCAGTCCATAAAAATTTACCGAAATATTAAAGTACATTCCTTGTAAATCACAACATATAAAAATAAAATAGTTAAGGGTTTTTGTTATACACTTATAGTAGCCTAGTTAAACAACAAAGAGTTTTAACGTTATACTAGAGAATACCGATAAAATCGCATAAATCCTGTGGTTATGTGTGGTACGTACACCGTAGCCAGATTTTTGGGCAAATCGGGATATTGGAACCTTTTGAGTAAAAAAGCGGAGTAATTTCACCAAAAATGGGACATGAATTAAAAAACGGCCAAGTGCGAGTCGGACACCGAAGGTTTTCTACAAAGTTGTAGGTAAATAGTTCTTCCATCACGGGAATCGAACCTCTTTTTTTCTGAGTAGATATGATTTTAGTTTCCCCCTTAACTAGTCCACAATAATAATATATAAATATATTCCACAACGTATAATTAAAATTACATTCGCGTTATCGTCATTTTTCGAGTTGGCTCTCACTCCCACTTTCCACAAAGCAAATAACAATATAAAGACGTAGCCACGTCGAAACGAGTTCTTTGCTTTTTTAGCGCGTTTGATTATTGGATGAGTAAATTTGAAATGACTGGCATGATTTTTTGGTGTTATACGAGATAGCCTAATAAATGCTGAAACGATAAATCATTCGTGGTAAATATTTGAATGATTTTCCATGATAAGGGGGGTAAAATAATTATATAGCAACACTGCCTTTGAGCTAAATTGCTTCGTTCTTCATACAAGATTTTTGTATTTCCCCTACAATAAGTTCTTTTTCTTAGATTTTGGCACAAGAACGGACAAACTTTTGGCTTATGAAATTTGATACTTGAATGAACACTTTGCATGTACTCTTGAATGAAATAACTTATCCCCTATTGGACATTGGTCAAAGTAACACACTCTTGGTATAAAATTGCGTTAGAGACTGGATCCATTGCAGTAATGAGTACATCTAATCAGGTAGGTATAGTCATCTTTATTACCCATGGCTGATTATGATTAGCTACGATCATATGGCAGTTTTCTGAAAGCAGTTAAGGGTATTTACCCTGGATCGAGGGGGATGACTGAGAATGACTTTAGATTTTTCTGGCAGATCGTTTCGTATTTATATTGATTAATAATTACTCGTTATCAAGCATCTTGATATTAATTCACCTTCGTTTTCCACCACTAATTTAACGTGACATTTCTGAAAAAGCCCGAACTTTATATAATTGTTAGTATTAATCGAGTAATAATTAATGAATATTCTAAAAAATCTCTCATATCTTTAATAATAGCGAAAGGTGTAGGTGTATGCTCACTGGTTTTACACGAAATCTCTAGTACAAAAACCACCTGACCTATGGAGATGGTATTTTTAGTCACGCGACGACCGAAGCCGCTGGCGGATGTTTAGTAGTACTTATTTATTAATCTTATTACTGGTTACTGTATCAGCCAGATCGTCCACTGCTAATCACAACCTCCCCCATTATAGAGTGGTTTGCCATAATCCCTACGCTTGGCAGGCGTCTCGGGGATTGCAGTTTATATATAAGTTTTGACTCCCACAGGTAGCAATGATAGGTTGCTCCTGCAATGTGGGGGGGCGGGGGGTTCCACCCGGCACCCGCCAGGTCACTTATTACGTGTCATTTAACAATTAATTTCTTAGGTTGAAAACAAAAAGATTTTAAGTATATAATACCTAATTTATTAAATATCTTAGCCTTATTTTGTCTTAACTCTTGATGGCAAGATTAACTGACTCTTGAACGGGGACCATTAGTGAGAAATTATTAATTTGTACCAAATAATATTTATCTTGGTGTGAAGTGGTCCTTATTTGTTGTTGCATGTATGACACATTCTTGGATGGAGAACTTATTATTTTGTACCAAATTAATTTAATCTTAGATTAATGGTGTTTTTCATTCTTCTTCCATGTATCACTGATTCTTGAGTGCAAAAATACAATTTTGTCCAGAGTAACTTAATGTTTCCTTTAAGATTCTACAATTCTTAGTTAGACATCGAAACTGTTTCTCTAGTCAAAATTGAGATATTCTTTGGTGTGAGAAATAATTCTTAAATCAAAACCACTAAGACAACATATTTTCATTTTTGAAACAAGTAACAAAATGTTTTTAATCAAACTACAACTCTTGTGAAAAATAGCAAAACTATTGACACAAAATATTTACATTTTAATTCTAAAATCTTGGCTTTTTTGATACGTTAGCGTGATTATCTTCGTTGAAAGCATTAATATTTGAAGTCAAGATACATCAGTTGAGAGATATTGGGTTCTTATTTTAAGACATCTTTTTTTTCTGTGTAGCATTACTTTCAAAGTGTATATTCAGTATTTTTAAGTGAACGGTTCATACGTTGTATCAGTGTCTTCATTGCGAGTATTAAGCTGTTAGTTGCATCAAGAGCTCGTACCACGTCATGTATTAGCATATAACAGTGAATAAACTTACGTGTCTCGTCCAGCCAACGATTGGAGCATTGGTTTCAGGAAGTATCTGCAACGCTTCCTTGTAAGCTGACAATGCTTTATGCCAGTGGCTCCGTTGCGAGTGTAAGGCTGCTAGTTGCACGAGCGCGGACACTCGGGCCGCGTCGTGCTCTCTGCGGTCCCGGACGCGGACGCCATCCGCACGAGACCCAGCCCGCAACGCGCTGGCGGCTTCAGCCAATCGCCCATCGGCCATCAGCGATGTCCCCAAATTCACGTACGCCACTGCAACATTCAACATTTCAATAACCCAATTCATAGATAACTTTCAGACAAAATGATTTTTTTAAGATAATTAGAATGAAGACAATGTGTCCTATAGCATTGAAAAGTTAAACGAACCAGTAAACATTCATTTAGAAATATGAAAGCAGTTACATTGAATCTAATGGTTAAGTAATACAATTGAAATAACGCATTACTACTTCTCAAAAATATGTTGTAATAATATCGTCAAGGAATATTAAATTAAATCGCATTATTCAAGAAAATAAAGTCGTTTTGTTTATGAGTTCTTACAAATCTAAAATAATATCTTGTATGTTTGGTTTAATAGCTGTTCTTATTTGTTTGCGAAACAAATTGACGACGTCAGACATAGCTATAAACGTATTCATTTTATAAACATCTACTAAATGACAAAAATGTGCCTGAGAGAAATACTTGTTAAATACAGCCTTCATAAAAATGCCTAAAGATTAAAGCTTTTATATTATTAATGAAGAAATTTCATCTCTTGCTATGAAAGGTCCGCACAATAATTTGAATTATTATAGGTAGAGCAGATATTAAGAGGTATTAGATACTTGATGATTCAATAAGAAAAGTAAAATTATTAATAAAATCTATTAAGAAATACCAAAAGCTTATTAATTTAAAATAATCAATTTAACTAAAGTACTTACGAGCCATTGAAGGTCTAAAATAAATTGCTCTCTCAAAACTTTTGATAGCTTCACCGTACCGTCTTTGGTTTTGTAGTAAAATCCCTCTGAAACAAAGAAATACGTAAAGCAATTTTG
Organism: Plagodis pulveraria; assembly: GCA_963890685.1. NCBI lineage: Eukaryota > Metazoa > Arthropoda > Insecta > Lepidoptera > Geometridae > Plagodis > Plagodis pulveraria. Next base: position 18,848,913 of record OY982958.1, on the reverse strand, counting down.
AGGCTTTTGAGATAAGAAGTTCTTCTAATTTATTATGTTATTTTTACGAGGGTCGACTGCTTAAGATGCGACTTCACCTTGCGTTAGTTGCTTCTTGAAAATCTACTTAAGAAACACTCTAGACGCTAATCTCGTTAAATCTATTGTGATGTCTAAGAAAATGCTTTATGGTGTTTTTTTATTCTGAGAAAACGCTTTCTCTAGACAAAACACGTTTAGATTTATGGAACAAACATATTTTATGCTGTGTGATTCACAGATATTTTTTTACGGCCATATTAAATTTGACATGTTTATAAGAGTTTTGTATACAAAGGGCAAAACAGGCTATTTGTTGGCAACTATTAAGGCTAGATTGTTCGTGGCGCTCTACATACAAACGTAGTTTCGTCATGTTTTAAATACTACGAATTTAAACTGGGTGAAACCTTGCATGTACTCGTATATCCTTGAGCCTTATATCTATGTTTCTGGTTTGGTAGATTTCCGTAAAATTAAGTATTTTCAAAAATAATTCGAAAAATAATATTGTATGGGATTTGTTATTTTGACATTTAGGGATAAAATAAATAATAAATCGAAAAACTGCCAAACCAGAAGCAACGATATTAAGTTTAGCAAAATTACACTGAGTTTCAACACTGGGTATTTAAAATATGACTTAATGAGACACCGCTGTCTTTCTTCTGTCCGACAGTACCTATATCACAGGTCTATAGACCGTAAAAAAACGAGTTACCAATCTGAAGTTTAGACATTTTGTGAAGAAGCAGCGCTCACTGATTAGAGTCCAAATATATTTTCTTATGTTTTATGTAAAAAAATAACACGGTCAAAGTAAACGAGCTAAAACCATTTTCGTTAAAGGGTCTAATCTCCAAATTATGTCCAAGTCTAATACTTAACTTGTTCGGAATCTGAACGTTCGATTCTATTCTATTCAATGTTATATGTATGCCGTGTAAATACACTGTAGTTTTGAATCTATGATTAAAACCAATGTACTTTTTTTTTCTCTCACGTACTGTTGCCTTGCGTAACCTTAAATAAGCAACGATTGACTCGCATATGTCCACTTTTTCATTAACAATGGTCATATTCAGTCAACTTTGGTCTAAATAGTATACGTCACGTTTAATTCAGAAGGTTTTGTTATGTTTATTTGTTATATATATGTTATTATTCCAGTTATACAAACATTATTTCAAAGTAAAAGTATTTTTAGTAAACTAGGGTATTTTAGTCACACAAACAAAAATGTGAAAAAAAGTTACAGCAGTAATTCAATATTAATAAAATTTAACGATACGTAGAATTGTAAATTAACATTCATATTAAACAAGTGTATTTGTTAGAGTACAATGATCTAAACGCCACCGTATAGACCTCAGCTCAAGCCGTTTAGTAATCTTCGTATATGTACACTACAGGTCATCCAATCAGCCCTTACCATCTAGTGGGACTTTGGTCGAGGGCTAAGCTATCAGTCAAACAAACGGCGATGGCAAGGGCGAATCAGTATCCGAAAAAATGTCGATGAAGCGCTCGTAGGGTAGCCTAACTTAGCCGTTCTTAAACGATCAACTATGTTAAGCAATTGGAAGTGCTCGTAGCGAAGTTTACTTGGCTGTTCTCAACCGATCAGCAGGTTAAGCAATGTCGCGCGCGGTCATGAGTTGGATGGGTGAACGCTAGTGACATTACTACTGAGCGTTTCCGTGCTTCGGAGGGCACGTTAAGCCGTCGGTCCCGGTTGTTGTCTTAGGATGGCAGTCGTTATAGCATGGTGGTAGGGCATTTTGCTAATGCCCGCCTGGTTAGCTACCGCCCTCAAGTAGAAAATCTATCGCCAAGCACCTAACGGTGTGTTTCGGCAATTGTCCTTGAGAGCCAGTTATTCTAGGTTAGCCTGAACAACGTCTTCGACCACATCATCACTTACCATCAGGTGAGATAGTGGTCAAAGGCTAACCTAGGCATAAAAAAAAACAACGTCCAATGTGATCGTAACCTGGATGGGTAACCGCTAGTGACAGTACTTCTGAGTGCTTCCGTGCTTCGGAGGGCACTTTAAGCCATCGGTCCTGGTTATTGTCTTAGGATGGCATTCGATATAGCATGGTGGAAGAGCATTTTGCGAATGCCCTCCTGACTACCATCCTCAAGAAGAAAACCTGTCACCAAGCACCTAAAAAAACAAAAAATACCTAGAGGTGTGTTCCAGCAGGTATCCTTGAGAACCAGTATTTCTAGGTTAGCCAGAACAACATCTTCGACCACATCATCGCTTACCATTATGTGAGATAGTGGTCAAAGGCCAGCCTATTAGCTATATTCCATGAACCAAAACATATCTAGAGCACCGTGGGCGGTGTAGACACATTCCTCGGGCGTGTTGGTATGTTTTATTACCATAATTACAATCTAATAAATTCAGATATGATGTCAACATGGCATTATTGTATGTTGTACTCGTATTGATGAAATATTAAAGCAATTCAGACAACGAAAAGAAACACTTGCTAACTGCTGTTATGGCCGTATCAATAATTCATAAGGATTTATGTTCACTCCTAATTAGTAGGCATACTTCCGCTGTTTCCGAATTCGTAGCTCGTCGATCGTCGTTTTGTGCTTATTGTGCCGATAATTAATGGAACTTCTCGAAATATGAATAATTATCATGAGATTGCTACATGAAATATTTGCCTGTGTGAAAATATACCCAACATGTAAGCTTTAATGCATAAAGATGCAGGGTACTGATTTGTGTCACTACCACTTTTTGCAATAGTTGTCTATGTTTTTTTTTTATTGTGACGGAACATGCCTGAGGCCCACCTGATGTTAAGCGGACTAACCTCTGCCTATAACAGATGCATTTTGTCACAAGTTACGAATTGCACTGCGGCCATCACCTTGAGACATAGTTGTTAAGTCTCATGTGCCTTTAATTTAACTGGCTCTCAAGGACTGCTGCCGAAACACACCGTTAGATGCTTGGCGAAAGATTTTCTACTTGAGGGTGGTCGCTAGCCAGGCGGGCATTTGCAAAATACCCTTCCACCATGCGGTGAAGCCCAAGCCTGCGGTGGGATTCGAACCATGGACCTGCTGTGCGGCAGTCCATAGCCAATGCCACTGAGCCATCACTGCTTCATTTGTTTTCATTTTGAAAAGAAAATTAAAGACTAACAAGATTGTCTAATTTTACTCAAAAAAAGGCAATTGCGAAGCGAGAATTCAGACTATAGCGTCCCGTAAACTCCATGAAAAGGAATAACGGAATATGTTCAAGACTATAGTTGGTTCTAACTGACTTATATACTCTACGTATTTTAGTACGATTCGCTTACGATATGACAACGAATGGAAAAATACAAAATTCGAGCGGGATTCGAACCCACGAACATCAATCCGACCCTAGGTCGAGACAAGCTCTGGCGATTTGATCTCCCGTAACTTAACTCAAATTGGCAGCCCCTAGCAGGCGATAAAATAATTATGATTTGTAAATTATTATATTATTATTGCTCTTATTTTAACGGTATCTACTTCCAAGTAGATACCGTTAAAATTCATGATTTAACGGTACATTCATTAGCTGAATGTTAAAACTATTGAAAGACGAATATCAGATGTCGTGTCTTTTTGAAAAGACTTGTTTTATAGAGGTTTATGTGAAAAAGATTTCACTGACATAATACTGTTTTAATTTTTATCCCAAGTGGCCAGTGCGTTAAAACGGAAATTTCAAACTCGATTATGATTAGAAGCACTTTCACATTCTAAGCAAATACCACATTTATACAATCTCCTAGCGTATCATTCTCATCCCGAGCGGGATTTGATCCGTCGTCTCTCTCCTGCTGAAAATTATGTGCTACATATAATTTTTAAATGTACTAATTACAATTGTTTAAACATTTAAGTTTTTAAAATGGACACATTATTTTATTGCCTATATGAAATTGGCTATTAATATAACTATGGCAAACCAGAATGATACATAGATACAGATATAAACTATTAATAATGTGGCGAGCTTAAAGGGCAAGCTTTCTACGAGACTGAAAACCGAGCATGAGCAGGCGAGCGCTACATATATAGAGATGTGACATATATAAACATATAATGTCACATCTCTACGATTGTGTCCCAACCCTACCTCGCATATACTCTGTTGTCTTGTCTATGAGAGACATACGTCCCCTCACGACACAGCTCTTTTTGTCATCTTATTGTAATCCTTTTTGAATCTAATGATATAGTAAACCAATTGTGCCTTAAATGTTATTTTATTACAACTAGGACGCAGGCAGAGCCGTGCTTGAAACTGGCGAGGCTGAAGGCTGAGATATGAATTAGAAGTATTTTCTACATCACCGACTGGTTTCCATGGTAACCGCCTGCGATAGCCTAAGCTCTTACAAGTGGGATTCCTTAACCAAAGTGATTAATTATTATACTATAACATATCTATATTATATGTTTGTATGTTATTTGGTATACTACACATGTGTGTGTCTAACACTACATGTGCTTATGTTATTTGGTATACTACATATGCTTATGTAGTATACCAAATAACATTTAATATAGAGGCAGTAATGTGGATATAAAATGAAAATCAAGAAACTTTAAAAAAACATGGCTACTGGCTGTATAATCTAGACGTAAACCAATTCAAAGAAGTACGTGATTGATATAAAATAAATTGAATATAGTAAATAATAGAAGATCAAATTTTCATAAATCAAAAATATACTCCAGTCTAAAGAAAATAAAAACAGTCAGATGTGATTTAACATCAGATGTCTCCCAAACAAACGTAGATATGATAAATGCAGCGCAATTCTAAATAAAGAAGCAAAGTATCCAAATAAAAATGTGAAATGTAGAAAAGAACGCTGAACATTGATTTGTTTTGTATCATTTACCAAACTATAAAAACTACGTAAAAGATTTCAATTTAGATTATAGCGCCAAATAGTTTGTATTTTGTGCTGTACCTACTTATACTGTTACGATATCAGGGAGCTGTACTTTGAAATAAGACGCGACTTCTAGACGATATGACCAGGCAAAGAACGTTAACGTTTCATCTACATAAAAGCATCGATGCTCACGTTAAAGCATGTTAAAGCTTTGACAACACAAACAAAATTAATTATCCTTAAACCAACGGCAAAATTCATTATCGTTACAACGCGACAGAGCGCGTGACAACAGAGTCGTGCGCGATCAAACAATTGGCCGGCATTAGTTACCCGGGCACAATACAAAATGTCAACGTTAATGAAACATCCCCTGGCATACGCGATATTATAAAACCGGTAGATATATAAAAGCGGGTAGATGCGGCAGTGCAATATTGTCCGCATGAATAATGCAGGCGCCACAACGAGCGACTCTACGTGGGCCCGACCAACACTAATGAGAACCATCCAACCCGCCCCGGCTATTATACCTCCTCTTCGCAAGCAATAATTTGTTACTAATTCCTTTCTAATTATTATTGTAGCTGGTACTGTGAATTATATTGCACTGTTCCTCCTTCTAGATTTGGCTACTTGTCTGAGAGGTACTTTTATAACAAGAAGTATTGGCAAGTAGAAATATATTATAACTTACGTTATGTGTAAATAAAATAAGAATATTTATTACAACCGAAAAAAATAAGGGAATGACAATTTCTACTGCAAATACATTTTAACTATATATATATTAATTTTAAATAATTTTAAAATATATATATTTAAATTTACAGCAATACAAGTTCCATATCTTGAAAAGTATATTAGATGTCTTTTAAATCCTACAACAATTTTTTCACTAGTTAAGGGATGTTAATGTTATCTTTAACACAATTTTAAAATTATGTGAAACTGTTTATAAATATTATAACAAAATCAGAATATAGTTTTTAATCACATGAACAACAAAACATTTTAAAAGTACTTTATATCATTACCCACAACTGTGAAAATTGATTATGCCTCTCTTTTGCTGCAAGATCCTCTAAGACTGCTGTTTTTTTTTTAATAAGTGCTAATTGAAATTCTGTCCTATGTTTGAATTTGCATTCATGTTGGTAATATTTGGAATTTCCTGGTAAAGTTCTAATGAACTAATTAGATATCTCAATTTATAAGTCTTAAGAAAACCAATTTTTTATATTATCAATTTGATTATTGCTGGATACATTAATAATTCCTGGTAAAGTCTGGTATTAATTATAATAGGGTAGTTAACATAGCCTAAAATATAATACCATGTAATGATAACATGATAGTAGTTGGAGTACATAACTCGATGAAATTAACAGATTATTTATTCTGCATTGGATTCACTTTTTATTTTATATAAACAAAATGTGTTTAAATTTTCTGTAAATACGTGATCTCAAACGGAAATAAAGCCGGAAATGATGTCATAAGGACAAAAACAAAGCCACAGATTAGGTAATTGGAGAGTTTGCTTCCAAAGGTTTTGATAGTGACAGTTGATATTAGTCATTGCTAATAGCAAGCAACCCACAAAATGTCGCATCACTATCGATTTACTATTTAGGCCCCTATTACACTATCAAATACATTAGATCACATATTATATTTAATAGTGTAATACGTACATATGACTCACTTATCTTTGATCATATTTCACCACGAGATTTGACCTGATAGATAATGAAACCACTCCAAACTCGGAACAAGAATCTATGGAAACATTTTAAAATCATTACTCATAGTAATTGAACAACTTTAAAACAGTTTGAATAGAGTACATACTCTATTCAAACTGTTTCATTGTTTTTATTCCAATGTCACCTGAATGCCATTGTCACGATCACTTAAAAGTATTTAAAGGTGTTTGTGTTTTTTACGGGATTACAATAATGTTCAATAAAATAGTGGTTGAAACCGTTTAAAGTTGATTTATTATCATGTATGAAAAATAATCGATAATTCGTTGATGCTTTATTTGAATGAGTCTACATACCACATTAACTATGGTACACGTTGCCAAATAACCTGTTTAATCGATTACGCGCGACACTACAACATGCAAGCAAAACGCATGATATTCCAGCACTATTTATTTTGCACAAAACCTAAATAATGTTTTAGCGCCAATTTTAGAAATTGAAATACAAAGATCGAATTCTATTAGTTCAGGGCTCCTTAATAAATATTAAAAATGTTAGGTGTATATTTCGTTGTCCTGAGTAATTTAACAAACTTTAAAAAACAAGTCAACAGCCCTATTAAAGCCAAAGAGAATAATTAAGTGTATCGAGATTTCGACGCCACAATAATTAAAAAAGCAAACCTTCAAAAAGCTTTTATTTATTTCCGACTGTACAATGAATTGACAATTGATAGAAAATAGCCAATAATTTTGTTCTAAACAATGACAATCAAATTAATTTACAAAACTTTTTTTAATTACATGCTAGTACCGGGTGTTTTTACTGACTCGTAGACCATTATAAACAAGTACAGAGGTATTAAAACGTGATATTTGAAAAAAAAGTGGTATTAGCCTATCATTATTTTTTTTGTATACGGAGAACCTCCAAGTTGGTCTGATTTTAAATTTCGTCAATATTCACCAAATATTTTTTAAGTTCGATTTGTCAATATGCTTTATACATGGATGAGTAAAGGTAAGTTTATTCATAACGTTTTCCATACAATCGTAGTTCTGTCATATTTTTAATTTCAGTGTTCAAACTCGGTGAAGCTTTGCACGCACATCCTTGATCCCTTATCTATACTTCTTGTTGCCTTCTGTTTTTTTGTTTTATGATTGAGTTTTTCATGGGTACCTCATTTTCAATAATTTACACGAGGTAAAAGCTAATAATGTTCATTGGTTTCTAAGGACTTTTAAATACTGTAAGCCATAATAAATAATATTAAAATACTATTTTCAATTTCGCGAATTTTAAATTCAATTAAATAATGAACTAAATTACCTGCAAAAACCATAATACTGTTTCATTTTTCAATATCCCGCATAACTCTACCTGTTTGTGAACAACCTATTGTGTACTATTGAACTATTGAGTGGGCTTGCCCTATTCTATCTGTGGTGGACGACTATCGGGCTTCGCTTATCGGGTTGCCTCAGGTTTGATCCCCGGTCCCGTGCCGGGGATGAGTGTCACTACATAGAAGCAATGTATATTGCTTACTTGCCTGGCCAGCTAGCAACGTGTCCGTCCAAGCGCCTAATAGAGAATTCCTGGTGTCTTTTAGAGCAAGGTCTTGTTCTTCTTCTTTCTCTCTCTCTTAGTCTAGATATTAGGATCAATGGCATGCTACTACAAAATTTTGCTCCAATGAGATTAGAGATGAGCTCTAAACTATTTGAGAATTATGATGACAGTAACTACTCGTATGTACCGAACAAAGCACTAGTGATTCCACCAATAACATAGAACCAAAACATATCTAGAGAAACGTGGTTGCTAAAACACCTGAAATCTACCCTTTGTGGGATATAAAGGCGTATCGAGATTACGTATCTCTACTGTACTACCTCTACTCTACTGTACTACTACCTGTTTGCCTGGCTGATAACAATTGAAACATTTCGAACACGACAGTTCCGAAAACTTAAATCTTGAAGTAGTCATCTTTGTGGTGTTCATTTACTGGAAATGTGTAGATAAATTATGCCACATCTTTGGGTTTCAGCGTTAATGTTGCTACACTGAACCGTTTTAAAAATAATGATAGCAGTACCAGATACATATAAGCGGAAAATTATATTAGATTGAGCCACAAAACTGTTCCAACAAAAACGATTACGAACCCCTGTCAATTTGCTTTTAGAATTGAATTTACCGTTGTTTTATGCAATTCCGGGTATATAATCGTAACTTTGTTTTTTATAATAAGCAAGAACTGTAACAGACCCTAATAACTGGTTATGAATTTAAACTACAGTAGGTGTCAATTATCGTGCCTGGTAGATGCAATCACATTAGACTTTTCAGTTTTAGTAAAGTATACTTTTACTATAATTATTAGTGTGAACATGGAAAAGCTATTAAAAATGTATTGCCGTGTATTATATTTTATTTACAAAGTTAATCAAGTCTAATGGAAAAAGCCTGTTATTATGATTCAAATAAAGATAGAGCCTTTTAAACAAGGAATATTGAAGTAAATTAGTGTATAAGGTATTATTTGTCTATTTGTGATATTATGGAATATAAGGGGGAGGAAATGATGGAGCGAAACCTATAGTTATAGTGTCGTTCCATCCCAATATGATGTCTAAGGAACGAGAGGGAAAATTAGAGTTATGAGTCATTGTCATGTTCGCTCAGTCGGTCAGAGCATACCCCGACTATAGGGGTGGGTTCGAATCCCGCACATGACTATGCGTGAGGTAATACGTGTCCATTAAGTATAAAAAATTAATAAAAAAATACTATAATTTTTTCTTTCGTAAATTTATAATTTCGTGATGTAATCCGCAGAGCATGGATTTTTGCAGAAAGAAAAATATTAAAATACTGATTTTGCCGTAAGTTTGTGAGTAATAAGTACCGGTAACAGAAGAGTTGAAAAATCACAGATGTTTTTCCACCAAGGATATGGTACGTTGCAAAGCTGCGGATGTGTGTCAATCCCACCAATAGGACTGCTTGATTTTCATTGCTTAGCGTAGCACTGGCGGCAAAAGTTTCAACAAAGCTACGTTTTTATATGAAGGAAAGATTCGAGCTAATATTGCTTGAACTGTATGCGTGAATGGTAAAGCTATATGAAGAGTAGAGTAGACGGTGCTACTTCGTAGTTAGCGCGCGTTTTTCACTGAGTGTAGACACGCCATCGTGGAAACAAACAAGAGCCAGTTCCCACCCCCACTATCCACTACTAGCGATGCATGGCATAACTGGGGTTCGTGTCGCGCAACTTGCTCGCTGATGTAAACTACTCCGATTCACCGCTTCGCTTTGATGGAAACGGTCACATAGTTTCGTAGCTTCGCTTTGACCTCCCTCTTAGCTACCTCGCATATCTTTGGTGAAAAATCAGCCGAGTATTGGCATGTTATAATGCAGAAAGAGCCAATAAGAGCTTGGTGGTATTAAAGGGAAAGTAAGACGGAATTTAAAATGGGTAGCTTGTTTGGAAGACGATATGCGCAAGCGAGGGGTTGGTAAAAACGCTATACAGGGTGAACAGGCGGTGATTATTTTCTTTGTCGTAAATGTTTAGATAGTTGAACACACGTAGATATCAACTTATGTATCTACATTCAAATATTTTAGACTTAAAAGACAAAACAATTTCTTCTTACTATAATATTTCTGATGAGAAAGAGATTAAACCAAACTCAAAACGGTTTAAACCTAAGATTGATTTGGTTCCATGAAATATAAGAGCGAGCTTATTACCATTTCTGACGCGCTCGTAGCAGAACTTGCCTAGTCATTCTCAACCGATCAATTAGGTTATACTCTGCTATTGATCTCGGTAGTATAAATAGAAACGAGTTTGCTTTTAATCCCCGCCCAAAGAGACTATTTAGAGTTCTAAAAGTTTGTATATGTCTTACCACTGAATTTCAGTGTTAATTAGTTAATAAGTTTTTAGTTCTTGGCCTTTATCCAATAAGGGGATAATCCGTTATGATGAAGAGAGAACGGGTAAATGCTTAATCATTTAGGTCGACTCCATGCGCAGTTACTGAGCTCACGATTAGCTTGTATGACGAACGATGCGAATTAATCATACTAAAAATATTTTATCAAATTCAATTGAATACGTTCTATGATTTGATGGAAACTGTAACGGGAGTAGTCATAATGAAAATAAATGAAATTTTAATGTGTTTAACAGATTTATAGTCCTAAAATAAATATTAGACATAGTTAAAATAAAGTGGTCTCTTTAAAAAAAAGACTGGGGGCGTATGAAAATGATACTTCGTCTCGCTGCGAGTGAGTGAAACAGAACTATGCAAATTTTATACAAGGGATCGAGTTTTATAAAATAGATTCATATAACTACTTAACGTTACTGTAAAAGCCGACTCATCCACGGCTGAACACAGCCTCCCCAATTAATATCCCCTATTAAGGGGAGGCTGTGCCATATTCCCCACGCTTGGCATTGCAGTGTAAGTTGGCAGTTCTTTAGAAGGTGCTGCTGCCCACCTTCCAGTATTTTTCCCTTATTCGCCTCTTATACCACGCACAGGATGATAGGGGGGTGCAATTCTAACCCAGCACCCCACGGGAGGTCACATGGTTGCTACATAATAATTAGACATTACATTTGATAACTTGATCAAGCGATGTTTTAGAGCTGTATTCATGTTTTTTTCTTTATGAAGAGAAATTTATCGACCGTGTTTTTGGATATTTAAAAGTATTTGTACAGGCAGAGTATTTATCGTGTCCTCTAGAATATCATATATTTTTATTAATACATTTTAAGCGTACGATCTATCTCAATAAAATTTTGAAAGTTCGCCTTTTTAGACTCTCTTCACCTTAAAAGATAGCTCTTGTGGCACTCTCGTTTTTAAATGCATATTTTGAACTAAGTTTTTATTTACAGCTCTTTGAAAGTGCATTATATAGCTATAAAACAAAATATACAAATAGTTAGTTTATTTATTTTTAGAGATAAATATATAAACTAAATGGTTAAAACTGCACTTAAAAAATAACAAACATCAACAACCTTCTGATTTACGAACACATAAATAAAATTATATAAATAATCACATAAATTTACTAGTGTATAAAATAATATATATATATATATATATATATATATATATATATATATATATATTTATACACTATTTGTAAACGCTGTTGGTTTTCTGAATAAATAAATAAATAAAATAAATACACTCTTTGATCACTACCTTACATAGCAGGAATACGAAGCTTTGACAATATTCAAAATTTACCCTCATTATGTGGTACTATTTCGGTAAGTAAATTATGATTTATCTAACAAGACAATTAAAAAAGAATATTTTGCTGGAAGCTTAGGCTTCGGTTTTGTCACCGGTGACCTACCTGCCGCCAACCCTCTTGGGAATGATATCATTGGTATAGTATATTAATAGTACCTCATAGTATTCGACTGAATCTTGCCAAATTGTTAGGACAAATCTGAAAACAAAACAATGGATATCTGGTACCTGACTAAAAGTAATTATAAAAAGAAATAGAGAAATACCTGCCTACCAAGGTATACCTATCTATAATTTTATATTATTGGTACCTAGGTGTGTATTTCTCATCCCTAAGTAAACAAGTGTTCTATTTTCAGTTGAACTTTGAAAATAAACATCATCCTAATTCCTCTAAATCCTTATTATTAACAACCTACACAGTTTTGAATTGGGCTGCCAATAGTAATAGCTTAATTAACAGTCGACAGTAACCTCCGCAGTCGCGTAAAGACTCTGACAAAACGACATGAAAGCGTAGTATGGATCTTACAATTAAAAACTTATTCGTAAACATTTTCTTAATTATCGACTAATACTAAACTACTAATTAAAACTACCTACATAGGTAGTTTTAATATATTTTAATACTAAGTACATATTTTTAAGGAAAATTACTCTAAAATCTAACGGGAAAATTGATTAGAAACCTAATTTCAAAATCTTACGGAAAATGAGTTTGAACTAAAATACATAAGTCACTAAGTACGCCTCGCGGTTACATCCGCATAGATATGATGAAAAGTTGTGATAACGATGATGGTAAGAGCTATCCTGTGTGTTAATGCAGGACCTAAACTAGGTTCATATATTTCTAGTTTCATTCAAATCGGTTAAGCCGTTACAGCGTAAAGGATAACAAACCTAAAGACTCCCATACTCACATTCTCTAAGGTCTTCGACGTAGCCTAACAACTGACATCCTAAGTGAACAACCGAGACAATTCGCTTAGAAACTCAAATTATGAGTAAGAATGAGATTATTGTACTAATCGGATAGTTTTTTTTTTTTTTTATTTTTTTTTTTTATGTTGTTGTGACGGAACAAGCCCGAGGCCCACCTGATGTTAAGTGGACTAACCTCTGTCTATAACAGTTGCAATTCATGACAACTCACGAACGTTGCACTGCGCCCGTCACATTGAGACATAGTTGTTAAGTCTCATTGTGCCTGTAATTTCACTGGCTCTCAAGGACTACTGTCGGAACACACCTTTCGGTGCTTGGCGACAGACTTTCTACTTGAGGGTGGTCGCTAGCCAGGCGGGCATTCGCAAAATGCCCTTCCACCATGCGGTGAAGCTCAAGCTCTGGGCGGGATTCGAACCATGGACCTGCTGCGCGGCAGTCCATAGCCAATGCCACTGAGCCATCACTGCTTCAAAAAAAAGTTATTTAATCAAAGATTTAAACCAAATTACTTATATACTCCTACCTGCAAACTCTTTCTTCTGCAACGTCTTTAAATTTTTTTTTTTTTTGATTGTAACTACCGTCAAGATACCATTTGCCGTAGTTGCACCAAATTTGGTTATCGTAAGTCCGATAATGTAGTAATTCGTTGCCACAAAGTTCATCTTACGATGTCACTGATTAAGCTGTAGTCAAATTGAAGCAATCTAGGCTAAGTACACAAAATATTGTACAAACCATGGCTGATTGTATTAATAAATTATGTTAAGAACGTAATTCAGTTTGAAAATAAATTAAACATTATTTATTAAACAAACTAGTGTTCTCACTTCAGATGAATTCCAAAGCATCAAGTAATTATATTACGAGAGAAGCAACATTAGCTACGTTTGAAGTGCGCTTACTTTGCTTAAACTTTGGAAACACAAACATGACTAAAACTTATCGCATTAATGCCTCCTTTCGAATAAAATAAAACAAAGTTAAAATTGTTTTGCTACGATGCCGACACAAAAATGAGGCTGAATAGCACACACATACAGACAAAGGCACACTAACCCTATTGCCGTCAGTAGTTAAAAATAACGTCATTTACACGCAGCGCAAAAGTTATTTTTAAGTTTAGTTACAGAATTCATAAAATGTGTTGCATTAATAGTTCGTTGATGATAAAATTTTAGTAATATATATTTAAATTAAATAAACAGAAAAGTGGCAACTCTCCAGGTGGGGAAGAGAAGCTTCCACACACCTAACTTAACACTACCTGTCTAAATAAGGAGGCTTCAATACACAAATAAAAAAACAGTAGGTATGGAGCGTTCAATAAGTTTATATAATCATTTATTTTCCAAACATACACACAATTGTTATTATTAAAAAAAAATAGGCTATATCAGTCCAGAACACATTTATTATCAATAGGGGTTGCACGCTAGCGCCAGGGGTAGGAGATATATTAAAATCTAAAACATTTCAAAAATATGCCCAGAGCGAGCGAGCAGCACCGAACTAATTATTACATAAAATTGCCTCAATTATAATTTCTGTGTGCCAGCAACGTAGATCCACATACAATTAGTGTCCTAGATTAAAATGATTTAATATTTAGATTGAATTATAGTAATAAAACCAGCTTGCTCAAGAAAATAAGTTATCTCAGGGGAAAAATCGTGAGTCGCATAAGGTGAAAAGATGAATTCCGTTATTGTAATTAAAGAAAAGGGCGCCACCCGACTATATAAAACCGGGAAAATATATAAATACCGGATCGGTGCGACGGTATACAGCCTTAGGGTGAAATCACTGCATTGGTCAGCAGCCCTACTGCATAAGGGACGCAAAGCAGAGCCCTGACAGCTTAAACTGTTCACTCGGGCTGACTGCCGGAGCTGGTGGGCTATGGTAGGTGATTATTCTTCAACCCCTAACGGTGAAGTTTTCCCCTCCTAACCAGGAACCTCCTGGAAAACGCAAGAGTGCGCATGTGAAAATCGTACCTGCCTGTGAAGGGCATATATAAAGCGTTGACATCACTATCGCAAAAGAGGCACCGGTCGATTTGGCGTGGGTGGCTAGCCCACGTGGTGAAGATGCATGCGGGCGCAGCCAGCCTCAATCCACAGGAAAACACGGAATTTCGCTCGCAACGACAGGGCCAATATCCATACACTCGGCACGAGGTCACTCGAGAAAGCTCGCACATTCGGGTTCAGCGACGGCGCGGGCCTAGGGACCACGCGGTCCACAACTCGGAGAGCCTCACTAGATAAATTCACGATACGAAATACTGGAATTTAGCCCGGCGTTATAACCTATAACTTCGCACGAAAACACTGCACCGAAAATATTCAATCACTTTACTAACCTTTTGGGAGGTTGAAAGGCGCTTGTAGCGTTCTGGTGACTTCACGTCTGACACTTGGAAAGTCGCCTCCTAGGGCTTTATTTCAGCTGGTATGTATCGTCCAGAATCTAAGTGGAACGCTGTCCTGATTGTGGTCCCGCCCTGAAAATATCGAAATTAGTTTGTCAATTGCCAAACTCCAAAGCCGCTAGGGCACGCCACGGGAATCAAGACTTACCTAGCAGCAGGCAGCGTCACACTCGGGTTGCTGGGCGAAAAAGAGTGCAAAACTGCTCTTCCGCCGTATTTACGGGGCGGCGACAGTTTCTCGAACATTCGTAGAGGAAGGGGCAAAAAAACACAGATCATGCCACTTACCGATAAACTTACAGATAAAAATATGCCTTATTAATCTGCGCCTAGGGATGCCAGGATGCTGCAATGAAATACCCATTTCCCACAGAGAGGGCCTCCTCAAAAAGAAGGGGAAATCCTAAATTCGTGTCACTGCGCTAAGAGCAATAGTGGACGTCGCCAAGCAGGATTTCACTTCCGCCATCGTCCTGGAACGAGCCTAAGCAGGGACAAGGCGCTAAATGGGCAACAGAACCTCAGTTTACTCAAATGGAGACCAAAAGTATATACTACCGGGGCTCCTACATTCAATGCGATGACGAACAACCCGTTCCGCTTCGTGCGAGGTGGGATTCCACCGCGACGGAATTTTTGGTAATAACAACTATGGTATAAAAAAAAACATCCCCATACGGTCTCTACCCGCTAAGTGAGAAAATTCGATTATCTGGCAACACAGTGCCATTACTTATCATAATTTCGAAGGTCATAGATTAGTTGACGTTCGATGGACATTCCGCTTTGCGCAGAACAGATTAAAAAGAAAGCGGGGAACGTTCAAGACCTTGAAAAAAAACCGTTACAGTACCCCCTCCCCTTAGAATTTTTGAAGGGGTACCGATAAAAATGTTAGCTGGACCCCCAGCTATTAACTTGAACAGAGAAGCATAATGTTAAAACTTAAACAAGGCTTCCATATAATAGTGCAGCCTGAAAATTAATTCCATAAAAGAACCAAAAAATAAAAAACTCTACCTGCTCTATCTCAACTACCGGACTCTACAAAATATTAGGTTCAGAACAAAAATGTTCACAACCTACGGGTAAACAAGTCCTACAAAGAAAACATTTGGTGAAACCTAATTGTAGCAGAACTATTAAGATCTCTAAAAAAAAACTTAAAATTATTGAACGCTTCATAGAACTAAAAACTAAATTGGGCAACCCTTAGGGGCCAAATATTTCTAAAGCCCATTACTACTTACTAAAAGGCAAGGACCGAAGAGCTAGCTAGAACAATAGCATATAGATGCCACAAAATTTACTTACCCATGTCAATCAGGAGAAACCCAAATATCAAATGAGAGGTAAGTAAACAAAAGGGTGGATAACCACATATTACCGTTATAGGTCTAAGCCGTGGAAACAGCCTATATTAAGACCAATAAATGGGTACAAAGAAATATTGTCTCGGCCCTTGAAAATAGAAAAATATTTGAGAGAAAAAAAAAATTGGTTGATTACCCCACGCTCCGGCGACCAGACAGGACGTTTCCCCTCCCCAAGGGAAGGGCAAGCAAACTCGCGATGGCGGAAACGGGTCACCGAGTCGCTAGGTAACAAATCACAAGAGAAAATGGGATATGTACCCTAGGGGGACAGACAAAGTAAAAAGGGAAGAAGAGAAGAAGAGGGAGCAGGAAAGAGGAAGAATGCCTTGGCTTCAACAGCACCCTGAAGGGGCACTGATGACAGAGTGGCCTACGGCATTGTAGCTAACTACTAATAAGACCCTATAAAACTAACCTATAACTATGATAGGTATATAGTTATTATGGATCTTAGGATACTAACATGAACATATACATACCAGCTGAAAGAAAAAATAACGTTTATAACGCTTAGAAGCCATTCCGGTATGTCAGTAAAAATAGTAACAAAGACTTTAAATTTTCAGTTAGATTGCCAATGATAACCTATGTATCAATATAGGCACTAACTGATGAAGATACAAGTGCTAATCCCTGCAAAAGAAGGGTAAAACAACAAATAAAATGACTGCCTACTCACCAATAAAATTCACTGGAATAATGCCAAGTGTTAATATTGTTTAAATCTTGTCTAATAAAACAAATCAAACAAGGAAAGGTTCCCCAATACAACAAAGAAACAAGCCGACATGGTTCAGGAGGGTATGGAGAAGCTGTTATAATAAACAATTTAATCATTAATACATAACATAATATAAAACACCTACATTCCAGGTTCACTAACAAGGTTCATGAGTCCCCACTTTCTGCAATTCTTCCAAGACAGTCTTCATTCATACATAATTCCCCTGTTCAGTCATGTCAAGTCATAAGTCAATTCTAATTACATTCAGTCTTCCTTTTCATACATCATCTATTATACATAAAGCATTATGTGGTTCCTCATAAGCATTACCACTCACCCACAAAATGCAGATACTTTTATATAAGTTTATATATAGAGACAATACATAGGTTTTAAATAGGGAGATAGGAGTGTCCTTATCATGATGTTGACTCACCCTGTTGAGTACAACGCCGAGAATAACGACATATATATACAGATTCTAAGTATGAGGCTTTCAAAAAGGGGTTACTTAGTAAACCGCCCCTGTAAAGGCTTAATTTAAAGAGTTACAATCCGCTCTTCGAAGGAAATAAGACAGATAGATAAACTACGTATATAGGTACATAAGTCATAATGCCAGTAGAGATGTTGACTCATTCAGCTGAGTACAACGCCCAGACATTTGACAAATAAATGATTACTAAGTATTAGGCTTTTTTTTTTAAAAAAGGGGTTATTAGGAAACCGCCCCTGTACTAGGCTTAATTTATAGAGTTACAATCCGCTCTGTGATAAATATAATAAATGAATATAGCAAACATATACATAAAAAAAAATTACTTAGGATGCTTCTCCGTACTCAACAACCAAGACCGGATAGTCTCCATTCTCTAAAAGGAACATGTATCTCAGGACTTTGCTTAGGTAGGTACCCATTTGGTGAGTTAAAATTTTAGGGGAGTATAGAACTATGTATAATCCCATAAAACGAAGAAATCCTGTACCCTGAAACTAAGTGGACTCGACAGAGTGCAACTTATAATGACATCAGGAATACCAAGATACAAAAATATAAAAACAAGAATGGTACTAGGCCTGAACATGGTAGAGCACATTGCAGAGCTATCTGGTACCACCACATTGAATTTAAAAAAAAGCAAGACTGCCTATAGCGAACCCACCAAATATATATAGACATATAAGTGTCCCAGAACACAAATGTCCTAACCAGTACAAAAATGTTTATATGGTTTGCGAAGAATGTGCCTTAAGACAACCCTATGTTATCTAGACTTTAATAAATCACTTATAAAAATACACAAAATCAGACCTGAAGATAGTTAAATATTTATGACTGCCCCCTTTTCAGATCCTTAATGTGCCAACTGCCTAACAATTTACCTGAAGTAAAATCAAAAGTTTGTAAACCAACAGACTCAACTTTTTCATAATTATACATTTATCATATTTAGGAGCCAGCGTAGCCATAAATGTATATTGGATGATTTCTGAAATAAATAATTTGATTCGATAAAGGATTTATTGTCATCACTATGTGGATAAGTGCGTTTCCAAACAATATCTGCCACATGATGATCCTTGCTAATCACTCTGCATTGAGGTTATAACAGTGGCAAGCAAACACTGCTTGTTTGCTGAAACGATAAATAAAATCAACAAAAGCTAAAGGGGCTAGGTAAATTTGTAAATAGATCAGTGTATAAAAATGTAAACCTGCATACAATTAAACAAAAAAAGTTGACTCAAAAACAATACCTACATTGAACAACATAACTCTCATCAAACAGCATCTATATATAACAGCCAAACCATTCATCAGCAACTCCATCAAAAGAAAACTGCATAGCGGCAGCCTTCAACAGCAAAAAATCAGCAAAAGCCGAACCCACCGATGACACCATCAGCAAAAAGAGGCGAAAACTGTATATCAACAGCGTTCAAAACTATCACTACATGAAGTCTGTATTATCACAGCCTCCAATATCAGAATAAGAAAATCTGTATAGTGATAGCCCTCAATAACCCAGGGAAAACTGTATAGTCACAGCCTTCCAATAACCACAAGAAAACTGTATAGTCACAGCCCTCTACAATATGGAACGAAGAGACGAAGACTGTATAGCGACAGCCTTCAAAAACCACAAGAGAAAGCTGTATAGTCACAGCCCTCCACAATATGGTACGAAGAGACGAAGACTGTATAGCAACAGGCTTCAAAATAAATAAATGGTCAGCTATAGAATGCTAAATAAGAAATAATATTGTTCAATGATAGATGATAAGAGATAATATAAGACTATAAGTGTAATTGCTTATAGCAAAAACAAACTGCATTTCTCCTTGAAAAACTACAGCTAGTCATGAATGATCATAATTGTAAAAAAGTTATTATGATTCAAAAAAGTTAAAATAATGTTTAAAATAAGCATTTTATGCATATTGACTGAATAAAATTTGAATATAAATTGGAATCTAATTTGCTGGTGTTAAAATTTAAAAATTAAGTTCACATTTTGATAATAATTGGCACATAGAAATTTCACAGATAAAATGTTTAGCTAAATGGGTACATATGTAATGGCACATTCCTTAAAAATAACTTTACACACAGTAAACAATGGCAAAATAAAATGGTGAGTGTACACAGAAACATTTCAGTAAAATAGTGAACATTAGTCACATAAGATTGAATAAAATTGCTGTGAAAAAAAAACACATTATGCAAGTATGTTAGATATTTAAAAAAAACATGACAAAATGGGAATTCATCTTTCCTTATGCAAGGCCCCTACGTTGCGGCGTCAATTGTTGCATTAATAGTTCGTTGATGATAAAATTTTAGTAATATATATTTAAATTAAATAAACAGAAAAGTGGCAACTCTCCAGGTGGGGAAGAGAAGCTTCCACACACCTAACCTAACACTACCTGTCTAAATAAGGAGGCTTCAATACACAAATAAAAAAACAGTAGGTATGGAGCGTTCAATAAGTTTATATAATCATTTATTTTCCAAACATACACACAATTGTTATTATTAAAAAAAAAAAATAGGCTATATCAGTCCAGAACACATTTAATATCAATAGGGGTTGCACGCTAGCGCCAGGGGTAGGAGATATATTAAAATCTAAAACATTTCAAAAATATGCCCAGAGCGAGCGAGCAGCACCGAACTAATTATTACATAAAATTGCCTCAATTATAATTTCTGTGTGCCAGCAACGTAGATCCACATACAATTAGTGTCCTAGATTAAAATGATTTAATATTTAGATTGAATTATAGTAATAAAACCAGCTTGCTCAAGAAAATAAGTTATCTCAGGGGAAAAATCGTGAGTCGCATAAGGTGAAAAGATGAATTCCGTTATTGTAATTAAAGAAAAGGGCGCCACCCGGCTATATAAAACCGGGAAAATATATAAATACCGGATCGGTGCGACGGTATACAGCCTTAGGGTGAAATCACTGCATTGGTCAGCAGCCCTACTGCATAAGGGACGCAAAGCAGAGCCCTGACAGCTTAAACTGTTCACTCGGGCTGACTGCCGGAGCTGGTGGGCTATGGTAGGTGATTATTCTTCAACCCCTAACGGTGAAGTTTTCCCCTCCAAACCAGGAACCTCCTGGAAAACGCAAGGGTGCGCATGTGAAAATCATACCTGCCTGTGAAGGGCATATATAAAGCGTTGACATCACTATCGCAAAAGAGGCACCGGTCGATTTGGCGTGGGTGGCTAGCCCACGTGGTGAAGATGCATGCGGGCGCAGCCAGCCTCAATCCACAGGAAAACACGGAATTTCGCTCGCAACGACAGGGCCAATATCCATACACTCGGCACGAGGTCACTCGAGAAAGCTCGCACATTCGGGTTCAGCGACGGCGCGGGCCTAGGGACCACGCGGTCCACAACTCGGAGAGCCTCACTAGATAAATTCACGATACGAAATACTGGAATTTAGCCCGGCGTTATAACCTATAACTTCGCACGAAAACACTGCACCGAAAATATTCAATCACTTTACTAACCTTTTGGGAGGTTGAAAGGCGCTTGTAGCGTTCTGGTGACTTCACGTCTGACACTTGGAAAGTCGCCTCCTAGGGCTTTATTTCAGCTGGTATGTATCGTCCAGAATCTAAGTGGAACGCTGTCCTGATTGTGGTCCCGCCCTGAAAATATCGAAATTAGTTTGTCAATTGCCAAACTCCAAAGCCGCTAGGGCACGCCACGGGAATCAAGACTTACCTAGCAGCAGGCAGCGTCACACTCGGGTTGCTGGGCGAAAAAGAGTGCAAAACTGCTCTTCCGCCGTATTTACGGGGCGGCGACAGTTTCTCGAACATTCGTAGAGGAAGGGGCAAAAAAACACAGATCATGCCACTTACCGATAAACTTACAGATAAAAATATGCCTTATTAATCTGCGCCTAGGGATGCCAGGATGCTGCAATGAAATACCCATTTCCCACAGAGAGGGCCTCCTCAAAAAGAAGGGGAAATCCTAAATTCGTGTCACTGCGCTAAGAGCAATAGTGGACGTCGCCAAGCAGGATTTCACTTCCGCCATCGTCCTGGAACGAGCCTAAGCAGGGACAAGGCGCTAAATGGGCAACAGAACCTCAGTTTACTCAAATGGAGACCAAAAGTATATACTACCGGGGCTCCTACATTCAATGCGATGACGAACAACCCGTTCCGCTTCGTGCGAGGTGGGATTCCACCGCGACGGAATTTTTGGTAATAACAACTATGGTATAAAAAAAAACATCCCCATACGGTCTCTACCCGCTAAGTGAGAAAATTCGATTATCTGGCAACACAGTGCCATTACTTATCATAATTTCGAAGGTCATAGATTAGTTGACGTTCGATGGACATTCCGCTTTGCGCAGAACAGATTAAAAAGAAAGCGGGGAACGTTCAAGACCTTGAAAAAAAACCGTAACAAATGTATACCACTACCGTGATGAATAAAGCCGCAAGTGTTAAACTCTGTTTTTAGCAGTAACAAATGGTATATTCGTCCTTGTATGACTTCAACATTATTCCTTGTGCGTTTTAACAAATAGTTAACATGTATAAATGATTTTAATATTGTTATGTTTGCAATAACGCTGCTACGCGGATTACATTACAAAATTATGAATATACGAAAGAAATTATATAATTATAAGTTTGCGTCATCAATTACAAGTATAAAACCAATTGCAAAATTGGTCTTGTTTGTAGTACAACGTAAGTGATACTATAGATGTCGCTCCATCCCAATACGATGGTTAAAGAACGTTAGGGAAGATTTGAGTTCTGACGTCATGTCATGTTAGCTCAATTGGTTAGAGCACATCCCGGCTAAAGGGGTGGATGGACGCGGGTTCGAATCCCGCACATGACTTAAATTTTTTCGATCGTATATTCCTAATGTTTTAATGTATAACTGATTTAAAAATTATAACACCCGACTGCAAATTATTTACTATCGTAAAGCGTTTTCTGGAACGATTCATTCAAAATAAAACTGCTAATTATATTTATCTATGGAATCGTTTCTTAAAGCCCTTCATTATGATATTCCACTCCATGAATTTGGGAGATAAAACATTTTTTTTTCTTACATTATGGCGTCTAAAATTTGCCAGTTAAACTTTTGTATGTACCTTATGTTAGCTGCGCTATTAATACAAATCTAATAACATATTATACATTAAAATCGGTTTAGCCGTTTAGAAATTATGGCGGAATAAAGAAACTCATAAACACACATACATGAACCCTGAAAACATAACCCTTCTTTTTGAGCAGTCGTGTAAAAAAATAGAGTTTGTACATAATATAAAGATACATTTCATTAGCGCTACCGTTGCGAGATGTATAAATTATTATGACGGAATGTTGCTTTAATTTGGCACGTTCGAGCGTCACAAACGTAGTCAGGATAAGCTGTAGAGCTGGGAGCAGGCTGTTGAACACGACCTCCGCCAACTTGTTCCTCGCGTATGGAAATTGTTTGGCTATGTGCACATTATGGTGGAAAGTAAGATCAATATTATTGTAATGTATCAATTTTGTTGTATACAGTATTGAACACCTATGTGGAGCCCAGTTCAAGGTATCCATATATTTTTGTAGTTCTATTGAAGTACAAAATTACAACGAAAGGAAAAATTATAATCATGTGCATGATTTGAACCCGCGCCATGCATCACTATAAAAACCTCTTCTTTCTAGTTTATAATATGTCGTCTTATTATTGTGCACAATGTTAGTATATACGCAATTTAAAACTTACCCTCAATAAACTAGTGAGGAAAGACAAGGGCCAAGAAACTATGTATGATTTCTCATATCAATCAGGCAATCAGCATCATCACCATTGAAAACTGTCTAGTTTAAACCTAACAACGTCTAGCTAAGGGTCAGTGGAAGTACACAACAGGATTCATGATTAACAGATTTCATGATGGTTGAAATAATAGATTTAACTTCAAACGGTCCACTAAAGTATCTATCAGAGACGTATGAAATAATTTGGTGCTATAGTTTCTTCCACTGCTGTTGCTGAGAAAACGATTGGCCTAGTTCGCTTAAAAACATACCACGGATGTACAATGACATAAACACATGGTTCACATCGCTACTAAAAGAATTACCAAAGCATAACAAATCTAGCTCAATTTGTTAATTGTACGCCAATGGAGAGGAGCCTTGAGAACTAACCGCCATAAGGTCTTTTAAATGGTTGTTTTGTTAATAAGACGCGTCAGATTAATTCTATCATGTGAGCCTAGCTTTGTAAAGATGTAAGTAATTTATGCAGCGAATGCTCACGACACGGGCACGGGTAGGATGCCACCGCCCGCCGCCGTCACCGCCCGCCCAAGTCACGCGATACCTACATTCCGCGATTTAACCAAGGTGACAAATTGTGAATTGAATTAATGTTCACCGGCGCGCACAAATTATAACTAGCACATTATAATACTATAAACTATCTTTATTTGCGCCATAATGTTGTTTTGTTATAAATGAGGCCTAGACTACAAGATAAATGTTGGGTTTATCCACGTTTGTGGTTGGTTTTGTTTGAGTTGTTTTTGCTTTCAATATGTTTCAAAATAAGAATACAAACATTACTAAGTATCACGGCATAATATTTCATGTAGGAGGTTTCTAAACACCTATTGTATGTAATTTGTATTTCAATCGTTAGAAAATATACTTTATTCATTATCCTCAAAATGTGTGTCCCATGTGGATGGATAATTTTGTTTTATTTGTATTGAAAACGTCTTCTAATCTTGTTATAGGCAAATGTTTTCATATATTTATTTAATGTTATCTGATTGAGTATTATTATGGCAGCCTTCATGTGATATAAGCGGATATTGTTATTATGTTTAATACAAAAACCAAACTAATATGTTTAATATAAAAAACAAAAACATACCGTAGCCAATAATATTAATCGCATCTAATGCTTTTTAGCATAACAAAATACATCTTATCTCTTTAGATAAGATGTAATTTGTTCTTATACTCATAGCATTATTTATATAGATTTAGTACATATTAGATACATAGCTTCAGTGTGATTTAGCAAACCACATGTACATTTTATATCATTAATATGTTACAGCAAACACAAAAAAAACGGCCAAGTGCGAGTGGGACTCGCGCACGAAGGGTTCCGTAACTAAATATTCTGTGAATAGTTAAAGCGTCTACCTGTCACCGTTATTAGTATTGAGCAAGAAACGGTAAAAAAAATCGAGTTAGTTGTTTTGAAGCCCCCCCCTTAAATATAATACATCATCAATAGAAATACATCATCTGTGAAAATGTCAACTGTCTAGCTATCACCGGTCTTGAGATACAGCCTGGTGACAGACGGCCGGACGGACAGCGAAGTCTCAGTAATAGGGTCCCGTTTCTACCCTTTGGGTACGGAACCCTAAAAACTACTGCCATCTTCAGTATAAATACTAACGCAGGTGTCTGGTTAAATTACAACCAACAAAGTCCATATTTTAAAACATTCAAGTCGGATTTGGATGAGGGATTCTACGTCTAAAATGCAACATAAATGTAAATGTATAGAAAACCTAATCTCCTTACCATCTGTAAATCACTTACCCGGAACAAAGAGCCTCGAACGTGCAGACTTTTACAAAATCTCTTCTCGTATGACTACATTTTATTTTCCTTCAAAATGTTATTTTAAAACGCTTCTGCCCTCTAAAATTTAAATCTGGACCAGATACTGAGCATATGTTCTATCTTTTGGTCTCCATTTATATGATTGTTTTATAAATATCTTTATGAACATTCCTTAATTTCCCATTCATATCGGTAAGATAGAATAGAATATATTTTTATCGTCTGAACTGTGTCAAAAAAATTTAAAAGTAATGTTCTATACTAATTATTAAAATGTAATTATAATAAATTTGACTATTTCGGTCATTGAATGTTTAATTAACGGAAAATACCTACAACAATATCTTCAATTTTTATATATATACCTAATACTCCAGGCCAACACTTACATTGCAAAATGTTTCAGATATTAACAAGATTACAAGAAGAATTCTTTCTAAAAGCTTATATTATACATATTGGAAGATGATTATATAGTTTGATTTAATTTATTTAAGTACTTTTATAAAACATTAGAACAAATAGACATTTCATGTTATGTATTATATAACTCCATTATACATATATTAGTAAGCATAGTACAAATATTGTAGGTATGTATTGTTTGGTAGGTTATGAAAATTATGACCAACTTTGTAAGCCTCAGTTTGGTAATCAATTACTACAAAGAGTTACTGAGGGATGTTATACTTCTATGATATATTACGTAATTACGTATTTCCTAGATTGATAATCAAGTTGCTCCGGTCCAAATAAAAATCGATGTCGATAAGGTTCTCACGTAGCTTGTGGAAATCAATACGATCAAACTATCGTTAATTAATTATTGTATGCTTATCTTTACAACCCTATTGTGTTGTATGAATAACATTGTATCACATACTAACTTTCCGTCCGCGGTTCCGCCCGCGCCTATATCGGTTATCACGCAAAAACCACCATCAACCTCTTTTTGCGCAGTTAAATAAAATCTAGCCTATAACCTTCCCCGGGTCTCAAACTATTTCCATACCATAATTTCATCCAAATTGGTTGGGTACTTTTTAAGTCTATTCGTTGTATACAATAATACAAATCTTTCCTCATTATACTATTAGTGTAGATTCACATACCAGTCCAATTTTCACACTAAACTAACATACGCGTTGAAAAGGCCGCCAGGCTGAATTGTATTGTGCTGGACACTTCTGTCGCATGTACCTATGATGAAGAACAAATCTATGAGTGTGTTTGGCTTGCCAAAACCATAAGTTTGTTTACACCCTGATATAGAAAATCGTAGACAGAAGGACGCGGTAGACCGTGTAGTAGCTGGCGACGAACGTAGCGAATTGGTGTCAATTCAATGACTTCTGGACCGCATTAATTATAATATAATACAAGACGACAGGTTAAGGCATGAAGCCTTTGATGGGCAAAAGGATATTCATAGCGTTAGTTCTTGCCATAGAATGTCTCATTGCCACTGTATATATGTTCGTAGTAAGAATGACATCGACTCTCCAGTATTTCTCAAGTATATATTCCAGATTTAAAACAAAACGATATATTAATGAAAATATATCTAACTCTAGGTTTTTTATACATAATAGAGTTTGAAGTCCGTATACGATATTTTTGATCCAAATATAAGCTTCTTAAATAAAAAAATAAACAGGTTCACTCTTTTGCCGAAACATTTATTTCCTTTCAGTGTTTTGGTACCTATTTTCTTTCTAAACCATTCATTATTTAGTATCTATTCAGTCATTCTCTCTGAAAATCTCGACGGCTCTGAAGTAAAGAGATAACTTATTCTCTTTTATTTATAGTCTACATATTTTTAGTAGCCGTTTTTGTTGCCCCGGGTTTGAAATACCAGTTAAACTTTTAAACCGCACGTTTTAAATAACTTACAACGGAAGAGGTGAACTATGAGGAGATAATATTTTGGAACTATGAAAACGTGAAGCAGTGATGGCTCAGTGGCATTGGCTATGGACTGCCGCGCAGCAAGTTCATGGTTCGAATCCCGCCTAGAGCTTGAGCTTCACCGCATGGTGGAAGGGCATTTTGCGATTGCCCGCCTGGCTAGCGACCACCCTCAAGTAGAAAATCTGTTGCCAAGCACCTAACAGTGTGTTCCGGCAGCAGTCCTTGAGATCCAATAAAATTACAGGCACATGCGACCTAACAACTGTACGTCTCAGTTTGACGGGCGCAGTGCAATTCGTCGTTGACGAAATGCGTCTGTTAAAGGCAGAGGTTAGTCCACTTAACATCAGGTGGGGCTCGGGCTTGTTCTGTCACAATAACAAAATTAAATAAAAAAAAATACGTAAAATTATTAGGTATTTAATGCCATTTAAGACATAATTACTCGTTGTTAATCTGATGTGATTATTTTTTATTACATGACTACCCAAAAAAAGAAGTGTCATGTTTTCAGAGTTTATGTATGTATGTTGGTGAGTTTCTTTATTCCACCATAACTTCTAAAGGGCCTAGCCGATTTTTATGTATTAGATATCGTTAGATTTATCGAGATAGTGTTAGTTAAATGACTAAGTACATAAAATAAAACTAACTAGCGGTTTGAGACTAAAAGAAAATTTTTTTTGTTCATCCAAGCCCGTCGAGTGGTGTTTAAAAATTAAGGGGTTTAAAAAATAATTCTTTAAATAAATGTAACTGAAAAAATTTAAACTGCATTTTAAATTCAATGGAACTACAAAATGTTTAACAAAAATAAATAATTTGCAGTCGGGTTTTTTATTTTTTTATTAATTTATACTTCTTAGTCTGTATGTCCCAGAGGCAAAGACTATGGACAGCCACGCAGAAAGTCCACGGTTCAAGAAGCATGACAGCATGATGGGTCAGTGCAAATTTCCAACTAGCTAGCTACCAAAATCTTTCGCCAAGCACCTATCGGTGTGTTGCGGCGACTATCTTTGCAAGCCAATTCCTAGTATAGGTTGAGCCTGTTTACGAGCTTCGACCATGTCATTATCACATACCAACAGATGAGATTGTGGGTAAATAGCCTATAAACAATAAAAATAATTAATTACTGAAATAATTTACATTAATATTAATTTAGTAATGTTTCATAGGGTATGATCTTTTTGTGTTCAAAATGTTGTGTGGCCTCCTCTATCTCATGCAATAACGACCACCAAATCAAGATAACAATAAAGTGACCTCTAAAGCACGGAAGCGCTTAAGTAAATACCGCTAGCGGTCTTTTTTTTTGAGGGGGGAAATGCCTTCGTACTGCCCCTCCACCGCGGGGGTGGTGTAAGGGGAAGAATGGGGCTTGAACCCACTAAAACCCCTCCGTGAGCAGTCCTACGCCAAGGTGGGGCAAGTTAGGGTCGCGTTAGCAATCACCATCTTGCCCCGGCGGTAGGCCCGAACTCCGTCGGGCCTCTGCGCCTGTGGAGGGGCGATCTTGCTCACCAATGTCACCCCCCAAACGTGTGGGGCCGTGCAAGCTGGTGGAGAATTCCCCGACTCTGCACCAGTGACCCCACTATGGAGAAGGGAGGAGGCGGAGAAACTGCCGCCTCCTCGCCCCCGTTCGTCTGCGCCGGAGCGAGGCAGCATGGGCATCGCCCTCCCTGACCTGCTCCGCGGCCTTTACCGCTTCGCAGAAGGAGACCACTGCCTGCCACGATCTCTCTCCTCCGAGCATGGCGTTTACAACGTTCAGCAGAGAGAGATTCCCTCCTATGACGCTAGCGGTCTCTCATCCAAGTCATGACAACGTCAACCATTCGATTAAAGTCGAATATTAAAGCTACCCTACTAGCGCTTCAGATGTTTATATGAAGATCAAAGAGCGTGCTAGGATACGCTAAGTATAACTTTTACGTATTTCAATACACCAACACTTATAGCGCCCATAGATCAAATTTAACTACGGCAGCTTCAAAGTGCGTGAATTCTGAAAAAAGTAATTAGATTTTCACTCAGCTCTAAATCCAATCTTGTATCGGTCCGTAACAAATTGCATTTTCATGTATGCACTCCGTCCAGAGCCAGTGCAAATCGTTTTCACAAACAACTATGCAAATAGGAGGCCAGCGTTGTCGCGAGCGAGTGTGCGAGAGAATGTTAAGTTCAGTGTGAATCAGTGATTTAGTTTCAAGTAAATCGGTTCATGCACACTTTTCTTAGAATACACATTTCTTTGTAGACTTGTGCGAACGACAGTGCAAATATTGAATCGTTTTTTTCTATTGAATGCATAATTGCCTATTAAGTTTATTACGCACACCTTATTACTAATTGGGAATGAGTTATTATTGATTTTGCCTGACATAAAACTGTCTCATATTCTTTTTGTTGCTGCTTTTTACACTTATCTGGATAAGAGGAGAAATAATATATATATTTTCAAAACATATCTGTTCAACCTCCACATTTTACTATTAATTTAACATGACTCATATTATCTCTGCCTACCTAGAACAGGCGTAATGTTACCTACGTAAGTATTTAATATTGAAAATTCATATATGCATTTGACTTTATCATTTATTTTATGAATCCTATTGGGGTCCTAGTATACCCATTGTCTCAACAAAGTACTATAATTAGCAGCTATTATCAATGTCATTTTTACAATAATAACACAGAAAGCAATAAGATTCATTGTTCAATTGGCGTCATTGGAGTCTTTGCCACTGAACCTAAAGAAACTGTTATTTCACGCTCAACGTTATTAAAATCCGCATTGACTTTAGTCACGATTCCTATTTACACTTAGGTTACACACACACACACACACACACACACACACACGCACACAGATCCCCTAGACGCACACACGTACACCCTCTTACACGCAATCACACACCCATTTAAAATATAACTCTGCTCTCTATAAGTATATAATGTATATAAAGTAAATTCGTCATTAGATTTAAGAAACGGTTAATAAGCAAATCTATGTCTTTATAAGATCTGGGGATTTTGTATTAAAGGAAAATAAAAAATAAATAAAATTTAATTACATGGTAATTAAACAACTTTAAACGGTTTAAATCGCGTATATTTATCATTATTTTTGTCCCGACGTTTCAAACACTTTGCAGTGATCGTGGTCACAAATAAATATAATACACATTTTCATCCCGTTTAAAAAATGCTTATAAGTAAACAGAAATTTCATTTTGTCTTAGGTTTTCGAGTTGAGTGGTGACTCAACTCGAAATTTTTAAATAAATATAAAACAAAATTAAATTGTATTATATTTATTTTCTTAAGTCCTGTTGAATACTTATAACTATATGTTCAAGTCGCGAAAGTTTTAAAGTTACTGTTCCTTTTTTTCTATACAACATTATTCTGGAAATACGTAAGCTCTGCTACTGATACAGTGTGCAAGAGAATGTTAAATACTAGTGTGTTCGCAAACACGAGTTTAATCTACGCCTTATCGCAACGGAACGTGGCTGTAGAATCTACACTGCACCGTTGACTCGCCCTATAAACCTGGGGACGTTGTGTTCCTCTCAAGTGGAAGCAATTCGTACTAAATTGAGAAGCAATTTAATATATAATAGCAATTCTTTGGGGTTGTTAAATAAATGTGTTAGAAAACAATATTTTTGTGTAATATGCCCACCATTAGCTACTTGAGTTACGAGAACAATTATTTTATTTGATTTATTTAATTCACAAAATTCACAGATTTTAACAAAATTAATATATTCATATAGTGATATTTCTTACATCCAACTAGGGATTCATATTAAATTAATAAGCTTAATTGATAGAGAGCAAACACAATGGTATTTATATAAAAAGGGTAGGTATTCCAGAAATTGAATCAACATTTGTTAGAAATAATTGAATTTAATCGTATTGTATTAAATTTATGATTTAATGTTCAAAGCTAAATACTTATACTATAGCCATAAGTTGTTAGCTAGAATTTATTAACATAAAGCTTCTTAGATTTAAGAAACTTAAATCTAAGAAGCTTTATGTATAAGAAACTAATAAACATTATCCTGTTTTACAAGTATTTTCTACCAACTATTGTGTGGTAAAAAAATATTTTGTCACATATTCTGTCAATACTGTACAAACTTCCTGGTATAATCTCTAGGCATTTTCTGGCCGCTAAAATAAAATATTACAATTCCATACAATTCATGGCTTAGGGATATTGGCTTAAAGAGTGTTCAAATCCTTATGTTGGATATCGTACAAGGCGAGTGTCTTAGAGAAAATAATACGCTGAATGAGCAGGACATTTACTCATACCGAAATCGATAGGGTGCTGTTGCACATTTGGCATACAACAGGTGTCCGAAAAATGATGAGTATATCACTATTTATACGAGTATATCAAAACTTTCTACATAATCAGGTTCTTGTCTAACAACACACATAACGACAAATTTCTGTTGTTAGAAAAAAGACAAAGTACCAACTCCACATGCTTGTAATAAGATAAGAAATGTGATCAATTCAATATAGTTTAAATAAAAGGAGATCAGTCAAGAACACGTTATTCAAATCCGCATTAATTTTAGTCGAACACGTACATAGTCACACACACAGTAAAATGTAATTATATCTTTAAATGCCTCGGGTAGTATTTATGATACATTTCATTTATCAATGCAATTATCAAAAAATATATAATTTTATTTATTTTTTTATCAGCCTTTATTATCAAAATACTACGAACTATATACAACACTTCAGCCTACAATGAAACCATTTAGACAAGTTGTAGGTTACAAGCCATTGCAGACTCACAGGCAGTCCAAATGCTCCAGCCCACTTCCAGTTGGCAGCGAGCTCAGCATGATGGCAGCTTTGCCTCATAGGATGGCAATAATTGCTTTGAGTAAACTATGTATAAACGAGAAATTATGAACAATGTTTTTTTTACTTCTCGAATACATTTTAATTAGATTCTTTAAGTATCAAATATTATGTAGGTGATGATAATGATCGGCTTCCGACAAAAATTTGTTAAAATTAAAACATAGGTACTGATTTTACGAATACTGTTTATGGGTTATCTAATGTCAAAAAACAGTTCTTAAAGATTAGAAAAACAATAAATTTCAGTACAGTAGTTTTAAGATTTAAAAAATTATATTTAAAGATATGTACAGTATATAATCGATCAACAAGTTGTTTCACACATTTGAGTGTTGAAGTCGGTTCCATTTATTGGTATTTTTTTTTCTATTAAATGATCACTAGTTACAACCTACATTAAATATTATTTTTATAAATATGGACAAGCAAGGCCTCTAGAAATGTGTGGTAGTAAAGTGATGATATAGAAACATGTAGCTTATGAAAATAAAATGTATTTTTTTGTTTATTAGTGGCTGCAGTGGTAATTTCAATGTGAAACATATTTTTATACTAGCAATGCCCAAAAATATTCAAAATTACCATATTCTGATTAAATTTATCATATTTTTATCGTAAGCCTTTTGTGATGCTTACATTACCTTTTCACCTCGAAAACATCCAACTATGTTTTGGTTTTACTTTTAAAGTTATCAAAAATATTCCCTGGAATATTTTCTTTGGAGTGACGTAAAGTGGCTCTAAATATAGTAAATCTTAAGCATAGAATTTATCCAAAGAGCCTTATGTAATCCTTGTTTGTGTCGTAAACCGTCTCGTAGGTATTTATGAGAAGGCTTCCAATCTCAGCATCCTATGAAGGTAATAGGGTATTGTTTATCCTTCCATTTTGGCGTGTCAGCTTCTATATGTTTCAATAAAACTAAGTATATGTGGGCTTACACATATAACATAGAAGTATTTGTATGTAGGCATAAGCGTGAAAGAGATCCTTCAAATACATGAGCTTTAACGTTTTGATTGCATATATTTAAATGCTTTTGTGTGTACTGTGAATGTGTGTGTACATTTGTTATCATCACTCACCGTTGTAACAGTTTAACGGATTTTGATAAAATAACATAAGGCATGTTCACAAAGTAAATCTCGAGGGACCGCATTGTTACCAAAGTCCAAGCAGACGAAGTTGTGGGCAGAGAATCTGTCTATATACATAGTACTAAGGGGAAGGCGTTTGTTCAACAGTGCACGTTTTCCAGCTGATGACATAGGACCGACCGTTCATGTATATAGATATATAGAATCCATGTTATATATCGTTTAAAGTTCTAGCACGACAGTCATCAAAGCTAATAATATTAAAAAGCACTTAAAAATCACGAATTCTCGTACCATTGGCATCCCAATGATGAAGATGCGAATATTGTGCAATAGAGATCGGTGGCTCCATCAATTAGACTACTGAATTTCGTCTTACAGAGAGAAGCGCTATATCAAACACAATGATGTCATTCTGTGTTTTTTTTAAATAAACTATGAATCCTGCATGTAATGTTCTGACTATCAACCAATCGCAAATGTAATAATAACTCTTTATTTACTCAAAACTTCGTATTCCAAAACACATCCCTTATTGAACGTTGGAATCTGAAGTTTCTATCAAATAAGTAACAGAATTTCTAACTCTTACGATGGCGTCTATTTTCACGCATAAGTTAGAATGTGTGATGTAAGATGTTTGTTTCATTATAACAGGCCACTACACTACCTAATCGTGTTAGGACGGGTCGTATTAACACGGACATGAAATTCCGCAAACTCTACTTTACTTTATTAGCTACTGCCCGATACCCTTCGTATAGAATTTGATTGAATTGCCAACTTCTAGAAGGGAGTAAATAAAATGTTCTACAAAGATTAATAGATTCTACCAATATTTCGTTAATGTTGGGGCTACAATACTTAAGTAGTTATTTTATCCAAATAGAGTGCTTTACCTTTATTCACCTCTTACGATACCCACAGATAGCAATGGAAGGTTGAAATTCTAGCCCAACACCCCACGGCGCATGTATACAAAAAAAATATTTTCTTCACTCTATTCTGTTGCTCGTCATTTTACTTTCTGGCACATATATATTCCCTGGCGAAGTCCATCCATACCTTTGAAGGCCTTCTGCTATCCCTACATACGTTTACAGTTATACTCCATATACTATCCTCATTGTGTGTTTCGCATTCCTCTACTTTAACTTATACGTGAGTGGTGCTACTTTTCAGCTTTAACTGATTCCTGATACACTTATTAGTTATTTGCCCATTCCAATTACACTACTATGAAGTAACATATAAACATCTATAATATACATTTTTAAAATAGGGTCTAGACCACCATAAAACATAAAACGTTCAAGTAACGTCATCGTTGAGTTTGGATAATTGTGATATTATCATTTGCTAATTTTGAATACTATCCCGATGATTAGTAAGTAGATTGCACAAAAAGTCTGGCCAAGTGCTAGCCAGCCCTCCTTTTTTTATTAGAAGTCAGCATTACAACAAACATCCAAAAAATTGGTTGGGTTAAATTTTAGAGTTCAATCGCTTATAAGGTGTGAACAAAAGATTACACCTTAAAAGTTATACATATACTATTAGCGTTTTCTGTATTTTGATCAAATGATAGATATGTTACTTATAACATACCAAAATTAATAGATATATTATTATTATCAGATTTATAACTAGTGCAGTTTTTGAGGTACACCCCGTGACAACCGTAACAAAAATGGTCTTCGATTCTTCAATGTTTTCAACTTTGACGCAATATTTATTTATTTTTCAATTCAATTTAATTTATTTCTAAAAACACAATTCAGTAACAGCATACAATATTAACGCTTAAAATTGTGTTAACAGAACCAGTACTAAATTAAAACACAAGTACAAGTGTGTTCAACTCAACTTTACATATCAACGTTAATTATAGATAATATATTTTTACCCTACTCAACGAGCTTTCTTGATGTTGACACTCCATCGCACCCACATGATAGTTCAGAAAGTTTTTTTAGTCTACCTCATGTTTTTTAGTCTACCTGTGAGCATGCAATGCCTTTTAGTTGCCTATTTGCTGTAGTGGTGTACCTATATAATTTGTAGTTATTTATTAATTCAATTCATTTTATTTCAGAAATAGTCCATAGTTTGAACATTAAATAAAGCATGTAATAATAATGTCAATTGCAATAATAATTAATGTCAATATCATTAATAACGGCATTTCTAGTCTTAATTCATTTTTGGGTCAATATTCTACGCAAAATTTCTGAACTTAATATTTGTGACTCATTCAATTTACGAGCTAGCGACCTGCGTCATACAGAATATACTGACACACAGACTGCCATAGAGACAAGCGAGAAGTCTCATTAATACGTTTTTATGCGTTTCTATACAATATGTCAATCATAAATGTTGGCCAAACATCAATTGGAGAAGACACCAAACGCCAAAATACTACAGTTTTCCCAGTAAGCAATGACAATCTGGTAAATATTTTGTTCCGTCCGGTTCAATTGTACGAATACATTTTATTTCCGTACTACGAAATGAGAGACACACATACATTTCCCCGAACTTCGAACACGAGCGAGAGTACCTACACCCCACATCCCCTTATTCTATTAAGGTCTTATTATATTACGCGTCTGCTTGATATCATCTATAATAGCAGTAAGCTCTGCCGTATAATCCTTGTTAGTAATCCGAAAAAGAACAAAGGCAATATTGAGTCTCCTATATGATAAGAATATAAGCTTACATAGACACTGAAACTTAGGTCTGACAGAAGTTATCACGACTATAATCAGGTAATTTCCCAAGTAGAGTTCCTTGCAGAGAAAGCGTCTGTATAAGAATGGCTGAATTCAAAAACAAAGCTGTAGTCTGCTTTGTATATAAATTAGACGCTAAGAAGTAGGTAATTTCTTAGGACTATTAATTTTATGCGATTGTGATGCAACAAGCATGAGCCCCACCTAATGTTAAGTGATGACTTGTGTCTATAACAGATGCATATCGTCTCCACGACGAACTCCACTGCGCTTGTCACCCAGTGACATACAGTTATTAAAGCTCATGTGCCTGTAATTTTACTGGCTCTCAAGGACTGCTGCCGAAACACATTGTTAGGTGCTTGGTGACAGATTTTCTACTTGAGGGTAGTAGCTAGCCAGGCGAGCACTAGAAAAATACTCTTCCACTATACAGTGAAGCTCAAGCCGGCGATACTGTATTCCATATTGAAGGTAAGCCTTTTAGAGTCCGTCTTGGTAGGTTGTATCACTGTGTCCGATATTTTGCATTAAAAGCACAATTGCTTCGAGGCAAATGAAACTACTGGGTGAATACATAAGAGCTTATGTCTGGGAGTGACGAGGGTAGTTAAATGTTTCATAGAACGGTGATACTGCAACTGTAATGAGCAGGCACGGCAAGACACTTATCATCAGAGCTAAGTCTGTCTCGTCAAGGTTAAACATCTTCCCTAACATTCATAGTCACATTGTGATGATGAAATGACTCTTAACAAAAATGGTCAAACCAAAATATTGATATTTGTTAAAAGTAGAATAATATATTATTATTGTAATATAAGCTTGAGCAAATCACGTAGAGTCGATATCAGGATCGGCAAATTGTTTCTATTTATAAGTCTTGTCCTTGAGAGCCAGTAGCTCTAGGTTAGCCTAAACAACATCTTTGACCATATCATCCTTATTATCAGGTCAGATAGTGTTCAAAGGCTTATCAATCAAGCATAAAAAATATTAAACGTAAACGAAAGAACTTACTGCACACAAAATCGTGGAGAAGGCTTCCGATACAATCCAAAAACATTATCGATCCTGATTTCTACTCCAAGCAACTTGTTTACGCTTTTATACCACATGTTTTACTGTTTTAAACCACATTGTTTTAATTTTTGTTTACCACATTTACTTTGATATAAATATGAGCATAAGTTTTTATAATATGGAATGTTATTCTTTCTCTTTTTCTAGGTGCCCTAAAGCTTGGTGCTCAAAGTGGAAATATCGTGCTACATTTTGTCTGCTTTTATTATAGTGACGTTAATGACAGGAAAGGATAAACTATGAAACGTTTACAAAACAATTTCTAAACTGATGAATTCAAATTCACAAGTAAATGGTTGAACCTTGTGTTTAGTCTTCTGCAATTGAAATACATTAAGTGCTTAGTTATAAGTATTGGTTACGAATTGACTAAACAGTTTTGTTACAAAATTACAATCAATAGGTATATAGGCGGCTTAGGCACTGAGCGCGAGCGTGTACGAAATAGCGGGGAGCGATCGAGCGTGCGATCCGCGTCAGCTTGTAAATCGGACTGGACGACATTGGTTTGCCCGCTGTGCGCAAGCGACGCGCCGCAGCGTATATAAGCTGTTATTTACTCCGGCGCGTTAAGGATGGGGTAGTGTCGATGAAATTAACTTATCGAATAATATTATCGACAAGCTGATCGACATGTGGTATTGTATAGTTAAAATATGTGTAGCTGTAAATAAATAAATATTATGTTATGAAATAAATGTATATTATCCTTAGGCGCGTATCCTCCGGTCTGCCGGATTTTCTCTTATGTGTCCCAACCGGCCTGCCGGTTAGCGGTCAATAGTCGTGTTTACATATTCACCATAAAATCTGCGTAAGTTCGATTTTCATAATTCAAACGGTTTTCGTGAGGATGGATCCTTGGCTATGCGAGAAAAAATCCATAATATTCTGATATAACAGAAAGTATGTTTAAAATTGATATGAAATCTGAAACCAGCTCAAATTACATTTTGGCGCCAAAATTTTGTATAGATTTCTGTCATTTAAAAATAATCTCGTAACTACTTCTAAAGTAATTAACCTAGAAAGCTGTAATTTTGCATTTGTATAGGCAATAAGTCAATAACGATGTTAAAAGAAATTAAAAGGATAAGGATAAGGTCTAAAAAAAGGTTTAGTGTAAAGCTTGTATTTATCCGATCGTTATTATTTAAACGTTGTTAGTAAGCTACTATCATTGGCTATACAACAAAAAAAACCGCATTACTCTATGGTAACGAGAAGTTACTCAAATCATAAAATGAAAAAAAATAAATTTCACTCGATGCATTTTGCCGCGCAAACACTCACCGATCGAAATTTACGTAATAAATAATCTCGTAACTACTTTTAAACCTGTAAACCTAAACATCTGAAACAATTCAAGTGTATAGATTACATCTGAATAATCATATCAAAAGAAAAACCAAATTCGTAGGTGGTATAGTTTTTGAGAAAAAAAATAAAATCCGCTTATGTACAGTTTTCCCGCCAAAATTCTTAAAAAAAATCGCGTTGTTTTAATCTCGTTACTACTTATAAAATATTTATCCTTACAATCTGGTATTATTCATGGGTAAAGAACCATAATAAATACACACATTAAAAAAAAAACAAAGTTGTAGGTGGAATAGTTACGGAAAAAAATAATTAAAAAAATATATAAAAAATGCCGTTTCCCGCCATTTTCGTCGTCTGTTCAAACCCATTTTCCTGTAAAATTTTCCATGAAAAGGTCTTTTGTCTACTTTCATTTCTTTTCCCGTAAAGAGAATATGATGAGGATTGCATTGGTACCAAGAAGTTTATATGTTGATTGGAGACTGGCACAAATAAACTCGATTAAAAAACAAAATACCTCAAAATCTGGAGAAATATATTTTTATTCGCTGTTTGATCCACTCAAACTAAATGTATGAAAATGTTATTTTTTGTATGGTATAGGTAATATATTGGGGTATGGGGATGTTAGGGTGACATGTTTAGGTAATGGAAAACTACTTAGTACTACAAAAAAACGTTACGGGGCGTCGCGGGATAAAAAAACGTGAGCAGTTTGGACGATTGTGTCATAGGAGGTGGACAGATTGGACGCACGAGGGGATATGGAATAAATATTTTATATAATACAATTACAATAAATAATATAGTATGTATGAGTAGGGAAAGGAGCCTACACCACCCTCCTCCAGAGACCGTCAAGGGCGATAAAAGTTCGTGAATTTTACCTGACGACCTGACCGAGTTGTATAACTTTTTGGAATTTCCGGAGGGGCTTCTTCGTTCTGTGTCTGTTCCGACAATATGAACGCTGGTTTAAGACGATCGATTGAAACCGTCATTTCTTTATTGTTATGCAATATTTTGAAAACTTTATCTCCTCTGGAGAGAACTTTGTGAGGTCCAGAATATGCAGGTGTGAGAGAACCTCGTGATGCATCTTCACGAAGGAAAACATGATCACAAGATTGAAGTTCTTTGTAGATAAAGACTTTGGGCTCACCGTGGCGGGAAGCTGGTACGGGGCGCAATTTTTCGGCAAAATTTCTGAGTCGAGCTGTAAATTCCGAGACATCAGTGGTACAACTTATAGTTGGCTCAAAGAACTCGCCAGGTAATCTAAGCGTCTCCCCGTATACAAGTTCTGCTGAAGAAGCTTGCAAGTCCGCTTCAAAGGCAGATCTTACACCTAATAAGACCCACGGCAATGACTCCGTCCACCTGTCATTGGCATGACATACGATTGCAGCCTTAAGGTGGCGGTGAAAACGCTCTACTAATCCATTGCACGCTGGATGGTAAGCTGTTGTCCGCTTATGTTCAAATCCAGTTATCTTGGACAGACATTGAAATAAGGCCGATTCGAACTGACGGCCACGATCAGTTGTAATGTCTGTTGGACAACCGAACCGAGAGATCCAAGTTGACAACAAAGCTTTAGCGACAGTTTCTGCTGTGATATCTTGTATAGGTACTACTTCAGGCCAACGAGTAAATCTGTCTACGGCTGTAAGGCAGTATCGATATCCTTCAGACAGTGGAAGAGGACCAATCAGATCTATGTGGATCT
This sequence comes from Plagodis pulveraria, assembly GCA_963890685.1. Taxonomy (NCBI): domain Eukaryota; kingdom Metazoa; phylum Arthropoda; class Insecta; order Lepidoptera; family Geometridae; genus Plagodis; species Plagodis pulveraria. Next base: position 18,808,505 of record OY982958.1, on the reverse strand, counting down.
GTTTGAAGCGCGTGCGAGGTAAGTTGTATGTGCCAAGGGGTGCAGTCACATGTCGATTGACTTTGGCCCGCTGACACGATAGGCAATCACGCGACCACTCTCTACAGTCCTTCCTTATGCCTGGCCAGACAAAACGTTCGGACACTAATATGGTCGACGCGTTAGCGCCAGGGTGGCTTAGAGAATGCAGGCTGTCGAAGACCTGCTTTCGAAAGAATTTGGGGACATAAGGCCTGGATGTTGAGGTACTGACGTCGCAGTACAGGGGAGTTCGACATCCAGGGACGTAAAGTTTTTGCAACTTTAACGATGTGCCACCATTTCGAAGCAACTCTAGTTCTGGGTCTGACGCTTGACTTTGTGTCAATGTTTCAAGGCTTACTGGCTCTGACAGTTCTTCGATGCGCGATAAGGTGTCGGCAACCACATTATCCTTACCGGATATGTGACGAATGTCAGTGGTAAACTGAGAGATAAAATCAAGATGTCTATACTGCCTAGGCGAACAGTTGTTCTTCCTTTCGTGGAATGCAAAACTGATCGGCTTATGGTCAGTATAGACGATGAAATGCCTTGCTTCGAGCATATGGCGAAAATATTTGATTGCCTCGTAAATGGCAAGTAATTCTCTGTCATAGGGAGAGTATTTTGTTTGTGAAGGACTTAATTTCCTAGAGAAGAATGCCAAAGGTTGCCATGCATCATCCCTAAACTGCTGCAAAACAGCTCCAATGGCTTTATCGGACGCATCTGTAACGACAGCAAGATTAGCTGAGCAGTCTGGATGAGCTAACAAAGCAGCGTTGGACAAGTTCTCCTTACAAGCTTGGAATGCTGCCAAAGCCTCGCATTGAGGTCTATTGGCTGCGTCCCTTTCACTGAACCTGTTAAAAGAGCGTGCAACGGGGCCTGGATCTGAGCTGCCTGAGGAAGGAATCTTCTATAGTAATTGAACATGCCCAAGAAGCCTCTCAGTTGACGCACGTTTTTAGGAGGTGGAAAATCTTTCACTGCCTGCACCTTGGAGTCGAGAGGTTTTGTGCCACTCTCTGAAATTGAGTACCCTAGAAAGGTTACCTCACTCTCACCAAATACACACTTTGAAGTGTTCAGCAACATACCGTAATCTTTCAGCCTTTTGAAGATCTCGCGCAGGTGCTGTTCGTGCTCAACCTCATTTTTCGAGAAAATTAAAAAATCGTCAAGGAAAGTATACACGTAATCGAGTCCTCTGGTTATTTCGTCAACAAAACGCTGAAATGTCTGCCCAGCATTGCGAAGACCATAGCTCATAAACGGAAATTCATATAAACCGAACGGCGTGGCGATCGCAGTTTTGGGAATGTCCTCCGCGCTGACAGGTACCTGGTTATAGGCTCGCTCAAGGTCTAAAGTACTAAATACCTTACATCCTGCAATGCTATGAGTAAAGTCATGTATATGCTTAATCGGGTATCTGTCAGGCACGGTGCGGGCATTCAGCTTACGATAATCACCGCATGGACGCCAACCGTTGTTCTTTTTAGGCGCCAAGTGCAAAGGGGACGACCAAGGGCTTTCCGAAGGTCTCGCTGTACCGTTGGCTAACATGGATTCAAATTCCTTTCGGGCGACCTTAAGTTTGTCTGGAGCTAAACGACGAGGTGGAGAAAATACTGGAGGTCCTGGTGTCGTTCGTATGTGATGGACAGTGTTATGTGGTGTAGTATTATGTCTACCAGCTGGTCGTGTGATCCCTGGGAACTCATCAAGAATTTTATGAAACCGTGTCTCACCAGTCACGACTTTCACAGACGATACATTTTTACAATTAGCTATAGTAGCAATGGCAGTTATAGAAGTTAAATTATCAACTAATCGCTTATTACGACAATCTACTACAAGGTTGTAAAAATTTAAGAAATCTACAGCAATTATTGGTTTCGTTACATCTGCAACTACAAAACGCCACACAAAATTCCTACGTAGGCCAAAATCTAAATTTAAATTAACATAACCATATGTAGAAATGTTCGATCCGTTAGCGGCACACAAGTTATAGTCTGTACGAGTACGACGATCACGAAGCGCTGACCGTGGGAAGACACAGAGGTCGCTACCGGTGTCGACCAGGAACTGCGTCTTCGAAGACCGATCAGTCACGAACAGGCGACCAGTTGAAGATGAAGGGCAATCGTCTGTCGCCATTACCGACCGCCCTTTGAGTTTTCCGACTTGTAATCGCAGGGGCGCGTGCACTTGCTAGCACTATCACCAAACTTGCTGTGGTACCAACATATCGGGAACTTCTTATAGTTTGAATGTGATCGGTGCCTGGAAGTGCTGCGGTTCCGTTGAGAAGATCGTGATTGAGATCTGCTGTTTCTGCTATGCGAGAGCTTCTCGAACTGCTTCCGAAGTTCTGCTACTTCCTTAGTGAGGTCGCTAAGTAAGGACGTAGGGATAGCGTTGCTCACGGCGGCGACTCTGGGTGTCGTTGAAGCCAGATCGTTCACCCTGTCAGCTAAATCAGCTAGTTCCTCGAGTGACACCATCGATGGTTGACCTGCAAGCACGGTTTGAATTCCGTGCGGAAGGCGACTGGTCCAGATGGTTTTCAAAAAGTCATCTGGAACGTCCAAACCAGCGAGGTGTTTGAGATGACGAAGGAATTGAGACGGTTTGCGGTCTCCAAGCTCCTCGTGCATGAGCAGTTGCTTGATCTTCTTCTCATTTGACGCACTGAGCCGCTTGATTAACTCGCTCTTGAGTTTTTCGTACTTGTTGGTCGCGGGTGGGTTGATAATAATGTCCTTGACTTCCCTTGAATGTTGGTTGTCAAGGTGACCGATGACATAATTAAATTTGGTAAAATCGCTGGTAATTCCAGAAATGGCAAATTGACCCTCTACTTGGGCGAACCAAATCTCAGGCTCTTCCGGCCAAAACGGTGGTACTCTTACACCAACCTTATAAACATCGCCACAATTTATCGACATGGTCCCATCACTAGTGCCGGGCGGCGTAGACGTAGTAGATGATTCATGTGCATCTCGAAAAGTTTCTTTTTCAGTATTCATAGTGGTCACCAATAAAGCCGGTGTGTTATTACTTGGCTTTTAATTATGTGCTGGTATATTATAATATGTACTTAGCTGCTAGTCCAACGTCCGTTGAAAAATACTCCAGGTATATAAGGCACAAATGTAATTAATCAATCCACAACACATATACTTCAGAAGGTCAGTGAAACACGTAAAAATGCACAGAGATTACAATCACTACTATAACTGTCAATAGGTATATAGGCGGCTTAGGCACTGAGCGCGAGCGTGTACGAAATAGCGGGGAGCGATCGAGCGTGCGATCCGCGTCAGCTTGTAAATCGGACTGGACGACATTGGTTTGCCCGCTGTGCGCAAGCGACGCGCCGCAGCGTATATAAGCTGTTATTTACTCCGGCGCGTTAAGGATGGGGTAGTGTCGATGAAATTAACTTATCGAATAATATTATCGACAAGCTGATCGACATGTGGTATTGTATAGTTAAAATATGTGTAGCTGTAAATAAATAAATATTATGTTATGAAATAAATGTATATTATGGAATAAATATTTTATATAATACAATTACAATAAATAATATAGTATGTATGAGTAGGGAAAGGAGCCTACAAAACTATAGAATTAAATAATAGAAACGCTTTAATAATTAATAATAAAATCAACTTAAGACTGTATATACATACATATTAATAGCGAAAAGGACATATGATACATTTTATTCCGATTTACCGAGTAATGCCTGAAGGAGCATGATATGAATAATTTCCACTTAAGCGAAGCCTAGGGCAAAGCTAGTAATGTTAGAAAATCAATATTTACTTCACCAGTTTTATATATAGCCTTGGTTATGTAATGCTACCAATGGTAGACAATCCCTAATTAGAAAACAACTTAATACAAAACAATACATAATTCAACGAGGAACGCAATCAGACGAGAGACCTAATGAAACTAGAGTGCACGGTACCATCGGTTTGCGCTCGTTCCGACCTCTTCCAGTAATTATATTATGATCGCGATAGCTTGACGTTAATTTGTGAAACAGCTCGGAAACCAACGCTTAGGTAAGAGGGCACGGGCGAAACCAGGATTTGATTACGGGGGTTGTAATCATCTTAAAAACGTCAAAGTTACTTCATCTTGCCATTTATTTTTCAGACGTTATTTTCGGCCATGACTAGCAGGAAAATGAGACTACGGTTTTAAGTTAGTTGAATTAAATTGTACCCCCAAACTTTAAGTACTCGATACGTCCATGTGGTAGGAAGGCAGAAGTCGGCAGTGCTCAGAGCGCCGAGCCCGATTAATTCAAGAAGTGGAATCCTCGGCGAATTAATGGGACGTACCGACGGACGTCGTCGTTTGTCTATTGATCGAGGATCCGACATTGAGTGGGAATAACAGCATGATCGCTATTTTGGGCAGGATAAACGACGTCCTATTTCTACGAAAATACGCAGTCGTATTATAGCTAAACTGCAATATACGCGCTAAGTACACATTTAAGGTAATTTTGGTAGCTGGCTAAATCAGTTAATAGATTCGGTTATTACTTTAGGGAAATTCATATTTAATACCAGCAACCATAGAATATAAAATTTATAATGAGTTAATGTCTCTCTAAAGTCACGTTGTTGTCAATAAGCTAAATTTTTGAGGGAGATAACAATATATTTGTATTCTTTATATTTAGCTGGCACTTAATAAATACTATTAGGTAACCAAAACAAAAAACATGAGTTGTAATTTTTTTTATTCAAAAAAATTTTTAGCAGGTACTTTCACTACATAGTATAAAACAAAGCCTCTTCCCGCTGTCAGACCTTATCTACCTATGCTTAGATCTATAAATCTACGCAACTGATTTTGATGCGGTTTTTTTAATAGATATTGTGATTTAAGAGGAATGTGTATATGTATAATACATGCTTATACAATACAGCGGTTACCTTGCAAACGCTGACTGAACCCTAAGAGATATAGTTTAAAATAATGTACGACACCTTAAAAAGGTCTACAATAAAATCCCTGATCGTATATGTCTATCTCTGAGGAATAACCAACAATTACCAATTTTTATCCTTAACTTTTTATGAGAAATAATGGAATATATTTAACGCTTAGCACGCGGTAGTGCTTGTAATAAGATTAAGAAATAATGGAATAATATACGAAGCTATTTTAAGCAACACAGTATTAATCCTTATCCCATTAAATACCTTAAATGCAATTAATATAGATCAAAGTGTACGTTGTATTTAAAGACATACATTTGACGTTGTAGATAGATTAGTCTTTGACCACTATCTCACCTGATGGTAAGTGATGATGTGGTCGAAGATGTTGTTCTGGCTAACCTAGAAGTATATTTAGTACCAGCATACACGGGTGCACGTGCGAAGCCGGGGCGTGTTGCTAGTACCTGATAGTAAGTTGTTGTCCGTGTCCATCAAACTAATATCACTGAATAAATTATTTATTCATGTGCTAATATTACCGATTTGAATTAAACTCGCAATATAAGTAGAAAGGTAGGTCTTGAACCAACATAATATAATCATCATTTTTATCATTATCTACGCGAATGAAATCGCGATGCGATCGCGATCGATAAATCTCTTATTATCTACCTAACATTTTCAGAATACTACACAAACCAATCAATCATATACGATTAAATTAACCAAAGTAAATGAAATGCTTAACGCATAAGGTTGATTAAAAAAGTTAGCTTCTTCTCACTCATTAATAATTTGAAGTTAATAATAAAGCTGACGAAACCCATTTCCGATAGATTACACCAAGTTTTATGTTATCATTTCATTTTTATAGTTTACAATATTTTCTTTTTCCGATGTCCCTAAATGGGGATCAGACCCTTTGCCTTTTCAGTCCCTCGGGAAAGAGACGACGAATATTATTCCTTCCTTTACTTAGGGTAAACAGAGACCTTTTGAATGTATTATTATAAAGTTTTGTTGTTACCGAAAATTACAATACCTATAACTACTACGGAATCTCGACTCAGCTTTCTGTCGCCTTAGTTGTGTTTACGTAAGCTTCCCTTATTTGTTGAAGGTGTTTTTGAACTTAAACTGATGATTGCGTAAACCAACCTATATACTAGCATGAAATAAATGTAAATGCCGTTTATTTACTAGTAAGAAACTTTTCCTTGAAATTTGGTTACATGATTACCGTATACCTAAATAGAATGTAATAAATAGAAATTGAATGACAGCGCCTTAAAGGTTCTTATACTTAGGCACCTACGAATACTTGACCTTAAGTAAGTTATAATGTTTACGTGCAAAAATTAACTTTTCTATTTGCTAGAGTATATGCGACTTGAAGTTATGAAAGCCTAGTGGCAGTAAGTTTAGGCTGCGATTCGATACTACAAGAAGCGTCTTCAAGAGGACTCTTCAAGCGCTCGTTCGAGAACTATTTAAGTATTTCAATAAAATATTTTTGAAATGTTTGTTATTATTATAAAAATGTAAGATCAATTAAATCTATATCCTTGTAAGTGATTAATTATATGACTACTTCTCTTTATTTAACATGTACATGAGGAATCTGATTGGACTTTATATGAGACAAATTGTATATGATGAAACTTACTTGTATCACATATATTATTTAAAAACAAATTGAATGGATTGGCTGATTAAAATACAATATAAAGGTAATGCAAGCTCAAGTCCACTGCACTATTTGAAAGACGGGCTCTACTTTTGCTGCCATAGGATGTTATTATTATAATTATGGATTTCGCAAAGGGATGCCGAAATCTATTAATCAACCAGATACAATTTAATTACATTGCATTTTACAATTCAGTGCATTAGTATATGTAAAAAAGACGTGACTTTTTTTAAAAACTTTAACTGTTTTAAATTTTTCTCAGACCTGTTATAACTCGAACTCGGAACAAAATAGATCGATGTCGTTAATAAGGATCAAATTCTGGGAAGAAACATAATAAGGCAATTTCAGGCTCAATTGATCCAATTATTACTTACTTACCTAATTAGGATACCTTCGTAGAATCGGAGCTTGGGGTTTCATTAAATATAGCTAATTTATAATAATTGATTTAACAACTAGCTTTCGACCGCACCTTCGCTCGCGTTTTAGTAAAGTCTTCGAATAAATATATTTATTCGTAGAGTAGAGTAATTTTTTTATGTAATTTGGTTTTGAAACAAGTATGAGGGGCACTTGGTGTTAAGTAATAACCTCTCCCTATAACTGATGCATGTTGTCAGAAGTGACCAACTGCACTGCACCCATTACCCTGAAATATAAAAGTTGTTAAGTCTCCTGTGCCTTTAATGTCACCCTTTAAGGTTGAACTGGCCGCTCGCTTTTCCATACAAACGTAGTAGGGTGATCACTCCCTTATTTGAGATTTTAGGTCCAGAATTAAGCATAATATCAATTGATCTCGTCAATATCTATGCTTGAATCGTAACGAAATTTTAAAATGATAATTAAGTTTAAAGTTATGATCCTCGAAAACTTTATATGAAAATATTTCGAGGCTCATAACTCCCAAGTGAATTATCTTATTAAAAAAATGTTACAATACAAGACCTAAATCCTCAAATAAGGGAGTGATCACCCTACTACGTTTGTATGGAGAACTGACCGGCCAGTTCACCCTTAAATCGAAAAACAGTATTGCAAATATGCTTGGCGGTAGAAATAGATATATGGTGGTGGCTGTACTTCCTCTGATGGACTCGTTCACAGATCTACATCTCCCTCGATACTCAGAAAATTACATACAAAAATAGTTCAGAACTTAGGATATTTTAAAGTTAATGAAATCCATTGAAGCTATTATGGAGATGAGTGGTATCAAACAAACTGATACAATCTAACAACTATCGTATTTTATACATAAGTGAGAAGTGAGACAAATAATTTGGTTTAATTATCTTAATACGACAAGATTTATTATGTGTAGTTATTTTTATCATAAAGATAAATGTATTACGTGTCTTTAAGGCGCGATCTAATATTACTGCTAATCGATAATATTATATTGCTACTTTTAAATGTGCCTATTTAATTTCTTAAGTATGTATAAATACAGTTAAACGAAAGTGTTTTTGCTTTTGCCCGTATGGTGCCGGGCTAGAATGTCACCCCCCATCTCTACCCATAGGTGTCGTAAGAGGCGACTAAGGGTAACACAGCAAAGGGTGGGCAGCAGCGCTTTCTGAGAACAGATATCTCACACTGCGATCCCCAAGACGCCTGCCAAGCGTGGGCATTATGGCAAACACCTCCTTAATGGGAGAGGCTGTGTTCAGCAGTGGACGACCCGGCTGATACAATAAATGAAAGTGACCCTCGAAAAATAAGGAAGAAAAATCTTTCAAATTGTACATCTATATGGATGTTGGGTTATTTGTGCCAGTTTACTTACAGATTATAATGAACATCTGCCATATTAGGTCTATATTTGAGTGCCCTCTCAAAGGCAATTTCTGCTTCTGCCATCCGTCCTTGCGCTGTTAGCACGCTGCCCAAGTTGCCGTAGGCTGTTGACAAAGAAAGATAAATATGAGCCATATTTACTTATAATATTTACTTACGTTTTAAACTAGTAAAAGGGGCTAAATTTTACACGGAACAGTTTTAAATAAAATTTAAATTAGGTTAAGGGTCTGCCAAACACCTATTCGAATCTGCAGATTTTATTTATTATACTAGGTATAATGATACCTCAAGTGAATCGTGCTGATGTAGCCCTATAGAACGATCATATTCGTCAACATAACTAATTATACTAAGGGCCCGTTTCAGAATGTTTGAGTAAGTACCGGTTATACTATCCAGAACATATTTAATAAATAATATCTTTGCGTTTCATAGTCATCGATTTAGCCTATCCATCGATTAAAGCTTGAAACGCGCTGCATGTTAACAGTCATATTTATCATTCAGTTATTTTATGTTATGGGTAGTAAACCGAAACTTACTCGAACATTCAGAAACAGGCCCTAAACAAAATGTATTTTTTATAATTAGTCGTGATTATGGTGATTAATTATAATTTAAGGACAATCTTTATTAATTTTAATCCTACCTGATGGGTATGTGTGTTTTGTTACCTTTAACAGCTGTAATAACTAAACGATATAAAAAAAATGGTATATCTCTATAATTACATAACGACGAAAGGAACAAATATAGTCATGCGCGGGATATGAACCCGCCCCATCCACCACTATTTCCGGGGTATGCTCTGAACGCTCAGCTAACATAACATATGACTCATAACTCTAATTTTTCCTCTCGTTTATTACCATCGTATGGGGATGGAGATAAGAACGAGGGGACGTCGAGTTATGAGTCATATGTCATGTTATCTTAGTGGTCAGATCATACTCCGGCTATAGGGGTGGACTGCGCGGGTTCGAATCCTGCCCATGACTATAATTTTTCCTCTCGTAATTTTGTAATGCAATGCGCGTTATCGCTAAAATAAAAATATTGCAAATAGCTCTATAATCCCTTAATATCCGGGAAAAAGTCAAAGGATATTTTTTACTCAGATTGACTATATATGTATTATAGCAGAATTATACAATAAAAGCCTCAGGCAGAACGTAGTGTGGACTAATAAGATGAATAACTTCCATAACAAGATAACTACATTAACAGAACAGATTGTAATACGATTTGTTAGGGATAGTATAGGCAGCTCGATAAATAAACTAGGAGTCTGAGCTCAATCTTAGTACGAATAGGTCCCAAGGGAGCACCAACCTCCACGCTGGCGAAATCTCAGGCAACAGGAAATTTACAGGAAGAGTAAGACGAAAGGAACGTATTTTGTCATAAACTATTGCAAAACAGTATATTGATGGCCGTTACGTTTGACCACAACATCACATGTTGTGTGCGATGATGATTATACTCGTGGTTGACTTGAAACTTTCATCAGAATTAACCCAGAATATGCACTGGCTCTCCAAGCACACTGGAGCTGCGTAGCGACAGGTTATTACTAAGTATGTAGTAAAAATTCGCGGCTGGATTTGTCCCCCTACGCAGCAGCTTTTCTTTATGCCTGATAGGTTAGCCTTTGACCACTATCCCACCTGATGGTAAGTGATGATGTGGTCGAAGGTGTTGTTCAGGCTAACCTAGAATTACTGGCTCTCAAGTACAACTGCTGACCAACAATAGGTGCTTGGCGACAGATTTTCTACTTGAGGGTGAATTAAATTTTGAATAAAATGAATTCAATTGTGGTGAAGTAAATTGTGAATGCCCTACCACCATTCTTTTACGACTGCGATCCTAAGACAACAACCGGGACCGATGGCTTAACGTGCCCTCCGAAGCACGGAAGTGTTCTCACTCAGTAGTTATGTCACTAGTGGTCACCCATACAACTCCCGACCGCGGTGGACGTGATCGGCTAAGAACAGCTAAGCAAACTTCGCTCCGAGCACTTCAAAAGCTCTTATAACCATTGCTACTGGTTACTTCAGATATCATAGCATCTTCTAAACTTGCTAAAATAGCACATTGGTATTATGGCATGCAATAAATTGTTAGGGTGAGTGTGTATGTTTGTTACTCTCTCACACCGACACGGCTTAACAGATATCAATGAAACATGGAATATAGACAGTTTAGGTTTATATTAACACATGAAATAGCTTTTACCATCATCATAACTTTCCATTATTGTCTACGAAGGTGAAACCACGGGACGTAGTTAGGAAAAAATATGTTTAATATTTGTGTTGTCCTTTATTTTGTGATTAGGGTTGGAAGATCAGTAGAGGGCCAGACAAGATATACACGCGCGCGCACACCTAAAATTCTACGTGGTACTATTGATCACAGATTGCCCAAATAGCTATACTACATTTCCCTCGTTGTAGTTCGCTCTAATTACTTTTTTGGGGTCGGAAGTTCATTCGCAGCAGAGACGACCCCATTTCGATATTTTACAGCGGATATCTCTTGTCGGATATACGACTAAAAACCATTTTAACCAAGTCAATGAAAAATGATTTACAAAATTGTATGAATAGGTATGGTATTGAAATGAGCACCTGTCTAGTATGTTTGAGGTTATACATGCACCTATTCATCATTTATTTAGGACTTAATAAACACACGACAGCAAACAAAAGACATAATACACATATACATATAAAACACATAAATATACACATAAAACTATACAATCTCAATTTATACATAAAGTTAAGTAAACATAATAATATATTTATACAACACATGTTCAACATTAAAAATTTTAATCTACTGTCATGCGCGGTCCTAAAAAGGACTTGGCTCAGTATAGTGCTGCAGACAAAACCTACAGCGCTGATTTTCAGCCAAGACCTAAGTGACGCATGGACACAATGATAAAAACTAATAAACAAAACAAAACTACTCAATAAAAAATATAACTGCAACTCAATATTAAACGTGACACCTCAGCCATAAAAAAAAACAACACACCGACTACAAGCACTCTGTTTCGTTTCCGTCCACAAACATGCTGGAATTTATTCGATACCTAGCTTTAATTCCTTAATAGATAAATAAATTTGAATGCGAATGTCTAAATGCTTTTATTGTAGTAGTGCTCGTAGCGAAGTTTGATTAGCTGTTCTTAACCGATCAGCAAAGTTAAGCAACGTCCGCCGCGGTCATGACTTGGATGGGTGACCGCTATTACTACTGAGCGCTTCCATGCTTCGTAGGGCATGTTAAGCCCTTGGTCCTAGTTGTTGTCTTAGGATGGCAGTCGTTATAGCATGGTGGTAGGGCATTTTGCGAAAGCCGGCCTGGCTAGCTACCACCATCAAGTAGAAAGTCTGTCGCAAAGCACCTAACGGTGTGTTCGGGCAGCTGTCCTTGAGAGCCAGTAATTCTAGGTTAGCCTGAACAACATCTTCGAGCACATCATCACTTACCACCTGGTGAGATAGTGGTCAAAGGCTAACCTATCAGGCATACAAAAAGCTGTTGTATTGTATCTACGATTACATATCAATGTTTATTACGAATGACAGGTGTTTTTTTTATTTTATTGCAATATTTTTATATTACAATAAGGTATTTTGGAATGTTTTGATACTGAATGTCGTAAAAGCCGACGTAAATAAAAAAATCGCCAAATCAGCAGCGTGCTACTGCTTAAGTAAATATGTTATACATTCGGCATTTTACCATCCTCACGGTATTATTACCCTAACTAGACAATTTCTAAGAAGCGTTACGTCTGGTAGGCAGTTGAGCCTTAAACAGAAAAAAATTCATACAATACCTATGTTCTTGTATTTTTGTGTTACAAAAGAAAACATTGTGCCGACCCCATATTATATGGGGTGAGGGCAGAAGATGATATTGTAATAGGCACACAACTAATAAAAAAATATTTATTGTCTCGAGAAATCGCGAGCGTGGCAGAAACCACAAAGTGGAAAATTAGTTTCGAAATATGTGCTTCAAAATCTCTTTAATATAGTTGGAATGCTGAAGTTGAGATGCAAGCTTTTGGTGAAACAAACTTTAAGCTTGGATGAGCTTGAATTTTCGATATGAATATTATATAGCGGGGATATTGGTAGAATATCTGTGGTTACGAAGCACGAACTAGAAATTTATAGTTTTGTAGTCTAACCAAGATAATAATTGAGAAAGCAACAATTCCTCTTTTGCTCTTGTAAGAACTGATTTATTCAGTTAATACTGTTACTTAGGTCACATGTTGTCCAACTTAAAAAAAAGGAGGAGTTTTTCTATTCAATAGTATATTTTTTATATATGTTTGCTACCAATTATATCCGTAATTTATATACTTATTTGGATTATACATATTTTGAAAAAAATATTAAAAAAAAACTTTCGCATTACTCCCATAGGTAAAGGAATACAATGGAATGCGTACACGTGCAATCAAAGCATTTTAATTAATTTCAATGTGTTTTTTATATAAATTACATATTTATATGATATGTATTAAAATTGTTTTATTGTTTCTCCTAACAACGTGAAAGGGTAGTTTAGGGTAGTACCATATTATAACTGATAGTGTCAGTCATGACTTTGGGGAAACCCATATTCAATAAATATTAAATATAATTTTAGAAAACATTAAATTAAAATTTATTACAATTCCGCCTAATTATTTGATAAACAATTTTCACTACATATAGATATATAAATATTTAGATGTTATATTATTATGTTGTTAAACATTAATTTAATGTTTTCTTAAAATATTTAATTAATATTTGTTATTGTTACTCTGTATATTCTTATTGGTTGATTTATTAAATCCCTGAACTAGCACAATATAACCTAAACCCATGCGGTAATATATCCGTGGGCGGATTAATCCTTCTTAAGTTTTTCTACCCCTATCCCATACATTTGGGGTACCGAAAAAATATTTCTTTCAAACATACAAAAAGGACAAAACATGAACATATTTAGAAATATGTTTTAACTTACAACATAAAGGACAACGCAAAATAACATAGAAGAGAAAAAGTTTAGCTGCCTCATGCCAAAATTTCTTTGGAACGCTTTCGTTGGTAGTATATTCGCTGTCTTCCGGTTGTGCGCCCAATTCACAGCAACACCGCAATCATAGCATCATAAGTGTTAGCATGCTGCTTTGACATTATTTTGTAATCTCTTACGACATTATAAGGACTGTATCATATTCATCTATTTTAACAGTCAAGCCGGCAAAACTGTCACTCTCATCAGCCCACATAAAGCACTCACTGTTTACAAAAGTAGTACGGTAGGTACGCCTACTCCCATATTATTTGCGTACTCAATTTGTCATTTCAAAGCCGGGCTTAATTTGATTTCCAAAGCTTTTCTATATCGAATGGGATTGTTTCCGACATATGTACGCATTGCCTTTCAAATCGACAGAAATAAAGGAAATTACTTTCATACGAGTATAAAATTGTCAAGTGGTAGGTAGATTCAATAAATCCGCAGATTGTTTTTCGTTACGCCTTATATAACTAGTCTGGTCATAAATACTATTACATAAAAACTTTTCTTTAATTCAAGTTTTTATTATATTGAATTTGGAACGCGTTTATCATTTTTTGTGACGTATTTTAGGCAAAACACGTTTTAGTCATATTATGGCTATTAAGGTGAATGGCAAAATAGGTACAATGCGTATTAGTTATAGTGGGAAATGCAGTATACTAAAGAAGCAGTTTAATGTTTTAGACAAGTAATGACGTAGGCCAAACACTACATAAGAATGAAGTCTAGACAACATGCGATTTAGGCTAATTACGCTTCAGGCGTACAGAGAACAAAGACTTCTTTCGGTTTCGCACCTTTTTACGTCGTTTTTCGTGTTCATTATCAAAGTACAATATGGAATGGGGTCTTAAAGAAAAAAGGATCGCAGTGATCGCCTTGCACAAAGTGGGTATGGTTCCGTCGGTTATAATCCAGACACTTGAAAAGCTTGGTATTTGCTTATTGGCTTGGGCAGTCCTAAACAATAGTTTTAATAAATTTTAAGAATAAAATAACTGTCGGTAATTTATAACGAATCATATTTTAATATAAAAAATACGACTCTAAATGTATTCCGCTCACAGGTAGTATAGATAGATCTATTCTCGCCCTAAAGCTTCGGACCCCGTTGTAAGCCCCATAAAATATACTTTCAAATTTAATATAATCAAAATAACTATTTTATTTATAACAATTTCTTTAGATTTTGCCTTCATTGTATCAAATTTACTCTGAATAGACTGATTAATTATAGTAAATAGTTGCCATCCAAGTTACATCACAAACTTTTTGGTTGGAGCTTTTAAGCTACTTCAACCTAATAGGTATATACTAAGTGGTATTTAAAATTGTATTAGATTTACGGTAGAATGTTCGAATCGGACGTATTTTGGCTTGTTGTGAATAGAATAGAATATCATTTATTTGCTGAAATAAGGTTACATGTATCTTAATATTACACATATAATTATAAATTTATCTTCTGCTACCTTTACAGGGGTTCAAATGTTTGAGTTAGATACATAATTTAATTTAATTTTAATTTTATTATTTTTTTTATTTTTTTAGCGCCGTCACACCTTTCTGAAACCCACGTGAGGGCTGGCGCCGCGGCTACTTCGGCAGAGCAACTCAAGCGGCGCAAGTATGCTAACCTCTGTATGGGTTACATATTTGAGCCGTTTGGTGTAGAGACGTTGGGTCCGTGGGGACCGGGAGCTCATCGTATTTTCCAAAATTTATCAGAGCGCTTGGTCGATGCGACGCGTGATCAAAATGCTGGCAACTATTTGGCTCAAAGAATAAGCATTGCAATTCAACGGGGCAATGCTGCCAGCATGCTGGGCACGCTGCCAACTGATAGTGGGCTAGAGCATTTGGACTGCCTATGAGTCCAAATGCTTTCATTGTAGTAGCTGTAGTATTGTAGTAGCTGTAGTGTTGTATATAGTTTGTAGTATTTGGTTAATAAAAGCATACCGCCGGAAAATAAAAATTAAATATAAATATTTATATGTAAATAATTAAATTGTAATAATGATGATGTATTAAATAATAACATTGTACTTATAATATTCTTATTAAAAGACAATATTAATTTAGAATATTGAACTAGATTCTATTCTTACAATGCGACTTGTAGGACTTGTCTTGTTAAATTATTTGTATTTGTTAATAACTGTATAATGATATATAAAATGTTTTCACATAAGTAGCAACAGTGTGCCACGATCAATACATAGCATATTTTACTGCAACGTGACCCTCGGTGTCGATTCATCGTTTATAGGGGTTCATTATACGCACATCCGGTCCATGGGACAGCTGTGTGATTGCTCCGGCCCTATCAGCAACTGCCAACCTATCTCCGGTCCATCTACTATATATATTGGAGAACACTCTCCGACTGTTGACTGATATTCATTTCAATTATTTTAAATTGTATGCACTGAAGCTGATTACAGTAATAAAGAAATCAATAGGTATAATGTCGCTGTATCATGTGTCAATAGGTATAGTATCACCCTTATACAATATCAAACATAATTTTTTGACTAGGATGCTACTTTACTCTAATAAGTCTTGGGTAAGATAGTCATTGTGAAGCTAGATTGGAGTCAAACGGAGTGACAAGATAATGTGTGTGTGATAAGCGAACGATGTTTTGTGAATGAGGATGTATAGTGACTTAAATCGAAAGATACGTTAGGATGGTTTGGACGTGTAGAGAGAATGAATGAAATGAGACTGACTAAACAGGTATACATGAGACAAATGATAGAAAGGCAAGATCTAGGCGAACGTTCCAAAATCAGATTGAAGACGTACTGAAAAAAAGCAATGGCTTTTTTCGATTGGCATATTTCCACTTGCTATGATCCTGACTGAGCCAAAGAGGTATATTTCGCTTCATCTACACTATTTTTTTTTTCATACGTAAGTAATGACTTACGTCATACGCTCATTTTATTTTTTAAACTTACGTTTGAAAAAAAATTTGAGTGTTGATGAAGCGAAATATACCTTTTTCGCTTAGTCAGGATCATAGCAAGTGGAAATCTGTGGTCTCTGCCTACCCCTTAGGGCACGAGGCGTTTTTTATGTATGAATGTAGATAGTCATGAAAACCACACTGTTTTAAAAGTATTAAGCCTTTATTGCTTATTATAAGATTACTTTCAAAATAGGTACTTAAGAAAATATATACTAATACAAAAGCTTTTTGAATTAACTACTATTTTTGGTTTAATGTTAATTTATCATGTTGATTCAATTACAGTGAATGGTAGGTGTTTAAGGAGATAGGGGATATCCAACTTTGAGCCACATACTTAAGTAGTACCTTACCTTGCATACGAGTATCTTACATTCTATGTGGGAGAACACCAGACCTTTAGTGAAGTTGTTTGAAGTAAAATTAGATAAAATATATTTTTAAATATAAATATTTATTTGTTTTTGAAATGCAATTCCACTGTGGTCGTATCATATTGTGACATCTCTATTACTGGTTTGATAGAAAAACGATACCAATGGAACTACGGAAAATAACTGAAAAATTCCTTTTTTCTTTGCCCTCAGGAAAATAAATGATTTGCACAGTAGAGATTTTCACGGTACTGCGTCTGTCTCTTACGAGTGTCTCATTTAATCTGATATGAATCTGAGTTATTTTTAACAAACAAGCATCTAATGTATATATTTGTATAGCAAAAATGTTACCTACCCCTTGCAGATAACGTTCCGTATGGAATCGCAAATGCACATTGGATCGGACAGGAATTACGAGTAAGTGAGTTCTGATAATAATTAGCAGGTTATTCGATTAGAGGATCGGGCGGAGAAGCTTAGAAAAGCAAGCGATTGCTGATGTACATATAAAATAATCTTATGACATAATTAATTGTTATAATAACAACACTGTGAAATGATTTTGTTTCACTGCAGATGAGCTATTTCTTCATAATCTCGCCGACATACTATACACACGGATAGTCTGCTGCTCATCCTCCCGCAATATAGGGGGTTTTGCCATAATCCCCACGCTTGGCAGGCGGCTTCGAGATCGCAGTATGAGATATAAGTACCTCAGAAAGTGGTGCAGCCCACCTTCTGGTGTGTTAACCTTAGTCGCCTCTTACGACATCCACGGGTAATTAATACAAATACAATAAATAATAGTCCTTAAAAGTTAATTTTGTTGATCTCATACTAATTACATGTCGTTTGTAAAAATAGATGAAACAATGAATAAAGTGTAACTTTTCTCAAACCCTCTTTTACTTGG
This sequence comes from Plagodis pulveraria, assembly GCA_963890685.1. Lineage (NCBI taxonomy): Eukaryota > Metazoa > Arthropoda > Insecta > Lepidoptera > Geometridae > Plagodis > Plagodis pulveraria. The sequence continues at coordinate 18,790,621 of OY982958.1, read as the reverse complement.
GTATACAGCATATGATAAATGGTTTAAACTAAATAGCTAGCTAAATATGGAAAAAAAGTCAGTCTCTAAATGAGACTTTTACCCGGTAACAAAAATAAAACGCTCTCTGCTGAAAAAAATAGTAAAAACTACATTTAGTTTTACTAGCAAACTTTAGTAGATCGTTATTATTGTAATCATTTTAACAGTATTTAGTTTCATAAGTGTAGTTCTGAACGCAATTACTTTGGAAACACTTCTACCGATCCCATACACATGGCATTGACATAAGTGCCAAAGTGAAAAACACATAGTGCCTTCCTCTTAATAGAGACAATAAGATAGGTGTTAATGGACACATTCTTAATTTTACTCTATTTAGCAGTTTGAGTCAAATACTCATTAGTCCGTATTGTTGGCTAAATTGTAATTTAATGAGGTACCCTAATTACGTCATTACAGCAAAAAAGACATGGATGCAAAAAGACACCGAGTTTGAATCTTTGGCATCCAAAATATGGCGAAACTACGTTTGTTTGGAAAGCGCTTAGAAGATACTAGCTTTAACCTAGTTGATCGGAGATCGAAATTGGAACCGAAAATTACTACTGTGTTTATGTTTATCATTTCTATTTTTAACATATGAAAATTGTCGCCGCTTATTCATTTCGCCGTCCAATTAAGTAACACGTTAGACTGCTATGCATTTATTAATAATTCAGTGCACTCGGATTTCAGCTGCAATATATAAATAATTTTACTATTTTAAAATAAATAATGCAGAAGTATTACTACTAAATTGATATCAAATTAAAACTTTGTGATTGAAGTTCATTGTATACATGACAATAGGTTCTTGCTCTGGAACTGCAAACTAGCAAAAATACTTAAAAATGGAAGAAAAATAATAAAACCTGGCCAAGTGTAAGTTGAGACAGCATTAAGGACCACGCACTAAATCAATGATCAGGATTATTTTAAATAGATACAATTATATTTGTATCTTGGTACTACTCCGACTCGCACTTGTTAGAATCATATATTTGTTAAGCTTAGATTATCTTAAGTAAATAAGTATCGAGAAGTTACTCATTCTGTAATCCTAGAATATCCTAAAACTTGTTGGTATTTTACATTTTTAATAACCGCCACACTGAAATCATGCTTATATCTGTGTTCATTCTGAACTAGCCAATGATGAAACATCCTGTCTTATTTCGGATTGGCTGATGCGTTGTGGAGGGAACTTTCATGTCTCTGATTGGTTGTGGTAAATATGGCGGGAACTTTAATGTATATGCGACAGACACTTGGCGCCAGTCATTGCTGTAAAACCAATGTTAACTTACTGAGCTCGCTTGATTGTTCACAAGTGACTGCTGCATCGAGACTTATTGAGTTAAGTACTGTATTATATTATTTAATGTAACGTAACTGATATTCATGTGTTGTGTGTGGGTCTATGTTTGTTGGCTTCCAAATTCGCCCTTTTTATTGTATTATCGTTGTGAAATGTGACTATACAATATTACCATTGAAGTAATCCATGTGACCCTAATGATGTATTATTCTTATTAAAGTGTTCTATGTGTTCCTATAAACGTTGTGTTTTTGAAGTATCCTTATGATTCCCTTTTGTGTAGAAAACCTAGTAAGTGGGATAGTTAAGTACTGAACTAGTAGTACTCAATTACTTTACCTTAAGCTAGGACTAGATTATGGCATCACCGCCTGAAAACATCTTATAATTTAATGAGCCTACATTACAGATTAAATAAATGCTCTCTATCTTGACAAATCTCACACACTCCTACGGTTATTCCTGAGGCCATATATAAAGTATACAAAACAACTCATACAATGAGAGACAAAAGTAATATTCCATAAGAAGTGTACAGAAATATCAACCTTATGTGCGTCTATTTTATTTGGAAACTGAATACCGCCAATGTGGGCTTATTGAGAGGCACAATGAGGGATCAAATCTCGCCGACCCTCCAGGATTACGATAACAAAAGACATTATCAAATAAGCAATAGAGGCAGCCCCAAAACCTTTATATTGTGTCTTTTGGGTATCGTAGGTTGACCTTATAAACTAAGGTAAGCTTTGCCAAAATGGCTTTACACTTCAATCTAGGAACTAATCGGGGGGAATGAAAAGACTTCGAGTATTAATTAATTGATGATCTTCGCACTGTTCCTGAAGTAAGGGTATAAATCCTGTTCTATTTTTATATGTTGGATGTATAAGGCGACTTAATGAAAATTCTTCCCAATGAGCAGCGTGCCAAATGGGTGGAATTTTTTTACAGAGTGGGCGAACAAAAATGCTTTTTTATCATCTTTACGCCCCTCATTCCATCCATACAGTTGTGAAACGAATGCAAAGCATTGGGGGGTTCTCGCGAGGAGTTGGGAAGTGCGGTTGGCGGTAGGCAAACTCCTTGAGTTTGTCTACTCAAACCTTAAGGGCAGACACAAACGTGATTTTTAAACGAGTGTTATACGAGAATTATTGAATGGATTAATTATAATTATGTACACGTCGTCTGTGTACGGATTTACCTCTAAACGCAACAAGGTTTAAGATTTCATCGATTGACGCGAGGTAGGTTTTGTATAATGTCATAATACGTAAGATTACCTACATGCACCTTATATTGTTACTAATATTGTCTAGTATCTATTTATAGTACTAGTAGGAACTAACTGACAGGTTGGCTCATCAAAGGCTTTTTATAACAATCTCTACTGACGGTAAGTGATAATATGGTAGACTGTGTGAACAATGTTAAGTTATAACAAAAATTTTGATGATATTTTAAGAAAACATTAAATAAATGTTTTAATAGTTCACTTAAAAATATATCTCGCGACAATTCCGCCTAATTTTCCTGTTAAGCCTACTCGACGTCACAAACGCCACGCAGCCAAACCGGAAGAATTTTCGACACGTTTCGCTTCTTCACGAAGAATCCTCAGGAGGTTTTGACTCATCGAGCGCACGATTGAGAAAAATAAATAGTTATATTTAATACAAGAAAACTCTATATATCTCACAATTTGGTATCACGCAAAATCTAGCTACACGAGCGGAAATACTGATTTCGCGCCACAGACGTGCGTTTCAACTTTAAACTGTAATTACTTGTTAATAAATGACTATGCTATTAAATATAAAATAAGATTGATTAAATTGATTAAAATAAGAATAGGATCGGTCTAGCGTCAAGTTGTGACGTCAAAACTAGAACTTGTAACATAAAAAAAATATAACAATCAACAAAAACAAATTGAACGCGAAGATCAACAAGCACTAGGAAACGTGTCGCGTAGTACGAGTACACTGACGGAAAAATAAGACCCTGACCCGCGATGTCTTCAAACCAAGATGGTATCTGTGCTGTAAAATAGAAATTAACAATTTCGGGTTTAAAATTACGTATAAATAAATGGCGATGCTCTAATTTTAAGTTTGTTCTGCTGATCGTACTTATATGAGTGAAGTTAGCCGAGATCTCGTCCTATTCTTATTTTAAACGCATTGTATATATGATATTAATCACATTTATTTTATTTGCCATTTTGTGACCACCCGTGCACATATGCACGTGACAGCGTACGAGTAATACTATGCCGGCGGCGCACGGCGGCGTCGCCCGACATCAAAAGCGTTTCACTTCTTTAGGGAGTAAGTATATTGTAATACTGTTATACTATATATTACAATATTTATGCTAACGATACCGTTAGCATAAATATTGTAATATATAGTTACATTAGCATAAATATTGTTTTAATGAGTTCAGGTGGCGTCACTTTTATGTTTGGTGGAGATATAATATTTGACCTCACATGATTAGAATGGGGAACGAAGATGTTATTTTTTACATCCCAATTAGATAGTTATTTGCTCTACAGCAAATAAATAGCAAAAAGTTATACTAACATATCTACATATGCTAGTATACTATTCCATTCCCGCTTAAATATTCTTCACCGAAACGATTTTGTTTTAAGATAGATACTATCAGGGCGAATGGTAAGGCGGCCCACCTGGTGATAAGTGATCGCCATCGTCCACGTATATCCATATAACCATTGGTCTCAAGGATGCGTTGTCGGCCTTTGATGAAGGAATATTCTCCCTTCTTGAAGTGGTATCGGTACAGCAAACACTTCACATGGCAGCTGGTTCCACATAATGTGAATAATAATGCAATAATTACATGGTTTTGGACTTCCAGATATCACCATTAAATTGATTAAACATCATGCTCTGTCGGGACGTTCGATGGCAAAAGGCAGCTGCAGTTATTAAACTCCCCGTCATATATACAGTAAAAGAATATAGTAAAAGATGCAGAATGATCCAATATATCTGTGCAATGGCAAAGAGTCAATCAAATCAGCGAGCGTTTGATGTAGCACCTGTTATGGAAAGTGATATGACGGGCTGAGTTTAGAATAGGAACGTGCTCTTAAGGACAGCTGCCCGAAAACTACGTTAGACGCTGGGCGAATTTTGAGTTGAGGGTGGTAGCTAGCCAGACGCAAAATGCTCTACCACCATACGGTGATATTTAAGCCCGCGGTGGGGTTAGAACATTAAGAGTAGAGTTCACGTAACGCTTTCTATACAAACGTAGTTTCGTCATATTTTAAATACCAAGTGTTCAAACTCTATGAAATTTTATATGCATATTGTGGAGCCTAATATCTATGCTTCTGGTTTGGCAGTTTTTCAAATTATTATTTATTTTATGGCTAAATGGCAAAATAACAATTCCTATACAAAACGATTTTTCTAATTATTTTTGAAAACACTCATTTTACAGAAATCTGGCAAGCCAAAAGCATAGATATTAAGCTCTTAGACATACACGCAAAGTTTCGCCGAGTTTGAACACTTGGTATTTAAAATATGACGAAACTACGTTTGTATGGAAAGCGCTCTGTAAACGCTACTCTTAAGCTTCTGCACGGCAGTCTATTAGTTATTACCACTGGGCCATCATTGCTTGGAAAATTTGCTAATCAAATCTCTTCGTTTATTTGAATGCATTATTTACATGAATAGAACAATAATAATACAATGTACGAAATACAATGTATCAATAAAGGTAACGTTCGTTAATTAAACAATCCATAAATTGCAAGTAATTGCTACAATAATTATTTGCACTCAGTGAACATGCCTCACGAATATCTACGTTGTAAATAAGCGCTTACATAAAATTGTAACAGCGTGCTTGCCCTAAATAGGGCACATCAAAACGAAAATAAAAATCTTATCCCATTTACGATCGGGGCCATTAGCTCTAAGAAAAAACATAGAGCGTAAAATATAACAGACAGGACTCTGAAGCGACGTAACTCACTCTCTCTCTGCCACTGATTGGAATATCGGCCTGAAAGCTTTTTTATGTACACATTTTCACGGGTAATATGCATAACATTGGCGTTGTAGGTTTTTATGTAGTGTTTACCTGTTTATTACCTCATATTTCCTTATTTATGCGAAACGAACGTTGGTAGTGTTTATGGTTAGCACGTTGACGAATCTTTATAATTTATTATTGGCTTATTATTAATGAAAAAAAAGAGTGGGTTACGTTTCTAACGCTTTAATTTCTTTCCAGCATAATTTAGAACTGCTCCGTAGGGTCTGGGTTAGAATTTCACCCCAATTTCTACCTGTGGGTCGTAAGAGGTGACTAAAGGATAAACCCCAGAAGGTGGCCAGCAGCGCTCTCTGAGGACCGATATCTTAAACTGCGATCCCCAAGATGCCTGCCAAGCGTGGGGATTATGGCATACCCACCCTAAATGGAAATAGCTGTGTTCAGCAGTGGACAATCTGGCTATTATAGTATAATTTAGAATTGAATTCAACTAATAAAAAGATAGCAAATACTCGTAGGTATAAGTAGGTAAGAGCTAAGTACAAAAATTGTATATGGATTTGCAGTTCTCTAGAGAATAGGGATCGCGTCATAGCCAATCATATGAGAAACTAATACCATACGAACCAGAAACGAAGATTAACTTGTCTATTTTACGTCGATTGAGCCACGCAAAAAGAATGTAATATGAAATGTTTCAATCTATTGGTGAAAAGTCACATCAGTAGCCGGTTTCTTGAAATAGTTTTACAACATAATAAATAGATTCGGGCGTTACTTTGCGGAAATCCATATTTAATAATAACAAATATTTTAAAAATATTTTATGAAAACATCAAATTAATATTTTAATAAAACACTTAAAAAATACAAACATATATCTAGTGACAATTCCGCCTAATTTTCCTGTTAAGGCAACGTGACGTCACAAACGCAGAAATCTTCTCGATCGTGCGCTCGTAGAGTCAAGATATCCTGAGGATGCTTCGTGTAGAAGCGAAACGCGTCGAAAATTATTCCGGTTTGGGTGCGTGGCGTTTGTGACGTCACGTTGGCTTAACAGGAAAATTAAGCGGAATTGTCACTAAATATATTTTTTTAGTGTTTTATTAAAATATTAATTTGATGTTTTCATAAAATATATTAAAATTATTTGTTAATTTTACAGCAGTTGTAGCTAGTTTTTGTAAACTTGATGATAAAATAATTTAAAATGGTAATGTTATTAATGACTATGAAATAATATTACTCGTATTTCTAAAAAAAATACACACAGTTTCTATAAGTTACCCCTAAAATCGTCAAAAATATAAAAAAAATACGTTTACCTGTAACATCTATATTAAAAATATATTAGAATCTTAAAAAATCTTCTCCGAATCTAGCATATAAAGTCATCAAGTACAATAGCACAACGAACTAAACAAAAACAAAGAAATTTCTGCAATAAACGTCAGAGTTCACCTTTAACATAAAAATATATATTTGCGTAATATCTTTCATTAACTTAAGTGCCTGCTCATCCCAAGATTCAAAAGAGTATTAGGTGAATTAAAAACTAAAATAAATGGAGGTAAATTTTATGACAGTAATAACCTAGACGGTACTAACTTGAATTGGCCCTTGGGGTAATAAAACTTACGCACCACTTACACAGGCGGATAGTAATCTTCCTTCTTACTTAATACAAACTTCTTACTTAATACAAACTTTGGCTTTTGAGACACTCATCGTATTATTATCTTCCTTTCTTATCCCACGCACATGGGGTCCGTTAAAATCAATCAGTAGGCCGTATTTCTGTCGTCGAATATGCATTCGGAAGGTAACAATAATATTGATAGCAAAAAACCATTTTATGTTACCCACGTCAAATTGGCATGCTGCTCTTTCAGGCCATTATTTAGCTTAGCTACTTTTGATATAAGTCTAGGGGGATATGAATAAACAATCTTTACATTTATTAGCCCAAGGTTAATAAAACGTCTTAAAATGTTAATCACTGATTACTTACAATTTTGTAAAATGCGCTTATTATTTTTTGTAGAGATTAATATGCCTGCATTTGTAGGTTTTTACCCTTTTAGACACGTAGAGTTCGACCCATCGGCCAAAGCCATTAATTTTTTCTCCCTTTAGCACGAATCCCACTGCTATCTCACATATTATTCCTCAAAGAATTACTGTGTTAAGGTGTGAAGGGTACTGGAAGCAAGTAAAATTACTTATTGAACGAGGGTACTCGAAGCAAATGCAATTACTAATCGAACGAGACATAAGCCATTGTCTCGGAGTGATTGCATTGTCAAACTTCTAGGTTAGACTGAACAACATCTTCGACCACATCATCACTTACCATCAGGTGAGATAGTGGTCAAAGGCTAACCTATCAGGCATAAAAAAAAAAAAAAAATAAAATAAAAAAAAAACAGTGATACAACCAGTGTGATGAAAAAGCGTCACATTACTTCATAGCATAAAAAAAAATACTGCAAAACTACGATACTCCTTTTTCCACTTCTGTTTATCAGGATATTTATTGCTATTAATAACTTAGTGAAGACTTTGAACCACACCCAGCTTGTGGAATAGTCAACCAAGGTACTACACGTTGTGAACCATACACTGCTGCCAAACGATGACTGATACTCTTCACTGTGACGTAAAAGCTAGTATACTGACTTCAGTGGTAAAAGTAACCATTGTCTCGTAAAATCTTTGTCTCTGTATCGCTTGGTCTTCGTACATAATTTATTAATCTGAGGTAGCTGCTATAAATTCATCCTGGATAAAGTGATAAAAATCTTTGCATCGTATCCGTCGTATTCCTTATGCAATTTTTCTGATCATGCTGCTAATTTCGCGAATGCTGTGACTGTTGTGCTGTATCAAACAGTTTACAACAGCCGCTGTCCAATAAGTCTAACACCTAGTTCAGTCTTGATTGTGGTCGTCGTAAAGTGCTAAAACATGTTTGCATTTTTTTGTATTAATCATCTTTGTATTGTAAAAAATCTTTATTTTTTTTATTTTTTTTATGTCTTTGACCACTATCTCACCTGATGGTAGTGATGATGAGGTCGAATATGTTTTTCAGACTAACCTAGAAGTACTGGCTCTCAAGGGCAATTGCCGGAATACACCGTTAGGTGCTTGGCGAAAGATTTTCTACTTGAGGTAGCTAGCCAGGCGGGCATTCGCAAAATGCCCTACCACCATGCTATAACGACTGCCATTCTAAGACAACAACCGGAATCGACGGCTTAACATGCCCTCCGAAGCACGGAAACGCTCAGTAGTTATGTCACTAGCGGTCACCCATCCAACTCATGACCGCGCGCGACGTTGCTTAACTTTGCTGATCGGTTGAGAACAGCTAAGTAAACTTCGCTACGAGCGCTTCGAATATGATAATAGTGTCGTCTAAGAGTGTGTTTTGCGTATTAAGTATACGTTTTGAATTTTTTCAATAGGGAATTAGTGTTGATTATTTCCTGCTTCATTTTATGTATAAATGTTGCAGGGATAACAACTCCATGTACCTATACCTCGACGCGTGACATTAGTGCCAGAGTATTGCGTCTATCAAACCAAAATGCGTAGCGCACTGCACAAACCCAAAGTGTATTCACTATGGCTAATGGTCCCAAAGGAGTACATAGTCTTAACGTCACCTCACTTTGCTCTTGTGGTGACACGTCTGTTCCGCTTTTATCTGGAGACAGGCACGCAAATATACAGCTACTGCCTCAGAAGGCTAGTCTCGAAGAACTTGCCAATTCTTGCCTTGTATAAATAATGACAAATTTTGTTAAAGTTGAAATGTGTATGTAACAATAAGCTCCTGGCATACCTGAATATATATAATACACAATTTCACAGGATATCGTACTGACTGTGCGGGTTGTGTTCACCAAAACCAGTCAACTCTTAAGTCGATTGGCTTCTTGTATGTCAATCACATCTAGAACGTAGTAATTGATGTGTATGGGCTCTCATTCTTCACTTACCTTGTTGTTTATATTCTAAAGGCCTTTGAAAGAATCTGTCATGACAGTTTTATAAGCTTCCCTTATGCGGTTTACCAGCTGATTCCGTTATTAGATATAAGAATTGTCCTTGTTTAATTATCTTGTAAACAATGGGATATTATTGTCGGGGTGCTCTCGGAGTACAGCTGGGTAGGCTGATGTTAGCAAGGAGATACGAGAGATGCACGTTTTCGATGCACGGACCAGATATGTTTAAATCACTCCTTCAGTTAAGTATAAGTTGAACAAATGACTATAAACTTGGCCGTGCAGTCAGCCTCTGAATGGAGCGATGTCAAGTTGGTCAAGTACAATGCTTCAAAGAAAGACCTAGGTTTCTATTCAGTGCTAGGCAGTGATAAACTTCTATCTTCAAAAATGTGTCACCAACATTCGAGCGAGTAATTAATCTAAGTAACGAAGTTACGTTAGAAGAATCTAGACTCCTAAGCCTCGAACATAAAGGTTTTTTTTTATATTGTTGTTAGGTATGCCTTTGACCACAATCTCACCTGATAGTAAGTGATGATGTATTCGAAGGTGTTGACAGACTTAATCTATAATTACTGGCTCTCAAGGACAGCTGCCTAAACGCACAGGTGCTTGGCGACAGATTTTCTACTTGAGGGTGGTAGCTAGCCATGCGGGCATTCACAAAATGCCCTTCCACCATGCGGTGAAGCTAAAGCCCACGGCGGGATTCGAACCATGGACTTGCTGCGTGGCAGTCCATAGTCATTACCACTGAGCCATCACTGCTTCAAAATGTATTGCCAGATTATTCGTATTCTCTTATCTACTTTCTTTCACGGGACAACAAAATGCACAGAACGCGGCCAAATATACGCATTCTACAAAATAAGTGTTCTCATTGATTATGTATAGTTACAATTGATGTATGGAACACCTTGCCACTCAATTTCCCGATACGTAAATACTCGTATGATCCAATAGGTACCTTTGAGGTAGGCATTCAGCCATAGTCGAACACATCGTCGATTACCAACCACCAGGAGAGGATACGGTTAAACGCATTGTGATCCCTCCTAAACAAACCAATAACTACAAGTCCGTGATATCTACAGTAAAATGTAAACTGGTGATGGTGAAACTCAATTATATAAACATAAATTGTGTGAGTAACGTTATTCAGCTTTGTATGATGTCAATTTCTTTATGCTATGAATTGATGAGACCGGTAAATTACTCTGATAAGTGACCAGGCGAATACATTACATATGCAGTGTCAGTCCCCGTTCTGCTCCACATTACACTGCGCTCATAACTTTGAGACGTTTGAAGCGCTCGTAGAGAAGTTTGCTTAGCTGTTCTTAACAGATCAGCAGAGTTAAGATACGTCCGCAGCGGTTAAGTGCGTGGGTGACAGCTGGTGACATTACTACTGAGCGCTTCGCGACGGGGCACGTTAAGCCACCGGTCCCGGTTGTTGTCTTAAAATAGCAGTCGTTGTAGCATAGTGGTAGGGCATTTTGCGAATGCCTGGTAACCTATCATCCTCAAGTAGAAAATCTGTTGCCAAGCGCTTAACGGTGTGTTCCGGCAACTGTCCTTGAGAGCTAGTAATTCTAGGTTAGCCTGAAGAACACCTTCGCCACATCATTACTTACCATCAGGTATGATAGTGGTCATAGGCTAACCTAACAGACAAAAAAAAAGTTCATTCTTATGCCTCGTTTGTCCCACAGAAAAGAGAAAGCAATAAATTTCTTTATGGGTTTTTTATCCCAGTAATTTCACTTCCTACAGTGCCTTTCATACATAATGAAAGTAGTGTTTGGACACTACTGCTTTGAGGCATAATAACTGACACTGTAATAAGACAGATTCTTCCTGAAGATACCTATCACTTAGATAGAGTACAAAATATACCTACATACTTTGTTTAATATTTCTTTATTCAATCAATGGATTCAATCTATCAGCTTTCCGTACTCGTCTCTATCCTTGGGGAGGCAAAAAGTTCAGCGGTACTCGCAATCCCTGTCCACTCCCTGATATTTCACAGCCGTGACTTCTTCCTGCGATCAACTCTTCTCTTTCTTTTTACAGTACTAATTCATTTAGAATTTCCATTCCGAATTACCTACATTGCACATACTCGTACCTAATAGCCAACTTAGTACATTTCAATATTCTTTTGTTACTATTTCAATAGGTTATTTACTTTGTGCAGATTTAGCTATTCAGCATTGTTATACCGTCGAATAACCGAATGTTGAATGAGCTTCAATATCGATAACGTTTCAGTTTACCATCCATTGTAATCACAGAAAGGTACACTTCATACTTGCTTTTTGCTAACCCTTAGCTGACAATGTTAGCCTGCAATGGCTTGTAGCTTCTCATAATTGGGCAGTAGATTGCTTTCGCTGTAGTAGTTGTAGTGTTGTATAATGTGCGTAATGTTTTGTTATTTAAGACATACCCTGTGTATAAAACCAGACAGGCGCTTTTGTTTTTGGCTATAATGAAAACTAATTTAGTACATCCCTAACACATCCCTAATATAACGCTTGTGTAACGGAAAGGTACATACGGAAGGTTTTTGACATTCTTATTTTATTTCTTCCTAAATTTTGGTTTGACGAATTTAGGCTTATTTACCCAAAGGACAAATTGGACGCCTTATAAGTTCAAACCCGACATTTAAATATTTTTGAACATACTTCAAACATAGATATTAAATCAAAAGTTATGAAATAATTTTTTCAAGTCGGGTCCGATTTCTGACATGCACCACAGCATAAAGTGTTTCATTGTGTAGGATACAAATATATTCAATGTATCTAGTATATATATATATATATTATATAGATCCATTTTATAACTGGTGTTGAATCTCAAAACTTAATTATTTAAGTATCTGGAACTTCAGCATATTTTGTACCATATCCTTAATTTATTCATCGAATAATAATAAAAAATGTTAATATCAATATTAATGTAAGAACTATAGAAATTTGGATAAGGCAATTATATATATACATACATGAAATGGAGACGTTTCGCTTCTAAACGAAGTATCCTCAGGATGTCTTGACTCTACGAGCGCACGATCGAGAGATGTCTCGATCGTGCGCTCGTAGAGTCAAGACCTCCTGAGGATGCTTCGTTTAGAAGCGAAACGCGTCGAATACTCTTCCGGTTTGGCTGCGTGGCGTTTGTGACGTCACGTCGGCTTAATAGGAAATTAGGCGGAATTGTCACTAGATATATATCATTTTTATAAAGATTTTTTAAGTGTTTTATTAAATAATTAATTAAATGTTTTCTTAAAATACTTTTAAAATATTTGTTATTATTAAAAATGGATTTCCGCAAAGTAACGCCTGAATCTATTCATTATAATACGTGTTTATAAAAAGGATTATGAATTATTTTATGAACCCGCATTTAAAGTTTTTTAGTTGCTACTTTGTATTTCGCATTTAAGAGATCACTGACCCAACAAGCTTTTGAAGACAACTGAAGTTCTTGAAAGTGAGTAGTGCTCCTCCGCAAGAAAATAAAATTAGATTTGGCAGAGGAAAAAATACTGTCAATGGACTGTATAAATGTATACCTACTCCAGGCACAGATATAAAGAAAATAACACTAGTAGTACTACGATGATATTAAAAAGACGAAAGTCCTGCATAAGTACTTTAATTCAGTAAAGTAATAACATTGCGTTCCTAAAGTTTGTTAATTTATTAGCAGCACTGACATAATATTTGTGATTAAGTGCGAATATATTCAGATACAATTCTAATATTAAAAGTAGTGGATAATTATATATGAATATATCCGCTACTAATGAGAATTGCAACTTGAAACAAAAAATGTGTTAATTAATTGGCCACAAATACATAATATGTATTTGTGGCCAATTAATTAACAAATTATATTAACATATTATGGTATCTGTTTAGGTACTATTTCTTCTTCATAAATGAAGTAAAAAAAATATTATACGTATTTTATTAGAAATGTTGAAATAATGAAAAGTAACTAGGGTCTCACAAGGCTTATGTTGAATAACACTGTAAGCAAGCTTTCGAACAAATGAACAATGGTCTACAATGGTTTTTTATATGTGTGGGGTGTGGTTTAAACATTCCAAGGTTGTCTCCATTTCATGTATGTATATGTATATATATATATATATCTAGTGACAATTCCGCCTAATTTCCTATTAAGCCGACGTGACGTCACAAACGATAGATATTACGTATATATATCGACGTATATATATGTATACATATATATACGTCACGTCGGCTTAATAGGAAATTAGGCGGAATTGTCACTAGATATATATCATTTTTATAAAGATTTTTTAAGTGTTTTATTAAATAATTAATTAAATGTTTTCTTAAAATAATTTTAAAATATTTGTTATTATTAACACGTATTATTTCAAAGTCTACCACAAAGCAAGCTGCAGATATCTAATTTAGGATCTAAGTTGGAGTTTTCCGTTAAGGTATTATTGAGATAAACAGTGGTTGAGTGACACTTGGCGTCCATCGGCCAACTGTCCAAGTAAGTTCTACGACACCTAAGTAGCCGTGCGACAAGTTTGCGGCGCAGATAATGGCGTTAATCTCTCAGAGTCGCCACTCGAGCATCAGTGGAACACAGGCGTTAAACTTTAGACTGAAGTTTAGTTCCAGCCCACAGGCAAAGTGTTTTATAAAGCTATTAATAGATTGTTGCAACTCATTTAATAATTTCTTTTAGGGTTTCTAATTTTATCATTAAAATGTTAGCAGCGAGGATTTTTTTATCGCTAGTGATCTTGGCATGTAAATATTGTAGAAGGGTAATTTTTCGTCTGTCCACCTGTTATTCGTAATTTGTAGATATTATGTATACGATTTTATAATATATCAATAAAATATTATAATTCTGCGTTCCTAGCTTGAATTGAAATAATAACTATTCCGTAAAAAAATCGAGAGTATTTTTAAGCTACTACGGGACGATTTATATCTGATATACCATTAAAGTAAAATTATCTATCTCTCTAATAATAACGTCAATATATGCTTAACTTATTTAGGTGATTAGGTTAAAGGTATTTTAGTACTTATCAAAAGAAGCCCTAATCAGCTTTATTAATATCTAAGGGTTCTTTCACTACGTTCAAGTAAAGTTTCGAGTGGGCTAATTGCCGGTTTAAGTCACAAGTATACATACATGCATAAGAATTTCGTAATGGTTGAGTAGTGCTAACCCGCAGCTAAAGTGACCAATAACTTACTTCTTGGTTCATCTGTATATCATTTATACAGATTTCTTAAAATGTTGGTATTGGGAACCCCATATTAGGTAAAATATTCTTGATTACAATTATTTTCGACGTATGAATGAGTGACGTTATTGACAAATTTTGAACGGACATTTGAATTTACGACGAAGATCCTTCAAGTAACCATCGAGTTGTTAATCAGAAGTCTATTTTCTATTGTGAAACTGAAAAACCATAATTGTAACTTTTATTAATTAAGAAAGGAAATAATTGACACTTTCCTTGAAGGTCATGAAAGAGGCACTTAGTCATGTCTAACGCAGTCTATCAAAAACTTTTGATCCAAGATACTGTTTCTCAAAACGTAGTGTTGTGGAGGTCTTCGCTATCGGACCCAAAGATGGAGTTGATAAAGCCTCGGCTTACCCGATTACCACACAGACTGCCCACTGAAGTGTTGTAAGAAGTACGTGGGCGATTAACTATCGATTAGGAAGATTAAGATCGTACTCTTAACTGTAGATCTTTAAAGATATTGCTGTATGTTTTTACTCCTGAAACAGTTCTTGACATATCAACTAAAGAAGGAGTCGTTCTTTGTTGGAAGCAATGGTTGATTCCAACTGGCGTTGACTAAAATCTAAAAACATCCTTTCAAAGAACGGGAACGAGCAGCTCGGTAATTCTACATAAGTACACTAAGAAGGATATTTTTCTTTCAGTTACGCTTTTTAAGTGAATTTGTTTGCAAAATCGTAACGAAAGTAAACATTTGAACCACGAGCATGATTGAGGGTCCCTGGGGCCAGGAGATGCTTTTTCTATCTCATCTGAAGCGGTGACGGCAAATTTATCCATATTTTATTATTTACTCGCCGTATTGAAACGGAGTGACGTCTACTTATTAGGTCAATCATATTAAAGTTTTGACCAAATAAGAACTTAAAACTTCCAATTATATTAGTATATAAACTTGTTTACGTTGACACGACCCTGTTAATATTAATTATTATATTCAAATGTTTGCAGTAACGCCTGCTATTCCATTACTTTTTCTCGTATAAGATAAGGCTAATAATAAAACCCTGCACATTCCAATTATAATAACACATACTATTAATAACAGAATTAATTTTCGAAGCAGTGATGGCTCAGTGGCATTGGCTATGGACTGCTGTGCCGCAGGTACATGGTTCGAATCCCGCCGCAGGCTTGAGCTTCACCGCATGGTGGAAGGGCATTTTGCGAACGCCCGCCTGGCTAGCGACCACCAAGTACAAAATCCGTCCCCAAGCACCTAACGGTGTGTTCCGGCAGCAGTCCTTGAGAGCCAGTGAAATTACAGGCACATGAGACTTAACAACTATGTCTCAAGGTGACGGGCGCAGTGCAATTCGTGACTTGTGACGAAATGCAACTGTTATAGGCAGAGGTTAGTCCGCTTAACATCAGGTGGACCTCATGATTGATACGTCACAATAACATTAAAAAAAAGATTTATCCCCTTATAGTACTGCACGAAGGGAAACCCTTGTTGCGCAGTACTTAATGGTGAACTGGCCGGCCCGTTTTCCATACAAACGTCGTAGGGTGATCAGATCACTCCCTTATTTGAGGATTTAGGTCCAAAATAAATGTAAGTATAATACCGATACCGATACAATGTTGTACGAAGTTACACCACAATTATAAGTAAGGGGCTAATCTTGTTCCATCGCGGCAATAGGTTGCTTCTAAATTTTTCCGATACTAGTGATACTAGCAACCTTCCCATGATGGTTACAAGCGACTAATAGCCGTTCTTTGTGGCGCTCTATGGGGAGGCCTATGTTCAACAGTGGACATCTTCCAGCTGATGATGATGATGATGATTCCTATCCTTCCTTATTATTCAACACATCCATTCATATCTCAGCTACATACAATCTTATTTCATTGAAATACTCCTCCGTTTGTGGTCCAACACTCATATTTTTAAAGCACGACAGGTCTTACGACCCAATCGTAGTTCACGTGTTGCTTCTATTTCATCCATTCCTTGTTTATGTAACAACTTTAAAAAAAAAGCAACCCGCACGAGGCTCGCCTGATATTAAGCAGTAACCTCTGCTTAGAACACATGCATTTCGTCAAAAGTAACGAACTGCCAGGTGCTAAGGTGATGACCTTGAGACATACAGTTTTTACATGTGCCTGTAATTAATTCACTCTCAAGGACTGCTGCCGAAACGCACTGTTAGGTGCTTGACGGCAGCTTTTTCTGTTTGAGAGTGGGAGCTAGCAAGGCGAGCATATTTTCAATATGTCCTTCCACTATGCAGTGAAGCTTAAGCCAGCGATGAGAATCGAACCTGCGGCACGGCAGTCCATTTACCGCTCGGTTATCATTGTTTCTTGATGCTAAATTTTATTGTGAGTCTCTTGAAACAAAGTAGACGACAAAAATGCGTTTCTTCTGTTGAAAGTGATATCAAAGCTTATACAAGTAACAAAAATTAACCTACCCAGAGACAACATTTCTATTTTTATACTTCCCTGAATTTTGATATCGACCAACACTAGTACTGTGTGGTGTTTCTTGTTCCCGCTAAAATTGACTTTTCTCGGAAAAATCGTGTATAGCATCGCAGTTTACTGTCTGGGCTTTGACATATAAATTGTAATATATTTGTTTCACTGAATTCTTCGTTCACTTCAATGGATAAGTTATCTTTATGAAAAGTATTGATTATTTATTTTTTGGGGTGAGTACCCAATGCCAAAATTGGACCATAATTGATGAGACTCCTCTATCTGTGCGTCCGTATATCACAGGTCTGTAGCTTGTTTACGTAATTAATTAAATTAAAAAACTTAAATTTATATATTTTGTGGAAAATGTTAACTCAATAACGACTTTTGGACTAAAATACAATTATACTGCGAATGGGGCTTAATTGCCTTTAACTTATGGAGTAGAGTACAAATATGTTTTTTTGTATATATATTCTGGTCTTAAAATTAATTAAATGTTAAAGTGGTAAATTTTGACTATAATTGAATTTTGACTAACCACCAATTGGAAGAAGGGAATAATTACAAAAAGTTCGAACTGAGATAATTAGAAAAAACTGATTTACTCTCAACGTATAGATCAAATGCCCATGATATCTTAAAATGAAATGTTGTAAACATTGTTGCCGATAATATGCTGTAAAAAAATTTTTTTATGTAAAGATAAACAAAAGTTAGGGTAGTTTGAAATTCTTGGAATTATTCCCTTTTTCCAATTTATGAAAATAAAAACACAAATATTAAAGAATATTAGCATTTATTATATTAGTAACATAGAAAAGATATTGTATTAATCCTCATCTATATTAGCACCATCCAATGTTGTTGTGGGCCAAGTCAAAATCAAATCATAAAACGTCTTATACTCTTTAGGAATATATGGTATGATTTTTCGCACATCATTCATCTTTTTTTCGTTTATGGGTAGTTTTGACGGGTATGCTTTTTCTTCAGGTATTTTAGGATTAGTTATTGATTTTTGGAGCAAAAAAGATGTCTTTACAATTCCGTCAATGAATTCGGAACAGGTTAAGTAACCTTTATTACCACTATTGTACTCAAAATGTTTATATTTTGATATTTTAAAAGTTGTACTTTTATCTATTGACTTGCAGGTTTTCTTGTAGAATGGCTGCCATGTTGTTTTAAAATTCAATATGTTCTCTTTATTAATGGATTCAACCAAAAATCCCTTACTTTTAGCTTATGAAATCAAGTTGTTGTACTGAGCTGGGACGTATATTCTATCTTTTCTTCTAATAAGTCTCTTGGCTGTTCCAAAATTACGATCACATTGCAAAAAGGAATGTCCTCGCACCGGAAAGTATTGATATATATTATCAAAACGATTGATTGATACGAGGGTCAAAAAAAACCTTATGAGTGTGTTGTTCCCACCAAAAAAGTTGTTAGTTGGAAGAAAGAAATAAATCCATGATTTATTCCCTTCTTCCAACTTCCAACTTTTTTGGCCGCTAGTATTACAATGGCGTTTGACCGTTTTATTTCCTTTTTTAACCTGACGCGTAGTTTTACGATTGAAAAGAGCTAATATGAGTAAAAATCTATTTCGTCAAAAACGTCTTTTATTCCCTTCTTCCAATTGGTGGTTCTTGTATAACTGGACCTATTGAAAAAGCTGTAGTAGTAAAGAATGTAGAATTTCTGTATGTTAGGTAACATATCCCATTTTTTGCAAACAACACTGAAATAGCTGATTTATAATTTCGTTTTTAGCAGGGATAAAACCAAAACCATTTTTTCCATCGTGGGTTATGTGACATCATAATGGGTAGAATATAAATCTGCTTATTATTAATTATGCTAACGAAATTAACAAACTTCATTGAAAGTGAATCACGGCAAAAATGTTGTGAAGACAGCGTTAAGCACATTGAATCAGAGACCTGTAATGTACCTTACGTAACTGTATGGTGTCTAGAACCATTAAAATATGGTTTCAAGCACATGCTTTTCAAATACCAAGTTCATATATTTAACGCTCATAAAGTACATTAGGTACTGTTGCGATCTGTAAACAATGCGTTGCTGGCAGCGATGATGATAGTCAAAGGGTCCAGGTCATCACAGTGCGGTCACCATTGCAGCCCATGTTGGACAAGCTGGAATAAAGGCTGAGACCAAAGATCGATGCCTTTTTAGCGTCGACGGCAAGGGCTGCCATGATGACCAAGATTGAAGGCCAAGAGCGTAGCTAAGCTCGAGGCCATCATAGAGTGGCCATCAGTGCAGTCACTGCGGACCAAAGCTTGTATAGTGCTTTGCTCAAACAATGCGAGTAATTTAAATAGTACCATAGCTAACCATAGTAAGAATATATTTAAGGTTACGAATAAATTCGTATATTTAAGGAATTTCTTGTTCAGATTCTAATTTCAAACATTATGGACCGCTTTTCCATTCGATATTTTACTATAGTAATTCACTTAATGCATAGAATAAGTATTTCAGTGAGATGCAAGTTCATTTACCTTGAAAAATTCATATACTAATCAAATTTTTTTCTTCGATAAGGACTTATCTTTTTTCTCCCGATTTTCCATCGCGCAAACTTTTCGAGGGTAAGTTTGCTTGTGTTTTTTTTTACTTTGGTAGTTAACATTATTTAAATCCTTAATTTCTCTTTTTTTATCTTAATTTTGGTGCTGTTGAATAAAAATTTAATTTCGGTGAATTAGGGAATACTTCGCTCTGAAAGATATTTTTTTAAGATGCAACGTTACAAAAATTTTACCACGGCATTTGATCTCAATCCCGCGCTTATTTATAAGTATTTATACCTTATATCACCTGAGTAGATTTGAAATAAGACTCGGCAATAATAGATTTTTAAAGGAAATTTCTCGTGGCTAAAACTCACTAGCAATGACTCTGCTCAAAGAAGGTTGTCAAAATAATGACCACATGGCAAGCATTTATGAGAAAAAATAAAGTTTATATTGTACGTAAGATTTTCCTTTAAAATTTCGCGATATAATAAAATGGCTAAGTAAACACAAAAGTACATATACTTTTTGCAGCGATCAGCTATTGAAGTTTAATTTTATGATATAGATTTTTCTTTAAATAGTAATTTAGTGTTTACTTACTAAGTAAACACTTTTTTTTACTTACTAAGTAAGTAAACAATAACTTACTTAGTAAGTAAACAATAACGTACTCGGTAAGTAAACACTACATTACTTAGTAAGTAAACACTAAATTACTATTTAAAGAAAAAACTAACATAAAATTAAAGTTCAATAACTGATCGCTGCAAAAAGTATATGTAGGTTAAAACGGGGCTTAGCCGATTATGTCCCGTCACCGTTCGCTGTCCTAACCGCCTACTGGCCCCAGCTTCCTGTCCGTTTCTCGGCCAATTCGTGTAATAGGAGCACCTCGTGATTGGCTTGTTTCGAGTACCCGCCAGAGACAAATTGGATCCATTTACATTTAACTTTCAGGACACGTTGCTAAAAGATACGAGTCAAAAGAATAAACTCAATATTATAGTGAACTACCAGTATATTATAGGTTCCTATCTATGTTTTGGTATCAAAAAGACGCACACCATAACGCCTTTTAATATATCGATGAACTCCACCAGTAGGTTATGTGGAATATTTTGTACGAGTTCCCAAAAGTGCTGTAAAAGAGAATATGCTAAAATGCGGATGCTGAAATAGCAAAGTGCGTTTGTTCATACTAAAATTTTATTCGCTACAAAGTATATAATTGGGGAAATGAGTAAGGTACGAAATGAATTTACAAAAAAAAATTGCATAAAAGTTACATATATAATTTTTATTGGCCGTCGGCATTTTTATTTATATCTTTATGTTGTGCATTATCCCACTTTTTGGCTAGTGATGGTGTGGTCGAAGTTAGTCCTATAAAATGAGTGCCGGTTATTAACGTCAGCTGCCGAATACACTGTAAGGGGCATGGTGACAAATTTACTATATGTAGGTGGGAAATAGCAAGACAAGAAATCGCAAAATGTAATCACAGAATACCATGTTGTGAAGCTCTAGCCTTTCAAATTCTAGCAATTTGAACGTAGCCTAGTAGTCAACTCATAACCAACGGGCTTGTAGCTAAACAGTTTAATATTTGTTATGGTACCGTACATCTGACGCAAAATAGAACCCTTAAAGGATCACTGTATGTCGAGCTATCCCTCTCTCACAGGCATTTCTTACGAATCTACTGGACGCAAGAAGTTATAATTTTATACATAACTATGTATTCTGATATTGAAAGATCATTGAATTGAGCCAATAAAAAAATTAAACATTTTGTTTAGGGTATCATATAACGTATTAAATCAAAGGATTAATTTTTACACCGACAACTTTATTTGTGTACCAATAACTTGAACATAAAAAAAATTAAAGTAAGATATACTAAAACTGAAGATATCACCATGAAACTATCGACTTCTATACTATCGACTTCTGTTAGCCACAGTATTAAATAAACAATATCAAGAACATCTTTCTCTAGAGTTAGTCTTACTATCAAGTTTTACTACGTACATTTCGATTCGAACATAGGTTCGATTATCTTAATAATAATACCTATGTAAGTACGTTGTTTTTCAGCGACAATACGTGTATAAACACATTGTTAAGTTAACAAGCTGACATGCATATTAGATGTATCTAATCAGAAGTCTCTCAGTAATTACTGGTTGCGTTTAAACCTTGTTCTGTTAGAACCGTTTAATTGAATAATTGAAGAAAGTTGTTGTTCAAGTGGCCTGGATTATTCTCGCAACTCGAGTTTTGTCTATGAATAATGAAAATGTTTTTGTTGTTCAGAACAATTATATGTGACCTATTTATGGTTTTAACTGACTTCTCCATTAATTGCTTTAGATTTTTATAATGTTTGTCTTCAACTAAAATTAGTATTGTTGCAAGGTTTAAGATTTTAAAACATGTGAAAATAATCCATCTGCTTCCTTAAACCAAGTTTTAAATAGAGCACGCTTCACAAAACATAAAGAGCAATGCAAACACTGCATATATTACGTCCGCGGAAACATGAAGTTGCGATACTAATATCTCGAGAGTGTATTGTGCGAGCTGAGTGTAGAAAAGTGGAGGCAAACAACGGACGGTGCCAAGATATAATGTAGACTAGTATAGCACAGTACATTAATCTAGACAGCACATGATAAAATACTGCTTATGGAGTAGCAGTATGGATCTCTTCGTACACACCAAGACTCAAATGTCTGAGAGACAAGAAACCAGTTATTGAGTCATGGAATGAATTTATTAGCCAATTCGCTTTTGTTTGCAAGTATTAAGTAAACGCACAAGTTAGATAATTCTTGCACCTACTAAATAACGTCAGACTTTTTGATCTTTCAGGAGTTAACATACCTTTGTAACGTTTTGCCGGTTTAGCTGTAAGCAAAGGCAATGGATTTTTTCGTGCTACAGATTTGGAATTACTCTTATTGCTTTTATTCTCATTACATGGAGTGTACAAGCCCTTACGATGTTAAGGGTACTTATAGATCAGTATTTATGTAGACGGTCTCGAATCTGCAGAATGTCTAATTAGAATGGAGATGAACTACATTTTGACATTTGAACAGAATGGGCATATTTTCGGAGTAATTGTAGAAGAATTTGTTTGTGATTTGATTAAATAACGAAATATTGTAAGCAAAAAGGTGCAAGTATCAAAATTAAATTCATCTTAAAATCATCTTCTAGGTAAGAAAATAAGGTTATGTAAAAATAGGTTCATTGAGGTCTTTCTCTTCCAACAGTTCCATTCACACTCGCTTTGTAAAAGTACTTACTATGTCAATCTTACGTCTATCCTTATGTTCCAACTTTTGAGATCAGGTTTATAATTATCTTTTATTTACAAAGTCAAAGTAGCGGTATATCTAATTTATCATTCAAATATATTTCGCATTGATTGTACTGTTTGGAAGCAAAATATGAAGTAAGCATGGGTCATCAAAAACTTCTTAACTTTATATATCACGCATAATAAGTTTGTACCATATTTTTAACAATCGCGGGATGCCTTTATTGAGAAAAAAATTAGTACTTCAACTAAATCATTGGAGATCAAACAGCAATCATCTTGTTATTTGCGCTTGGTTCTTAATGGCTTATTTAGTTATCTAGACCCCTTACCCAGAGAAGTGCAATGATCTTTCAAATCGTAAATCACTCAGTCACTTACTTCTAAGTGACGTGAGACGGTCTCGTGTATATATCAGCAATTCTAATTTGTAATGAACCTTGGTTTATATTATCAAGCCTTTCTTGGTAAAGAAAAATATGTTTACTGGCTTTGTTTTATCCTTCTTTCACCCGTAGTTTTATACATAGTTCATCACATCACACTAATATTATGATTGTGAAAGTTTGTGTATTGTATACGCGTGTTTGTCTCACCTCTGAAACGCCGGAACGGATTTCGATATTTTTTGTACAAACATATAAAATTATTAACACTTAAAAGAGTTTATAACTCCTACTGAGCAAGCGGAACCTCGTATAATTTACGCGCAAGTGAGGGCTTTGAGACGCGACAAGCTTTATTGTAAGAATGTTGGTAATAAAAAAATGGGCTTATTTCTTTTTACGCCTTTTGCTCCGGTCATGAAAGCAGGAGATTAAACAGCGAATTAGCGGCTAAATTTGATAATAATTTAAACTGATTCCTCATAGAGCACAGTGGTGTATCTGGATACCTGAGTATTATGTGGAATTTCATCGCTATGAATATAGCGATGAAATGTATTTTACGCGTTTATAGACATCAAAAAACGGGGTCTACATGTTATACCCCCTATTTTCGCCTCCAGTGGGGGACAAAATGCTTTTTATTTTCTTTATGAACGCCAAAGGGCCAAGAGTTATTCGAACTCCTGTTGACCTCCATAAACATACTCGTTTGTTCCACTAACTACATACCAGTATATTCCAAAGTTTTCCTCGGTTTTATGGCTTATCACCTGCTCAATACATCCTTGACAATCTGACTATCAGTATACTAGCCTCTTTGCTAATCAGGGTCTATAACGTTAAAATAAATAGTAGCGTGTTGGTGATATACTGTAGTAGCTTTTATTATATCCAACAATCAAGGATATTGGATGTGATGGTGTAGTCGATAATGTCAACAGGGTAAACTTAGATAGCTCAACTTCAAAAATAGTTGTTCGAACATTATGTGATTGGTCTGAGCCACAAACTATTCTACTTGAGGCTGGTTGCTGGTCAGGGGGGCTGGGTATTGAAGCAGTGATGGCTCGGTGGCGTTGGCTATGGACTGGTGCGCAGCAGGTCCATGGTTCGAATACTGCCGCGGGCTTGAGCTTCACAGCATGGGGTAGGGCATTTTGCGAGTGCCCGCCGGTTAGCGACCACCCTCAAGTATAAAATCTGTCGCCAAGCACCTAACGGTGTGTTCCGGCAGCTTTCTTTGAGAGCCAGTAATTCTAGGTTAAGCCTGTTAACTCCTTCGATCACATCATCACTTACCATCAGGTGAGATTGTAGTCAAAGGCTTACAGCAATAAATAAAAAAGTCATAATCCGACTAAAGTTAAGAACGATCTAAAAAACAGCTAATCACTAATCACGTCCATGACGCCAGGGCGTTGCTGCAGATTTGGCACATAGCAAGGCTCATTATCATCCCAACGCCATCATTATCCAAAAGGTATTTTGATATACAAAATTCCCAAGAAGGTGATATAACACAATGCAAATTAATACTACAATTTTGGCCATATGTCTTCGTTTGTCTTGTTATAGAACACAATAATATCAATCATAATAATATATCTACCCCACATACATAGGATAAGGGTATGAAGATAATAATGTTAGAAACGCAGACCATGTAATAAAAAACAAAATAAGACAAAATACCTAGTTATTGAACTTAGTAGGTACTCTGTTTTCTACCGTACCTATGGTAAGTAATAGAACGCGCTTCACCATGAACCGTTTGATTTATACCAAGACACTGACTGCCAATTGCTATTCCACACTATTGCCATAGTTTAACATATAATATCACGGTTTATTCTACTTTATGGCTTTGATCGGTGTATTGAAAGCAGTTTAACCAGATATATTGATTCTCTACGTCTCGAGATCGAAGATATATTAGGTTTTTGGTTATTGAGATAGACTGTGTTCATATATTCAATTTTAATAAAGTGCCTTTTGAAACGATCTTAACAGAGCTTGCGAAGTCGTTCTAAACCAATTAACTAGGTTAAGCAAAATCATTACTTGGATGACCCTAGCGGTGGTATTTACTACAGATTTTCGTGCTTCGGAAGGCACGTTGAGATGTCGGTCTTGGTTGTTGTCTTAGTTTGGCAGTTATTATAGCATGTAATTGATTAAAACTAACGTAAGTTTGACACATATTAAATGACATTTTTGCCGATTTAAACTTACGGTTTTTTACGTCGAGAAGGCGTCTCGACCGGTTTCGCGACTTTCAGAGTCGCTTCATCACGGAGTGCGTGCGCTTACGATCGCGCCCGCGCATGCACTGGTGGTGGCGCCGGCGGCGGCGGTGGAGCGAGCCGCGCGCGCTGCCGCCCTCCTTGCGCGCTCTGACGTCACCGGCCACCGGTGCATGCGCGGGCGCGATCGTAACCGCACGCACTCCGTGATGAAGCGACTCTGAAAGTCGCGAAACCGGTCGAGACGCCTTCTCGACGTAAAAAACCGTAAGTTTAAATCGGCAAAAATGTCATTTAATATTATAGCATGGGCTAGCTGCCACCCTCAGGTATAAAATCTGTCGCCAAGCACCTAACAGCTGACAGCTGTGTTTGAGAGCAATAATTTTACGTTAGTCTGAGCAACATCGTCGACCGCATAACTTACAATAGTGGTCAAAGCTTATCAGCAATAAAAAGGGCATTTGTTTGAAAATCTGCACTTCGCTTTCGAAAGTTTGACAACCTTATTGGTGGAGTGGCTTAAGCAACGCTTTCAAATCTCAAGCTCTTAGGTTTGATCTCAAATTCTCAGTAGCAGTTCGGAGCTTTGGATTTGGAGTTCGGATTGTGTCCGGTAGGTGGCAGTAATCTCTGTTCTTATTACATGGGGTAGAACGTAAATGCTTAGACTAATCGGTCTTTACGCTTTGGAGATAACCAGGCGTGTGACTTACATGTTATTTTACATATTAATTACATTATAACCTACGAATTATTACAGTTTTTACTCCTTCTTTCTGACCTCTTTGCATAGTGGACGATATCGACTATTTCTATTGTTATAATTGTCTACGATGCACATAAGACTGTTATGTAGGTCATAAAATGCCTATTTTACATATTATTTGAACCTTACTATCCATCAGTATAAATTCTGTAAAGAATTTTAAACTGCTTCATTATAATAAGCGTGATTTAATCCGTTTAGTTAAGTTATAGTGTTAATTACTTGGAGTAACTTCCTGAAACACTCAAACCTTAGTTACAATTTAGAAACTATTTCTGACGTTATAGTTTCCTATTAGATAGGAATTTAAATCCCCCTGAGAAAATAACTTGTGACGCAGCTGTGGCAACTGGTCCGTCCTCAATATTTAACAAGTGATTTCGTAACTCGTAAAAATACAAGAAGTTAGGAACTTTTTAAAAGCGACTTCCCGAATCTCTTATTTTTTCCTTACAAGCCCATCTCACAAAGTTGGATAGTTTTACATTGGACACCCTTCGATAAAATGTCATAATTTAAGTGATATATCGCTTTTGTTATATAAAAGACACAACTATATTGTTAACTTGTAGTTTTCATTCGCATATAATTTTACTGGGTTTAGAGCAAATAGTCTTCCACTTAGTGTTATATATTTTGTCGAGTTTATACGAAATATGTAACAACACAATCATTGTTTTATCGTATAATAGCTTCTACCAGATTCTTCCAAAAAATATAGTTACAGTTTTACTTCAACTACAACTTGTTCATATATCGAATGAAACTATATATGTAAACAAAGTAAAACATATAAATAAAATATTCATATACATCCCTGTTTCGAAACAGAGGCAAAACAACACTCGAGATTGAGTTCAACAGTTGCTGTATGAAGTGAGGCAAAATGAGAACCATCGGACGAAACTTTTCTCTTTGCTCGAAAGTTTGTGATGTGAACAGAAACCCGTGGCACTCCCTCGGGACGTCGCACATGCATGTTTAATGGCGTCCTAGAAAGGTCAAGAGTCTGAATGTGAGTGGAGGTAGTGAATACATTACTTGCTCCCGAGTGGGCAGGTAGTACAGCGAGCGTGACAGCCTCTTTTCCAATTTAGTGGCAGCAACACGCCGCGGACAGGTAGTTTGTAGCTGTCTCTCAAACAAATTAATTGTGTCTTAGTTTTGAGTTGTAACGAGGGAGCAACTCAAACAAACTTTTGAGGAAGGAACGGAATGGAGGCCCTTGCCAGCTTTGAATATTATGGTGTGAACGCGTAATATTTTGGTTTGACGTTGACTTACAGCCAATGAGCACTTGTGAGGACGTACATACTCTGTTTGCAGTTTTTAATACAACCAAATTGTACAGACAGGTTTTATCGTGTTTCGGGTATATATTAATTCAGATACTAGTATGTACATTTACTGAGATTGCTAGAAATGAAATTCTCCAGGCACTTCGCAACAAAAAACATTCTCGCCTTATTTACGATTATGCGTATACGTTACGGTGGCATTCCGCTAAAGAGATAACATTTCAGGTCAAAAGTTTTATCATCGTGTTTACCAAGAAAACGGCAAACGTTTTTTATCACAATGTGCCATTTTTTCAAGCAACTAAACAGGTATGACAACTTACCCTTCGGGGAGTTGATGTGCAAGGCGCTTCTGAACAGACTTTCCTCATCACGCCAGTCAAGATTTCTTCGTAGCGTATATCCGCACATAGCACACAGTGTCAACAGTAGACTTAACATAAACGCCCTGCTTCGCTTGTCACTTCGGACCCAGTCACGGGTCAGCACACCCGCTCCTAAACCGAGCAATAAACAGAAACCAACGCTCGGTATGTAGAGGACACGTTCAGCTACCACGAAACCGACGTAGAATAAGATATTCGTCGCAGGCACGAAAGGCAGAACCATAAATGCCGTGAACATTAACAAAGCAACTTGAGGGCTGCGGTAAACGTTCCTTTGAACGTTATGAGGCTTCGTTTTAGCGTGCGATACGGGGCAAATGCAAGTAGAGTTGTGCATCATTATATTATTGTTGTTACTGGCGCGGCACACACTCGTGTGCTCATCAGTGAGTGAATGCTTGCATCCAGTGCACGGACACAATAGCTTTTTAGATGACACATTTTCTTTGTGTGGTGCATGATAACTTTTTCTCTCAACGCAGTCTTGTCCTCTATTATATTGTTTACAATTGTTATTCCATTTGTGCTTTATTTTACAATTTTGTTTTTTGTAATACTTCGTTTCTCTGACAAAGCCTTCTTGAGATTTTTTGAATTCATTCACTAATGTTCGCCAAGTCACTTTTGAAATAACTGCGTAAAATATAACCGTGGAAATGTTTCTCATGTCGAAAATAGTGTTTATTCTCGGTATTGCGTCCATTGACCAGTCAAAGCTGAGATGGAAAGGGTAGACGAGGAGGAAGAAATTAAAGACTGGGAGATACGCGAAGGTGTAGAACCGCGTGAGTATTGATGGATCCCTGGAGGCTGGATTGTCAGCGGCGGCGAAAGCGCTTGGCGCGCCGACCAATCGTAGTCGCCAATATAGCAGAGCAAGGCCACCCGTACTCAGCGCACACACACTTCGCCATCGACACTGTAACAAAAGATAACCAACGTTAATAACAATATCAGAAAGCAAGATCCAACAAACATTAAATTCAATCTGGCTTTGAAAACATTCGAAAGAACCTGATATTCCCAATACAGCAAAGTTTGTTTATGATTGATAAAAGAAAAAAAGTTAAGAATTTGAAGTTCTATTTTTGTAAATATTCCTTCCAACCAACTTCATAGTGATTGATTACCTCCTGGCAATATTTCATTAATATCTGTCAGAGAATTTGCCGCGATATTTTGAGATTGCTTAATATTTTTTTACGAGCGATGTCGAGAGCTTTAACATATTGGACCATTGTTATATTGGTCATCATTTTCTTACTCCTATTGTGCTAATGGGGGTCGTTTGGTACTGTCATTGTCTCACAACAAAACACAGTTACACGACTGCCCAAAGAAAGGAGAGTTTAGTTTTCACGGTTCATGTATGTATGTTCCTTTATTCCACCATAACTTCCAAATGGCTTAACCGATTTTGATGTAAGATAAGATATTGTTAGATTCGATTTAATAACACAAGTGACAGAGAGATATAGATCCCTAAAAAATTGTTAATCCAACTGGCATATTTCGGATGCCTAATTGTAAGGTAAAAAAAAATGATTTCTTCCAAATTATCGTGTGGGGTATCAATATAAAGAACTTTAAAAAACAATTACATAAATATAATATAACTTGCGGTACAAAATCAGAAATATACGATAAGAAAAATTTAAATCATGTGCGGGTTTTTTTTTTTTCTTATCATATATTTCTGATTTTGTAATGTATTGCGCATAGCAGGCGTTATTGCAAACCTAACAATATTAAAATAACTTGCAGTTTTAATTTCAATGGGACGATAAAACGTTTAACTAAAATAAATAATGGGCAGGCGTGTTTATTACTTTTTTAATTTTAAAGTTTTATGACTTACACCAACTCCCCTTAGGAATTATCATGCGAAGTACCTTCAAGTATCCGATTACTGCAAAACATTGTAACTAGACCAATTGTTTGCAATTTGGCAGCGCAGTCCTAGTCGTGTAACTAGTATTGCGCTGCCGTTGTTTTGTTAATATTGTCATTAATGTTATGCTTACTTGAAACATTTTGCTATATTCGACTTACGACGAGAACATGGAAACCTTAAACTAAAAATACTTTTTATATTTCAATAAAATGAATACGTACTTAAGTCTAATATTTTAATTTTGTACCAACATTTCAATAATTCAGTAATTTCGAACGTGTTGCGAGTGTAAAATCCATCCACTGTCTATAAATGTGTTACGCAGCAATCTATAAAAGTAATAATTTTAATCCTCAGCGAGGGAAACTCGATAAAACTAATTTATAAAGGAGCGAATCGCGGCGAGACGTCCCTTAGGTTATTAAATTACCCGGCACTGGGTCTAAGCCACACATACACGTATAGTGGCGATCCTCTTTATGATTAATATGAAAATACGATCAGTTAGGTATTTTAATCCACTTAAAGCGGTGTTATTATGAAAGTTTTCATGGTTATTTAGTGTCGGTGGGGTTGGACCCATACGAGTGGGGAGTGCGCTGGGCGGGCGCGTTGGCCGCGGCGGCTTGTTAGTTGCGGCAAGCTCGAGGAAAAGATTTATGAAGGTTCCCTCGTCCCCGAGCTGGCCCAGGGGAAACCCTGCGCAGAACTAACGACGCCGTTTCGGATTTCCAGCACAATTTACACCACACCGAACGCTTCTGCGTGGAAACGAATCGGAAATCTCAGAGAACTTAAATGAAGAACGAATTAATCAGTCGGAAAGAGATACGGTACTGAATAATATAACGAGCTTTTTCACACCTATTTTACATAGCTAAACAGGTTTCTAAAGTTTATTAAAAGTTTGAAAAAATAGAATTCATCGGATAATTGGATTTAAACTGGACAAAATAGGTATGAAATAAGAACTAAATATCGCTACGCACCTATAAAGACTTATAAAGGAAATAACCTTCCTTATAAATTTTTATACGAACGGTAACGACACCCGATATAATGAAGTTGAAAAAAAATATCTTTATACTCTGTAACCTCGCTCAGCATGGAATAAGGGCAGACAGAAAAAAAATTGTATAAGAATTTACTACCTGAATGAAACATTTAACTTATCCGGTGAAAAATTTTGTCGAGCAAAGATGTCACAAAATCTATAAGTATCTAAAATATTTCGTCAGCGTCGAGTAAACCGAGTCAAAGCAAATAATTAAATGAATTAAGCGAGCGAGCTTGGCCTAGCCGTCAGAGCGGCGCTTATCTGGAAAATTTACTGGCTAGCTGACATTACCATCGTCGCCTCGCAAATGCCGACTCATTTGGCAGTCTGTTTGAAAAACCCTCAGCTCTAAGTAGTAACAAATCCACATTCGTAATGTCCGAATTTAGTAGGCTGAAATGGAAGGAAATTTTATTTATTTGGCTCGCGTTTTATACTGTACAGATCCCAAAATACTTATATAAGAACTCTTCTATATACTGGATGTTGGTTGTCGTAAGAGACGAGCAAGGGAAAAATACGCCTAATGTACAATATGTCACAACTCACGTCAAGTTAGATAAGTGGGGTGTTGCGGCATTATGGCCAAGCAACATGATTCTCTGTTATCATCTTAACCTTATTACTTGAACAGTATTGGGTAAACAAAGAGCATTCCAGTAGAGGGTTGGCATCGTACAGATGACCGACTATAACACCAAAGCCAAATTATTTTACAATAATTACGGCCTGTGTGGTTTTAGGGACCAATACAAGAAAACAGGACCCTATTACTAAACCTCCGTTGTCCGTCTGTCCGACATTTATAGGAAACCTCTGGAAGCGCGGACGGAACTGCGACCGGAAAGCTAGTATTATATATGTGTATATAATGTCAACATAATACAGTGGAAAAACTATGGTGACTATGGCTTCAAATATGTTTATCGATGGCGCATCTCTTACCGTAAAGGGTAGTTTGTTCCAAAAATAAGAATACCTAATAATGTTTTTATATATTTGTCATATATAATTATTTATGGATTTCCATAAAGTAACGCGGAAAGGTATTAATTAAATCATTGATAAATGGTTTCAATTATTGCAGAAACAGACTGTCGACGATATGACATAGTGCTAAGTGAAACATTTTCCGTTTTAGTGTGATTTTCAGGAGCAGAACAAATGATTTATCATTATAATCAACTCTTTATAGTGAATCTATCTATATAGGTGGTCTTATCGCTAAAATTACTCTCTTCCAGACAACCTATTTGTAAGAGAGGTTACATAAAATAAGGCGACTCGGTGGTTTCACAATATTATCTAACTATAACTTAAAATAAAAACTATATAGAATTTATTAGACATTATGATATTATTGATTACCAGAAAATATGGCTTATCCTAGAAGTTTACATATACGTTAATTAAATAAATAAAATATATAATAAATAATATTGCATATACATATTGAAAACATGTTATGTAAGCTATTTAAGGCATAATTAATGTAACTATATTGACAATAATGTTCACAAACATAGAACTAACAGTTCTGCAAATTAAGGTGACAAGTAAAGTGGCTTTAAGTTGCCCTTTTATTTTTAACGGTTATAGATTCCACAATCGAACAGCCTCAGCAGCAAAAGAGTATTGGTAAAAGATTGTTTTAGTTACAGGGGATTGCAGCGTTAAGTTCTCTGATGAACGTAACGACAAACAATGGGTACTTACTATGAAGAAAGTTGAAGAATTCTTTGAGGTAGCACGGGGTAAAACGAGACAACAGAATATTGTAAACGAGAGATAATATATGAGCATTCCGATGAAAACGAATAGGGAGCCACTTGAGCTTTGTACGAAATTCAGAGACATGATCATATTTCCGTAAACCTCTTATATCAATATTAAATTTTACCATGAACAAAGGACTTCGATTATTTTCTTTAGTTCTGTACCATTGCCTTTCCGTCCTTATGTCACGGGTCTGTAACTCGTTAAAAGAATGAGTTAAATACAAACCCAAAATGTATACATTGTGTAGAATGTTTAAAATTGTTTAATGTACAGCTGAACAACATCTTCGACCACATCATCACTTACCATCAGGTGAGATAGTGGTCAAAGGCTAATATATATATATATTATGCCATATAGTCTTTGACCAGTATCTCACCTGATGGTAAGTGATGATGTGGTCGAAGATATTGTTCAGGCTAACCTTGAAATATATACAATAAATATATATATATATATATATATATATACAAATATATGTACACTCAGAATTCATTTAATAATTTTTGGAAGTGACTGGGAAGTTCAAGAAGGAAAACGAACAAATAATTATTTATTATTAAAGAAAAATATTTTGGCACCCGAGCATGAAAAGTTTTAGTTTGGAACTTGTTATAAGTCTGTATATTATAGTTTTAGATTGTATTTATTATTATATTTTATGTATGGTTTATGTATAAATATGCTTAGTTTATTTAATGATGACGTAAGCAGTGATAGCGAGCAATTTTTATCACTTTCTTCAGATGGTAGCTCAGAAGATAGTTTTGTCAGCTTACCTTCTCTTGCTGATTCCCTAAATGCCCACTTTTCTGATGTACCTAAAAACTTTAACGTTGTTCATATAAACGCGCAAAGCATTCCGGCTCATTATCCCGATATGCAGGCATCTCTCCTTGACAAAAATATTCATGCTATAGTAATCTCCGAGACCTGGTTAAAACCTTGCCTTCCTACTTCTTCTTTTTCTTTGCCCGGTTTTCACCTAATCCGCAACGATCGCACCGGCAGCAGGGGTGGTGGAGTGGCTATTTACCTGAGGTCAAATATTCCTTTTTCTGTTATCAGCACATCGCCTCAACCGCCACCCGCCAATGTCGGTGAGCATTTGTTTGTGGAGGCCGTCTTGTCAAATAATAAAATTCTGCTTGGAGCCTACTATAGCCACTCTTCAAGTGTTAATTACTTTTCTTCATTCGAGAAGATCTTGGAAGATCTCATTCCTTTATATGACCACAACATTATTTTAGGTGATTTTAATACATGTCTCCTCAAAAAAGACCACCGAACTTACTCACTCGAATCAATAATTAAATCTAGCAACATGCATGTACTTCCACTTACTGCCACTCATCATGCCCCTAATTGTAACCCCTCTCTACTTGATTTGTGTATTGTGTCCTCTCCACAACATGTCGCTAAGCACGGCCAATGCTCTGCTGACAATTTTTCATATCACGACCTAGTATTCATCTCGTATAAGATTCGACCTCCAAAATTAAAACCTAAAGTCATTCTTCAGCGCAATTTTGGCGGTATGAATCAGGAACTATTTTTACACGATGCTAGCAAGATAGACTGGTCACCTGTGACTAATGCCATAACAGTTGATGACCAAGTGGCAATATTTAATTCTATAATAACGCAATTGTATGACAAGCACGCTCCTTTACGAAACATAAAACTAAAACAACGCCCTGCTACTTGGATTACGGATGATATTAAATTGCTTATGCACAAAAAATCTAACGCTAAGTATAAATATAAATGTCGTCCTAATGACTCAACTAAAGCTAAATATGTGAAATCACGCAATCGTTGCAATATGGTGTGTAGGGATGCTCTACGCCGCCACGTTCATGACTCCGTTAATAACGATGATCCAGCAAAAATCTGGCAATTTCTTAGATCTATCGGAATTGGTAAATCTCGCCAGGATAGTATTCCTAATAACTTAAATTTAGATTCTCTCAATCTCCACTTCTCCTCCACATCATCTATTGATGTCTCAGAAAAATCAAATACGATTAAATATCTTTCAACATTACCAATATCCGACTACTATTCTTTAAGTCTTAATCGAGTATCCGCTTGTGAGGTTAAGAAGAGCTTACTATCGATCACTTCTAATGCTGTAGGTGGTGATGGAATTAGTCGCAATATGCTTGTACCAATCCTTGACATAATTCTTCCTATAATCTGTTTTATCTTCAATAACTCCTTTGCATATGGTATATATCCTTCTATCTGGAAGGAGGCTACAATCATTCCTCTACCCAAAAAACCCAATCCCAAGTCTTTTTCCGAATACCGTCCTATATCCATTCTCCCATTTTTCTCTAAGGTCCTTGAGCGTCTTGTCCACAGTCAACTTAGTAAATATTTATCCTCTCATGAGCTCCTAAACCCATTCCAATCCGGATTTCGTCCTGGCCACAGCACAGTAACAACTCTCGTCAAGATTACGGATGATATTCGATTTTCCATGGAAAATGGAAAATTGACTGTACTCACTTTACTCGACTTCAGTAACGCATTTAACACAGTGAATTTCGATATACTCTTAGCCATTTTACGCTCAATTAACATATCTCCAACGGTACTCGATTGGTTTCACAGTTATCTGTATGGGCGCCGGCAGCGGGTCCACCTTGAAGAGAAGTTTTCTTCTTGGTGTGATGTTGCTGCAGGTGTCCCGCAAGGTGGCGTTTTATCTCCTCTTCTTTTCGCAATATTCATTAATTCAATTTCACAAAATCTTACTTCTTCCTACCACCTATATGCAGACGATCTTCAAATTTACTCTCAAGCCCCTCTCGAAAATCTTTCTGAAGCCGTAAACTCCATAAATGCCGATTTAACGTGTATCATTGGTTGGTGTAAAAGATTTGGCCTCAAAGTGAACCCAAGCAAAACTCAAGTGATGATTGTAGGAAGTTCACGTCTCATCTCAAGGGTTGACTGGTCAATGATTCCTTCTGTTAGCCTTGATGGAGTCCCTATTCCCTACAGTGAATCTGTGAAAAACCTAGGTTTGATTATGGACCGTTGCTTGAGTTGGGCTCCTCAACTACAAACTACTAGTCGCAAATTGTATGCCACCGCAGGCGCTTTAAAAAGATTACGCAACTTTCTTCCAGTTACCACCAAAATTGCTCTAGTTCAATCTCTCTTACTCCCAATTCTCGATTATGCTGATGTCTGCTATCCAGATCTTACGGAGGATCAGCTAGATAAGCTTGAGCGTCTACAAAATTTCTGCATTAGATTTATATTTGGTTTGCGCAAATATGATCACATCTCTGAATTTCGATCAAAGCTCAAGTGGCTTCCTATACGTCTTCGCCGGAATGCTCACATACTCTCTCTTGTTTACAATATTTTGTTCAATCCATTGACCCCGCGCTATCTTAAGGAACGTTTTAATTTCCTTCACACTGCTAATACTCTCAATCTTAGGTCATCAGATAACCTTTCTCTCTGTATGCCTCAACATGGCACAATATTCTACGATCGATCTTTTCTAGTCAAAGCTGTCCGCCTGTGGAATTCACTACCGGTTTCTATCAGGCGAGCACAGTCACTGTCCATTTTTAAAACTCATGTCAAGAATTTTTTCTTGTCTAATTAGTAAATTCAAACTGTTAGAACTGTTTCATTAAAAACTACCTATCACATCCGCTTCCTCATCTTATATATGTTAGTTATATGACTGTATTTATATATTAAATTATATATATACTTTATCTATATATATCTATATAATATTATTTATATACTTGTATTATATATTTGTGTGAATATATTATGTAATATTAATATGTATTAGTATAATAATAAATATATTGTAGGTATTACTAGATTTTAAATTATGTGTTTTAGATTATAACGTAGACTAATTTTCTTTATCTCGATGATTGTTTAGTTATGTTTCTTATGTACACCCCCGACATTGTTCCTGTATTTCCTCTCCATACAAAGGTTGCCTGGAAGAGATCGCTATTAGTGATAAGGCCGCCCATTGTGACACTTTATTCAAAATTTTATTTAAGATTTTTTTTGTATTTTATTGGTGTAACAATAAAGAATTATCTATCTATCTATCTATCTATCATGTGAAGTGAAATCGAAAATTATAGAGCGAGGAGTACAAATAAAAATTTATATATATAAAAAAAATTAGTATAGGCCGCTAAAGTTATATATTATGGAGCATTTTTATTACCGGGTCTCAAAAACTACACTACTAATTAATCTACTATTTAACCGCCTAATTTAAAAAAAGCCAATTTTTATTAAGTTTCAAAGTCATGAATCAAAATCAAATTTTATTTTCTTTAACGTTGTTATACAAACCCTAACAGAGTGAGTTCCGCCTCGCACTTGGCTAGTTATTAAACATAATTATGTTAAGTAATCGCGAAAAACTTAGATATTTGTATAATAATGTGTGTTTAATTACCTCACTTAAACATTACTCAATCAATATCTAGAACCCATACTATCAAACTTAACAACAACAAAAATACATGCTTAGTACACAAAACACAACTATTTCAAGATGTTTTCATTACTCGTAATCATGGCGCTTGAAACAGTGCCGATATATCGAGCCTCAAAAACACTGAAATACATAACCATAACTGAGTGTAAGTTACCGTTACAAAACTGATTTGGAAAAATATATCATCAATACGATTGAATACAATTTAGGTTAATATATGTAAATTTAAATTGACGTGAATACAACTTACATAAACAATAATTCACTGCCTAATAATAAAAGATATATACGTGATATGCCACAGAAATGGAGGCAACACACTGCACTCCGCATCACACGTACGAAAGCTTCCTTTCAATCTGCATAATGGCATCCACTAAATGGGTACATAACTCATGCCGGCATGAGACGTTTCATAACATGCATTCCTATTTCGAAGGTAAATAAAGCATGTTTCCTGCGGCGAACAAATTTCATATCGTCATGAGCAGGTAACGGCTGAAATTCGGCTCACGTAGTCTCAGTAGCAAATAATATTATGAGAGAAATCGTGTACCTATGGTAGAGTATAACTTTACCCGTTCTTCCGCGTCTGACGTGGATACCTATTTATAGTTCCTCTGTGCCCTGTGGCGTTCCCCACATCAACTACTTACGAACTTACAAAGTTTTGTGTATTATTCGTTATATTCAAAATGGCAGGTTGGTGGAAACTTCGCGCTGTGGGATTAAAGTAGATAGTTCTAAATTTGTACAAACGCCACCTCATATATTCAAAACGGGTTTAAAATTCAAATTGTATCGAAGTAGTTTTGTTGAGATAATAGGGAAACTAGTGACAAACGTGGCTGGAAATAAAATAGGATGCTGTATTTTCAAAGCGTTTTCAAAATTGTATAGGCTATATAGATGATATGTTTAATCTTGTAATGAGTTTAGGTGAATATTATATAATATTTTTTGACAATGACGGTACTGCTATGAAGGTCAAAAAACGACATCCGCCTTGTTTAAAAATATGTTTATAATAAAGCGAAGATAAATCAAAGATTTGATTGCCACTTGGAAAGGACCCATAATATCGTAAAACCATACGTTTAAATTTCCTCATTTCCTGAATTCTGTAAAATAACACTCACTATCACAGTTTTTACATCACTTCGGATTCAGAGAGCACATACGAAAAGAAAGACGCATTAATTTTTCAGTAAAATCTATCTTTATGGTAACGCAAAGCACTTTATATCGTGTACTGTGGCATGCAAAGTAGTGTATTATCTGTGTGTACTATCTGTTCTCAGAACATGTAGGGCATCACAAAGTC
Source organism: Plagodis pulveraria (assembly GCA_963890685.1). NCBI lineage: Eukaryota > Metazoa > Arthropoda > Insecta > Lepidoptera > Geometridae > Plagodis > Plagodis pulveraria. Next base: position 18,751,916 of record OY982958.1, on the reverse strand, counting down.
AAGTCGCGCATACGACGGTATAATAGGGGCAAATACCGCATTCATTAGCTGGTTGCTATTCCGTGCCATACGCCTCTCGACTTGTCAGTAATATGGGAGTCCTGACTCGTCAGTAATACGGGGCACCTCGGAAACAAGGGCTTTGTTCTATATTGTTCTTAACGCCGAATTGTGGCTTTCAGGTAAAAGGATCGAGTTAGGTGTTGTAATTAATAACTCATGCAATACTCGTAGACGTGCTTGGGTAGTTTTTGTGTGAGTGGAAATAGTAATTAGAGACGGAATAGTTGGATTATATTTGCTGCTATTTGGGTTTGCGAAAGTTATCAGGGAACTATTTGCGTCACGTTTTATTCTGGTGCTACGAGTGGTTACGACATGAAGCAAATGAAGCGTAGTTGATACTACGAAATTAAGCTCGTAGATTTTTTACTTTTATTGCAAAGAGCGAGTTACAAGATGAGTAGGTACTCTTACATATTGAATTTTAAATAGATACTAAATTTTTACTGTTTGATTTCTGACTGGATGATGAGATTTCATATACTTTTTGATGAAGCGGCTATGTTTATTTCTAAAAATGTTTTGGATATTTTTGATCAGTTTTTCAGATAAGAACCATCGCATTAATACCTACTTGCTTTTGAGTAAATAACACAGCATCGATATAAAGCTACGCTGCTACGAGATGTTGTGTGTAGCACCTACTCAAAGTTTGCTTTCGTTCTACAACGTAGCAGCTGTATTCGGGGCATACATTTATATTAACCTAATGTTGTCTTAGGTGTTCGCTATTATTACACATAGTAGTAAAACAACTTTGAACGGTTTTAATCGCGTATATTTACCATTATTTTTGTCCTGTTTAAAGTTGTTTAATTACTATTTATGTGCATACTACTTTGCAAACTTATAGCATTAGTCGTAAATGCACCAGTCTAGTGTCTCCTATTGATTTCCTTAGTCATGAACATGTTCATAACTTCACAAAACCAGGGAGTGTGCACACAGAGCGCAAGGCGACGACGTCTCAAACAATACCTAGTTCGATTCTTTCATTCGATATTTGCTCAGTAGTAGGTATTACGTCCGCTCGGTAAATAATGGTAAACCGAGTATTTACCGTGACAGTAAATGTCAACAGACTGTTCGCTTTGTACCGACTGGGAGTGCAAACAAACGTAATCCTCACCGTGCCGAGGATGAGATTGTCCGGGTGAGGGGTTAGAGGTAGGGTGCATTTAAATTTGTAGCCAACTTTTCCATTTGTTGCACCTCGCATTATGAGCACCATTTGCTGATTTTAATCTTCAATAAATTTATTCTGTTTATGTTCTTACAAAATACTCTTTGGTGTTCAGTACTACAAGTAAAAGCCTATAAAGTTAAGCAACAATTATTTAAATATCAACACCCGCTAAAATATATAAAGCCTCAACCTAATTAGCAATCATAATAGATGCTACAGAGAAACCTGGCATCCTTTCGTAACGGTGTGCGGTGCCCACAACAGATACAGATTTGCGATTGCAATGCCTCGTATCTACGCAGACAGCGCGGTTCTACACGTTAGAAATCAAACTAGAAATAATACTCGTAGAATTCATTCTGCATAGTATTTTCACCAAATTACCATTAAGGTTTCAGTATACTGACGAAATATTTTTCAAAAAAAACCTAACAAGATATTTCATACTCAGTTCTATTTATTTTTTTGTAAACAATTTTTTGTTCACATCTATTTGAAAATAGCCAGTTTATTCTTCGCAAACAGGGACTAAAATAGCTTTTTAATCCCTGACGTACTAAAAGTCATTTGAATTTAGAATGTGGATATTTGTAGTTAAAGTCCAATCACCAAATAGATCAATCACAAACATTGTATGAATAAGTGACAGACTGTTTTTTAGATTTTATTTTTAATGAAATATTTTATACATATTTTATTTATTTTTTACCACATCGAAAATAATATAGTTTCTCATAAAAAACATCCAGAGACGACGTTTTCTAAGACTATTTTTAATTCTCAAGCTGCAAAAGAATCGACAACTGTAATGGTAGTGGTAGAATTGTTACGATGCACATCCATAATTGTTCATATATAAATATTAGCCTCTAACTATTCCTATGATACGACTTATTTTTCGTAATTATATCTAATTCAATAAAAATAAATACTATTCTTATTCATAAGTTTCACTTACATATTTTCTCATAGAGGGTGATAAAAAGTAGTGTATCCACAGCCAGCAACTATTGTAAGTTCGAGTAACTTTGAATCCAGAGAGGAACGAAGGATTCTAGAGTAGAATCACGAGCGTAGTGAGGGAAAGAAATAATCTCGCCTTTTAATGGTTGATCTTTTGGTAAAAAATCTACTATTTTTACTCTTTTTAGTGATAAAGACTGCTCACAAGATCATTCACCCGCCTAAAATAGTGTTAATTGTTGACAACAGCAAATACCATTAAATTAACCAGATGTGCGAATACATTTTTCAGTTAATTGACTATGTTATAAATTACTCAACCTACTTTGATAAAATTTAATGGGACTATCTAGAAGGTACACCTTTTACAAAAATCATTTTTTGGGAACCGGTCTCCAAATAGAGGAGAAATCGGTGAACATAAAAGAAAACATACAGTCCAAAACAGAACCTCTTCCTTTTTTGTAATTCCGTTAAAAAATACTAAACGAGCAGGCTATAAAATAGGTAGAAAAACACATAATACACTCATTTTAATACACATTCAATTACGTGAACACACATAAAATAATAATAAAAACAAATTACGGACGGACTATAATTTTTTTCGTTTCATAGTTTTACAGTTTTTTCTTTAATCCTATACTAAAGTCCATTGAAATACGTCTTTTTGTTTTAAGTATAAAAACAAATAGATGAACAAAAACAATAGAATATTATTAACATATTCTTATTGACTTCCCAACCAAATAGGAGTCTAATTCCGGCAGCGATGCGAGATCTGCGTGATTATAATTTTTTTGCCAATTATAAAATACGTGTTTTACATTAATAATTTAGTATTCATTGTTTTAAACAACATATATTATATCGAATGCTTACAGATGTTCTAGTAAGCCTACAGAAAATCGGAGACCGAGATATTATAGACATAAATAAAATTGTTTGAAATGTTAACACCCTAGTAAATTAGTACTTCAGTAAATTGCCAATTATTTGTTAGATACTTACATTTTGAAAATAAACAACTACATCTTTGCTTTAAGGAATCAGTTCTAGGCGACGACATTCCAAAAGCCATGGTACCTAACCTGTATTTTTGAGCTCTTTATATTCATCTTATCTCAAAAGATAAAAGATCCATTTGATTTTGAATATATGATCATAATAAATTACCTATACAGTGTAATTGGTAAAATGCTAACAACCTCTTAGGGTTTACTTCTGCTAGTCCTAAGAAACATTATGAAATGTTTTTTGTTTTGAAAAAAAATAAATTTATACAATTTTGAATTTTCTTTTGTGTTTTTTTTTTATATTTTTGCCTGAATAAGCACGAGTACCACCTGATGTCAAAAGTCTTTTGTGCCTGTAATGTATTATTTTATATTTATTATTACTTTGCTCTATGCAAATGTTCAACACTCTATTCATAGGGACCACGGCACGTTCCAGTGTTGCGGCGTAAGAGCGCCTCTTAGCTAGCAATAGGCATTAAAACACAAAAAAAATATTTTTATTTTTTAAACTGAAAACATATATTCCCAAAATGTTTCTTAGGACTAGCAGAAGTCAACCCTAAGAAGTTGTTAGCATTTTACCAATAACCCTGTATATCTACACCTATTCAAATACTTCGATAATGTGCAATAATAATTAGTTATTATATTCTTGAACATAAGTAAATTAAGTTAAAATTTTATTCAAAATTATTTATTGAGTCAACACTCAACACAATAAATCCAGAATTTAGGTTAGTATATTATTTCACTTTCGAGTTAAGACCCGTAGCTTATGGACATATAGAGTTTTGTTGAGATCAGCGCGTGTCTCGTGATGGATCTCTCAAGTTTTTCCTCGGCAAGTCGGTAATTCACTTTTGTGACGGCTGCTGTTCCACAAATTGTTGCTCCATTGTGACAATGAATATATCGCCACAAAGATCATTTTATTTCAAATAATAGAACAACAAAATTGTCATTGTGCCTTTTGAGATTATATAAATACTTTCCTCATAGCAAGTAACATTATAGTTGAAATAAATTGATATACATGTTATAACTCGATGACTTACTGCGCCTGCACATAATATTAATTAACATAACTAATTAACCAAAAAAATATATATTATTTTTATTGAACTAACTTCTTTATCGTGCTGATATAGAAGTTAGTAAGTATAGCGTATATTTAAAGATATACAAAGTTGTACAAGCGTTTTGCCTATGTACTGAGTAGTAATGACTGACATATTTTGTGTGTAGGTCACTTTTGCTTACACAATCTTTTTTTTTATTATAACATATATATTGATTATGATATAACAAATCATTATTTAGAAATAAATCGTAATTCCGCAGTAAAATCAGTACGGGGCAATGCGGCTAGCATTATGGGAACCCTATCGTAGAATGGAGCATTTGGACTACGTGTGGACCGACAAATGGCCCATAATAAGTTGCCTAAATACTTTCGTTGTAGTAGCTGTAATGTTATAGATATACTTATACTTAATAGGTTTATCTATAAAGTATAAAGGTATAAAAACTTTAATTAATGTATGGAAGTCGCAAGGCGGCAAGTATTTAAACTCTTCTCCTTAGATCACAAAATAATCGTTCTATTTGTACACGTTCTTTTTATAATTACTTTTACTACATTAGTCAAATATACATATATTATATAAAATGATTCGATTAGATTGATATATTATATACATTCACAGTAATATAAGGAGAGGGTAACTGTAAATCTGTTTATATTTAATAACTTCACTACCAATTGTTGTATCTTTCATTGTTTTTATTTAATCAAGTAGGGAAGGGAATGACTGATATTCACGACACGGGGAAACGTAGTTTGAATATCAGCTATTACCTAAAATTTTTATAACAAGCATGCAGATTTAAAGTAAAAGATGTTTCTTTCAAATAATGTATATAGAATAAGTTTTCCTTGCAAATAAATATGTATTTTATCTAATGCTAATGGTTAATCTTTTTTTGAGATACAACATCCTTTTTATACGAAATGCGTTTTACTTTGGTTTATGTAGAAAATGAAAACAAAATGTGAAGACCTTTTTGTAGGATAAAGTTTCTTAAACACAAATAATCCCAGATTATAAGCCCTAGATTCTAAGAAAACAAATGGAAATTGGTGTTTCCTTCCATTTTGCTGATTGGTTTTACGCCACCTGCCGAGCCGGTAAAGGACCATAGTCATGCAGTTTTTAGCCAACGACAAAATTCCGAGTAAATAATTTAGTTTTGTATATTCTGTAAACATGTATAATATAATAAAAATTGTCATTTCATCAAATTACAAAATATTTTATAACATTAACTGTGTGCATTTATTACTTGATCGGCACAAATAAAAAGATGAATCAAATAGCAATAATAGCATACTTTAATATACAATTGTGTTCGTTCCATTAAAGCTCGTGGTAATAGACCAATTTATAATCAATTAAATATTGAGCACCTTAAAACATTTTTTTCAATAAAGATAATAAATCTATCGATTCTTAGATAAAAATGAATCAGTTTATTTTACTTCAGATTCTAATAAAAAATATAACACTTTATTCTGCTCGTGTCAATCTGTGGCCAATACAATGTTATGCAGTATTATGATATTATATGAAACTAGAGGGGTGTGATATCATCAAAACGAGGTTTATAAGCAGGTTTATATTTTAAGATTGGCAAAACATGGTTCTAATAATGTAATCAACTAACTTTTAGTCGATATTACGATCGATAATATTTAGCCGTCATCAGGAACTTGAATGTGGTACGTCCGCTACGGTCACGTCACGTTTCACACTGGTAGGTATGTACGGAGCTAATACTATTGCAAAAAGTCCTATCTTTTATCACGCATCTAAAGAAAATCAATGTGACGAAAAATCAGATACGACTTATTGCCAGTTCACAGACGTTATTTCATCTAAAAGAATTTAAGAACATCTGTCAGCTTGATAATTGCTGTGCCTGCAAACTGCGTAGTGCCAGACTCGAAACGTGCCAGGCGACATATTTTAGTGATGTGCTTAAGTGTATGACTCAGGGTATTCAATGAACGTTATCGAGTATTTTCCAAGTACCACTCACACACCAAACACTACAAAGCCGACATTTACAAAGCACTTCAAGTCTCAATAGCTTGAAGTTTCAAATGTCATCAACTCCCGTAATAACATTAGGTATTCTCGGTAATAACATTAAACTCGTATCTGAATTATACAAACTGTATTGGCAGCTGCCATGTGTCACTGTCAAGTAAATAACTGAAGCCTGACGACCTCTAAGAAGTAGGTATTTGAAATGAGCTCTAGATTTTGGGTGACATTGAAATATCTAAGAAAGAAACACAAAACGATTTTGTCTATATAAACGTTAAGTGCACATAATAAACGTTATGCAAGAAATACTGTTTGAAGTGATTTAGTTAAAGACTTCCCCAAAATCCCTCACTGTTCGCGTAAGGAATTGTGAGCTGAACACAAATATTGAAACTGCACTTTTTATTTGCAGAACCCGAGAATCGATTCTAGTTTATTTTTCAATCTATCATTCTTATCTGAGCCCATTGAATGCGAGTAACATAGAATTTGTACGAATGAAGGGCTTTCAGATATTTTTTTATTGAGCCTCGTTCCGTATAAAGTATTGCAACGTAGGATACGGTAACATATATGTATATAGTGATTGTAAACAAACGCGTAGTCGTTTTGTTTTATAGCACAATATATGAAGTACTAGCCTAATTATATTGTATATACATAAATATATCATTATGTATTTATTTTCCCGATAAGTTAGGGATACGCTAACGTTTTGTCAGATATTTTTTATAAAATGTAATTTGAGGCGAGCCTTTTGCACTGCTTACAGTTCCAGACGCTGGATTGCTACTTTCTGCTATAGCTGATGCTATAGCCTTTGACCACTATCTCACTTCATGGTAAACTATGATGTGGTCCAAGGTTTTGACAAGGCTAAACTAGAATTACTGGCTCTCAAGGATAGCTGCCGAAACACATTGCCAAGTGCTTGGCGACAGATTTTCTAATTGAGTGTAGGCTAGTCAGGCGAGGATTTTCAAAATGCCCTTTAATCATGCAAAACGTACCTACTGCGTAAGTATATTGTTTTTTTGTTAATATTGTGTAATGATAATGATTTGTCGAAATTGAGTTTTAATTGTATTGTATAATCATCAATATCTTAACCTTATTTCATTAATGAGGTGTCAATGCTATCTGATGATATTTGATAACAATACCTATTTTTCAAAATCTACATACAGTATTTTAAGGTCGGGCTTACTGTCCTGGCGCTAGCCCTCAAGTATAGGTAAAACAATTTTTATTTTATTTTAAAATTGTTATGTTTGCAATAACGCCTGCTATGCGGATTACATAACAAAATTACAAATATACTATAGGAAAAATTTAAGTCATGTGCGGGATTCGGACACGCGTCCATCCACCCCTTTAGCCGGAGAATGCTCTAATTAATTGAGCTAACATGACAATGACGTCATAACTCATTTTTTTCCTGTCGTTCTTTAACCATCGTATTGGGATGGAGCGACATCTATAGTACAGCTTACGTTGTAAAAGGTTAGTGTAATAGTAATTTAGTAATTTTTATTTTAGTTATTTTATATAATTACATCAATCCCTATGAAAATAATTGTGGATGGCAACTTGAAAAATAATTGTTAATTTGTTAATTGTCGTCGTTAAGCATAATGGCGACGGAATTATGTTTATGACCCTTGCACAGGCCTATTAAGAACAGGGAGAGGGAAAATTAGGTCAAGAGTGAATTCTTTCTTTAGGCGAGAATTCTTCATCTATTCTCTAACTGTATGTAGTTGTTTGAATTATTCAGAATAGTGTGTCATATTGTGCTTACACATAACGAGAAGCTTTTTACCATCCAGTTTTAATTATTGTTTAAAGATTGGGTAGCAAATGCATTTTATAATCGTTTATAATATTCAAACACCATAGTTGCTATTAAATACTTATAAATTAGTAATTTATTAATTAAAAAATTAATTAAGCGTCTTGTATATTGTTATCACCATGGCGCAACCCATGTCAATTTTGCCAAAATCAAAACCTTAAAATTTGCTAGTTTTCTCTATCACCCTTTGTTCTAGGGCTGATGAAGATGATGAGCTTAAGATACATAGGAACAAAAAAAAACTATTTTTGCACTTATAGTATTTGTATCCTTTGTTAATTTCAAATCGTTCGTCAAACTAATTAAACGTATTCGGTTGATTACAGTGTGTTTAAACTGATTTATCTATAGCCTAATTTGGTGCAACCCTGCGTTAGGATTAGTGGCAACATTTCCTGTTAACGTCATTCATTTGTCAAGTCAATTATTGCGCTGGAACAAGGGTGAGTTTAGTGCGTTTACAATTTAGTTATACCTAATTTTTGGACCAAGCCACCAATTAAATGTGATCTAATTTAGTGTGTGAAAGACATTGCCACAAAACTATTAATGATAATTTTCAGCTCCTAGTACTTATTTAAAAATAAACTGTCAGCTATAACTACGCTAAGTAGCGACCACGGGCTTCATCGCACTGAATATTTCTTATGGACAAAACTTGCGATTATTTTCAAACTGTACAAGTCACTCGAGTGACAGCAAAGACCATGCCTTGGTTAAGTGGAGTTATGCGACCGGTTGCAAGGTCCTTGATTCGATTTTGAATCAAATAGTTGATATATCTGACAGATATATTATTAGTATCTATGAGTCAGAAAATGTGTCGGGTAATTATCAATAAGCTCGCCCTATATAACATCGGAGCAAAACCTATTTGAGAAATGTGTACGTCTACACCTTTGCCTACCCCTTAGGGTTTTTAAAGTTGGACCGATGTCGTGTTTTTTCAGCTAGATTAAAAATGCTACATCTTTGATATGGTGATTTTCCCAGTATGGTTTCCCTTAATTTTCACAATTTGAAAATTGCCTAGCGTAAATAATATATTAAGGCAAAACAGTCCGAGCCAAACGCAAAAAATATGCTAAATTAATTCTTTATTTCTTAAATTTTACCTTGGCTAAGCATAAATTAAGTCACTAAAATGTAGGCACCTGGTGACAGAAAGAGGAAATGACCGATTAATTCTCGCCGCCAGGGTTCCGTTTTTATACAATTAATGGATCCCAAAAACTAGCGGAATTTTCCCAAGTAGGCGCACAGTTATGCCGAATGATTTAGGACTTAAGATAATACTCCCCAAAAAGTAAACAATTTGGGTCAAACGAGGTAAAAAATGCTTGACTATACAAATAATAACGAAAGTATACGACGGAGTATTTAACTGGGCGCAATATAACCGCTTTAACTTTCGTGTGTAACACTCATAAAATTATCACGAGTTACGGGGATTCTTGAGAACAACTTGTTAGTAAATTGATCCTTAAACGAGCTTTTACTGTTTTAGTTATAGCTTTTTAAATTTTTATATAGCAATGTTATTTATTGTTATTGAACAATACGTGTACGGGCGTAACGTGCAAAAGATGCTTAAAGAACACACGCCTTTGAGAATACAGGCATTTCATTGTTATCTATGTTTTTTTATTTATCAATACATGGTGGTAAGTGATGGTCGAAGATGTTGCTTAGGTTAAACTAGAATTATTTAAGCTTTTTTATGCCTTATAAGTTAACCTTTGACCACTATCTCACCTGACGGTAAGTGACCACATCATTGTGGTCGAAGATGTTGTTTAGGCTAAACTAGAATTACTGGCTCTTGGGGACAGATTTTCTAATTGAGGGTGGTAGCTAGCCAGGCGGGCATTCGCAAAATGCGCTACAACCAGGCTACAACGACTACCATCCTAAGACAACAACCGGGACCGACGGCTTAACGTGCCTTCCGAAGCACGGAAACGCTCAGTAGTAATATCACTAGCGGTCCAATCCAGCTCATGACCGCGGCGGACGTTTCTTAACTTTGATGATCGGTTAAAAACAGCTTAGCAAACTTCGCTACGAGCGCTTCAAGCTAATTATAAAGACTTCTTTACGCCTAGCCATCCCTGGAGGAATATAAAATGGTGTGAAATACCCACTTTTCAAAGATTATAGGTTAGATGAAAACCTTTTTCCCTGAAGACCTCCTTGGGAATACTCTCGTGACTACGAGTACTTTAAGTGCTATTACAGGTAATCAAGGCGTAGAAATGGTAATAATCGCTTTTGTGTGCTATGTGCAGCAATACAAAACCCACACGTGAGTAGAGGGACGCTGCTCACTAAGTGCATTTTTCAAATTTAAGATATTGAACGAGTTCAGGGTAAATTTCTACGTTTTTTAAATCTCTTTTGTGGTTCTTAAATTGGAACAGGGCGCCAGTCACCATTTTCTACCTCTTAAAAAACGTCAAGATATTGCATTAATACTATTTCTAAAATATATCAGCAATTCAACCATCAATTACCTCGAATTATTCAACAAAATGAATTTGTATACACCTGCCAGTTCCTCTGTTACAATTTCCTTCCCTTGCCACTAATTACCGGAAGAACATCTACTTACACCGTGCGTGCAACATGTTTAATGAATATAACAAACTTATTGATATTGTCATTTTCCCAATAAGTCTTGCATTATTTAAATGGCAACTGGGCAAAACTGTACTTGATTCAATCAAGTATTAACCTAAATTTGCTTATTATAGCCCAATTTACACGAAAAATATAAGTACCAATATATAGTGTACATATAAGTTTAAATCATTAGGACACTTTGCTATCCATCTAGCTTCTACATGGGGAGACTTGTAATGATTGGTTTAAGTTTTTTATTTATGTTTCTGATAGGTTTACCTTTGACCACTATCTCACCTGATGGTAAGTGATGATGTGGTCGAAAGTGTTTTTCAGGCTAACCTAGAATTACTGGTTCTCAAGGACAGCTGCCGGAACACACCGTTAGGTGCTTGGCGACAGACTCCAGAGACAGATCCAGGCGGGCATTCGCAAAATCCCCTACCACCATGCTATAACGACTGCCATTCTAAGATGACAACCGGGACCCGACAACTTAAAACGCCCTCCGAAGCACGGAAGCGCTCAGTAGTAATGTCACTAGCGGTCACCCATCCAAGTCATGACCGCGGCGGACGTTGCTTAACTTTGCTGATCGGTTCAGAATGGCTAAGCAAACTTCGCTATGAGCCCTTCGAAAGAATATTGAAAGACACAAACGCTTGATTGTTGCTTTGTTATAGGGTCGTAGCTATAACTCCATGATTTGTCACCTGCTACTAAGACATACACCAAATTTACCGGTTCTTCGTTGAATCTGGTAAGTATGTCATTACACCAAGTGATACGGTCTGTTTGAACACGATGACAGCTTCTTCACACCTACATTTCTGTGTAGGATTGATTGTATCCTAACATAAAGTGTGCCCTATTTATATGGTCATGTATGATGAACTCATTAACTGGTTCTAATTCTGATAATTTTCGATAAGATGCTTAACTGGTCACAAAACATGTGTGATAAAATTAGTTAGGTATTGCCTAGTCAGTGACTATTACAAGTTTGAAATTTGAGTTTAAGCTAAGTTTTAGCTAAATAAGTGGTCATAGTGTTTGTTCTGTTGATGTTTTCACAGGATGATCAGTTTAATCCTACCTACTGCATACTTGTCTGTTATCAGAAATTTTAAGCAGCGATGGCCCATTTGCAATAGCTGTGGAATACCACAAAGTTCTTATGAAGTGGTTTAAATCCAGTTTCGCGCTTGATGATGATTAAAATAAGGGTAGGTCAGTTTGCAAATGCTCGCCTGATTTTTAAAGGTGGTACCCTCAAGTAGGAATCACTTAACGGTATTACCCAGCAGCGGTTTTTAATCGCTAGTACTGTGTACATTAAGTCTGTTTACTTTCCTCAACTATTATCACTTATCAACAATAAGGTATAATAGTATATTGGAAGCGCTGGCTAGTATCAACATTTACTTTCCTATAACTACATTCGAACAGTTCTTCGTATCATGTTATTAATTAAGGTTGGTATATCAGACGATAAAGTAGTACCAGAAACCTGACCCAATTATTATTTACCAAAGCAATTGAAGAAGTTATAAACTCCCCTATACTTCCGTTAAGTCCAAAGTAATTAATGGCCTTCCTAAAATTAATTACTTAATGTTTCAGTAAAAAATATAGCCCTAGAGTAATATGAAAATAGTTACTTGCTCATGAACATAAAATTATGGAATTATGTATACTTATTTATGGCATTAGAGGTTTATTTTATAAACTTCATTTATATGAATTTAATTAACTATAATTTTGCTTATACAGTATTAAATGACGGTAGTGAGAGTTAATCAACTACGGGGACAGCCTCGCATCAGAAGAATCTAAGCATTTCGTATGGCGACCATCTTAAATCCACCATTTTGGATTTTTGACAGTTGTCTGCTTACATTTTTAAATAATAGCAATCTAAGTAGTAGTTGGTATATACTTTGTTACCTATTCATATTATTTTATTTGATTGACACAGTAATCATTAGTTCATGGTATTTTCTAAGTAAAATGGATAATGGATTCGTAGAAATGTTTATTTCCCGGTACAAATACCTTACCTACGCCTACGTTGGCTCTAGCATTTATAAAAGAAACGTTTAAATTCAAATTATTTTTGCATTGCTATGGTTCTTTTTAGTAATGATCCTATTAACTTATTAGGGACCTGCTAAGACTCGGGTTACATTACCGAAAATAAACCGGTACATTAAATGCTAGATAATAACCGGAAACTGACGTTTTTGCAAGTTACGTGCCAAAACGTATGGAAACGGATGGTAGTTTTTTTTATTTGTTATATTGAATATATTGACATTTATTCTGACTCCTACTGATGTGTCTATGAGGACGTGAAATATTTGAAATATTTTATTTAATGATTTAAAATACTTCCCGTTGTCATAGACAAATAACTTTATAGTCAGAATAAATGTCTAACGGTGTAGCGTCAATAATGTTTGAATCATACCAATCTGACCAGAAATGCCACAGAGAAACAAATATATAAAGGAGTGTTTACCTCCTAGCTCAGTGAGTACTTCCGACCCTTCAATTTATCTGTTGTTATTTTTAGTCCTTTACCATGGCGTTTGCTTCATAGAGGCTAAGCTACTTTAAAAAATACTACTTAGCCTCTAGGAGGCAAACGCCATGGTAGGACTAAATAACCTTCTTGGTGCGTGGGTAGAGATTTCACCTTAATAAATTCATTATTTTAATAACTTCCCACGTGTATGTTTCTAAATTAAGATTGCAAGCACTATCGCATGCTAAGCTAATAGCTCATTTCCATTCCTTTTTGTGGCTTTAGCTAAAAGGTAAAATTGTATTACAATGCCTTAAAATTAAAGCACAGAGTTAAATGTAAATAGTGCAATGTTTGTTAGTTATATTTTTTTCGATATGGCGTTGACTACTATCTCGCCCGATAGTAAGTGATGATGTGGTCGAAGATGTTGTTCAGGCTAACCTAGAATTCCTGGCTCTCAAGGACAGGTACCGGAGCACAAAATGTTTAATATGTTTGGCGACAGATTTTCTACTTGAAGGTGATAGCTAGCCAGGCGGGTATTTGCAAAATGCCCTACCACCATGCAATATGTTGATTTCTGGCCGTTTTTATGATAGGGAATAAAGATCCACTCGCACTAGGCCATTTTTTTAGATTGATAATGTTTTTATCATTGAAGTGATTGGATATAAATAGCATAGATACATAAATTATATTCATCGGAGAATAAGATGAGGACGAATGTAGCATAGACGAAAAGTGACTTTCGATTTCACTGAAAACTGATTCGTTTTTTCAGCAATTTTCGTATTTATATTTAACTTCTTACGTTTATTAAATATATATATATATATAGCAGCATAATATATAAATCGTTATTTAAATTAACTCGGTGGCATTGATGAACTTAGAATTAAATATTTTCAGGTTCATAACGAAATCAGAAGATGAACAGAACTCGTTAGAACGCCTAATTATAATATCCGGGGTACGATCTCGTTAACGTCGGCACGTAATAAAAGTAAATGGCCGGAGCGCAATGATAAAGCTCCACTGGAAGTGTTACTTATTCAAATTCAGATCAATTTTATGGTATTATAGAATACAGAAAAACGATATTATTGCCGAGCGACCTATTTTGGTACTGGCTGATTTCTACCTATTGATTATTTTTTTCTATTATTTAACATAAAGGAACAACTTATTTGAGTAGTATATATTTATTTTGTGCTTTGCTCTTTTGTTTTCATTTATAGATCTGTTTTCCTCCTGAGTTTCAATTATCAATGTCAGTATTACATATTGTAACTAAGCAATATTATTTTATTAACACAACATACAACCTGTAATTAATCATTTAATATTGTAAACATTACACAATGTGTATATATTAATTAATAATAAGCATTTTTTTTGTAAATATACTGCACAGACCCACAATATAAATTACGGTTATTAAACGAACACTTTAGCTAGTGTTTTAATATTGTTAGGTTTGCAATAACACCTGCTTTTCCTATCGTATATTTATGATTTTGTAACTTTAGCTAGTGACTATAAAAACTGTTTTGAACGAATACAAATGGTAACATCATGTAGTATCATATAATATTAATCAGCACATGGATAAGTTAATATTTCCTGCACTCTAAAATAACCTGAAATGATTAAATTAATAACATACTTTCTGTAAACGGCTCAACGAATTTGTCAAATATTGGTGATGTTTTTTTTTTTTTTTATAGCCGTGCGGGCTTTCGTAAAATGCCCTACCACCATGCTGTAACGACTGCCATCGTTAGACAACAACCGGTACCGACGGCTTAATGTGACCTCCGAAGCACGGAAGTGCTCAGTAGTAATGTCACTAGCGGTCACCCATCCAACTCCTGACCGCGGTGGATGTTGATTAACATAGCTGATCGATTAAAAACGGCTTAGCAAACTTCGCTACGAGCGCTTCATTCTTTCATATCCTATAGAACAAAAAGTTGATACCTACCAACTTTCTTCACTAATATAGAGCCCTTAATACTTTCAGAAACAAAACGCTTCAAATGCAAAATAGGACGTCGCAGCTGGTGATATTGGGTGCAAGTGAGACTTGCAAATATTACGTTGTCAAGTTGCGACGACGTGCAGAAATAGCGACTGTTTGCTCTAAGATATCACGCTTGAGTAACTCTCTTTATTATACAAGTGTGTCGCGGGATGGACTGAATACACTGTTTTGACAAAGGATCTGAGTTATGCAAACTGAACAATCAATATAAATAGAACCCGTCTGCTTTAAGACAGGGCTTTATATTAGTTGTTTAAAGGACAGACGCAGGCATAACGTGAAACGTATTTTTCGAAGTAGTGACTGTTGTAAGGTAGAGTATACCATAAATCCCAATGACTCTACTTGTAACAGTATTTTCACATGAATGTAAAAGGAATAGAAATAGGATGTCAAAAAAATTACAAAATCATTTAATTAACTTAGGCGTCTATAACGCTCCTATAAAGGTCAATTACAAATTGTCATATTGAAATATTCTACATTATACTGCCACTATCACCAAACAAAAATTGTATAGAGCCATACAGCCTCATGCGAGCAAAACGGGCAAGAAACTCGGGGCAATTTTTTTATAATTCTTTTAACAATGTGCAACAACGATGCATTAAACATTTTCGAACATGATTTCATATTAATTCGAATGTACTAGATATATGCAAATATATTTGAAACAACTTGGTATGTGATGTAGTAGCAACTGTTTGTTTATATCATATCAAGCTTGAGCAGGTTGCTGTAATCAGGAACCCCGTTATGCACAAATCAAGAGTCTAGAACTGTTTCGGTAGATACCAATAAACTCGCTTCCATTTTTACAGGTCCAAAACAAGTTTCGAGAAACTTGGGCGTTTAGCACCTTTGCCCACACATTCAGGGCAATACAGGCGTGACAATATGTCTATGTCTCAAAGTAAAATGTAAATATATCATTGTCAATTTAATGTAAGCTGAAATAGCGACTATCTTATTGAATATACTGTTTTTATACCGTATCGAACTTGAACAACTTGCCTCTATAATGCAAGTGAGTCACGCGAGGAAGATTGTATTGACTGAATCCCAATAACCATACAACAGTTCTGTGAAAAAACAGCTCAGTAAGTTCAATTGTCACCAATATAGACTGAGCAAATCTACTTAAAGTTTGGATTAAAATTATTTGAGTGGAATGGAGAGACGAGACAAATATATTGACTTATTATTTAGGAAAGCACAGACTGTTCGTAATTAGATATCACTTGAACAAATCGGTATATAGGGTATGTTGGCTCAATGAAGTGATATTTTTTCTAATTGTATACGTTAACGTTAAAATAAGAAGTCATTGTATACAATTTGTTGTTCCAGGAAATGTGTATAATTCTTAGAATAGACTAGAAAACTATGTAACATATATTTCGTTAATAAAGATCGGAAATGGACAACCTTGTTGTTGTATTCGTGGATTAATTCTAGCACTTCGCCGGCCGCTGCCGTGGCACGTCCGCTTTGCTCGCTCGGTTCGCGCGTTGTTGTGGTCACCAGTAACCTGACGCTCCTCCTCGCTTCGCTTGTCTTGGCAACTATATGTGACTTTGCCCTAGAGTCTTAGAATCATATGTAAGACAAAATTAAAAATTTATATATTACATACATATAATTCCGGTGGCATATAGATGTACAAAAGTGGTTTGAAATAGTAGTGGAGTTACATTTTAATTATTTTCACTTTCATGCTTGTGATCGTTGATCAGTACAATTGTGTTTCGTTAACAATAAAGCCTACCATTTCTTACAGACCAACATGATCTGATTTAACAGATACACCGGTCTTACCACGTGTATGTCCTTTAAACAAGGTCATATTGACCTTGTTTAATCTTTTGTATGGATAAAGAAATGAATTTTAATATTTTTTTCTGCTGTTATAAAGACCTCACATCAAGTGGGATAGGAGGAGAAAAATCAGGGTTTGACAGTCTCTCTACATTGAGTGACTAAAGTACCTACTACTTGATATTTGGCGTAACTGATAGAATCTTAAATTCACTTCTAAAAATAGTAGAATAACAGTAACAATAACCGGTTTCATATTTTTGCAAACGTGTGCAGAGAAGATAGCTATTTTAGGCACGCCTTTTTCAGAACAGTTTGCCAGTCGTTTTGAAAATATAAAACTTCGAAAAAGGAAGTTTTTATCGACAAGGAGATGATTGAAAAGAAACTCAACGGAAAGAAAAAGTTCGTCGTTAAAAAGTTAAAAAACATAAAACAGAAGTTTGGAAGGGACTGGGAAGTAGTACACTTTTAAATGTTGAAATTACTAAAGTTTCACATTTATAACATTTTAAACGTTTTAACGAATATATACATTATGGAATACTTTTAAACAGATAAATCTTAGAAACAATAATATGTCGTGTTCAGTAATCGTTGCATCTGTGAAAAGTAAGTAATTAAGAACTGGAAGTCCCCCAACGTAGCTTATGCAAATGCTAATCACGCAGAGAAAAATTATACAGTTTCTGCCCTCGCCTTAATTTCTATGTATCAGTTTTTTTTGTGATGTTCAAGCGGTTTTAGCTTACGTTTTCGCTTACATTTTGGAATGGTGTTAATGTTAATTAAATTTCTCGTCGAAATTGTTCTTACTAAATCGACAAAATAAATAGTTACATAGTCTTTTGTGTAGTGTTATGAATAAAACAAATTCTCATAGTTATTAACGAGTTTGTGTTTTAGATACATCAAATTTATATCACTTATGTTTTTTGTTATTGATTTGAATGTTTGGTTAGAATTTAAATTTAAATTTAAATGCTAAACATTTTTTTTTTAATATTTATTCTGTTTGTATAGCTGTAGATAATTAAGGTATACAAACATCCCATGGATCATTAATTGTCCGAAATAAAATGAATTATTATTATGTTTGAAGACCAAATTGTGCTAACGAAACAAATTAGCCCTTAAGTAACTTCCCTAAAAATCTTTATTTAAGTTTACCTGTTACGAAATATTAAGACGTGTTTATACGTAGATCAAATTTCATAAGATCAGTTAGCTCTAATAACCAAGGTTAGCTTTATTTCTCCATTAAGAACAGCTTACCGTAACAATCTAGCTAGATTCCAAGCGCAATTTTATCAGGCGTGCTGATAACGCAGAAAATCACTTTTCGTATAGTGTGTGGACTAAAATATCATTACGATTAACTCGCTCATAGTAATGCCGGGATAACTACGAAGGTATATACAGATTGCTATTACGATAGTAGTCTCGTTATCATTCTCGGAGTAAATGCGATCTTAACTCTCGCGTATAGCGTCTATTTCTCGGTTAAATATCCCTCTCCTCCCCCTACTTCCTCTATTCAAACATATCTAACACCGTGTGTGAGGGCGATAGCTCTCCATCCGGTCTCGTCACCCTTTTGTGCAGTACCTCGTAAAATTACAGCATCGTGCCTTCAGACTCAGTCGCTCCATCTAGCGAGCGGTCGACCGCAAATTTTTCGCCGCCTCCTATGGCATCCCATTATGTCACTCGGCCCGTTTTGCGGTTAACGCGCTGCCAAAAGGCTGGCAATGTCTGAAATAAAAACCACTCACGAATGTGTTCCGAACCGAATTCGTGTTTATTTTTATGACACCAAATTAAGTTGCTGTTTGTCGCCCTTTTATAAACCTTTATTCTCGTTATACACGCCACAGTTAACCAATTTTAAAAAGCAGATGTGGACGTGTATTTAACTCTGATTGCACGTCACTTAATGCGTTATGCGCCTACATTACCATAAATAATTCTCCCCGGGGCACATGACGTGCTATTTTCGCGTATTTGTGAAAAAATTCTGAACATGCGACGAAAGTTACTTGCATGCTAGGTCGGTTATGTAACATGATAATAAAACATTATGTAGCCATGTATTTTTTCTTTTCCGTTTGAATAATGTTATGCTTCGCACTAGTTTTTATTTAAACGTTATGGTATAGTTGTATTTTTAGATATAATATTGTATTTGTATTAATAAGGACTAATACGGATATTTTATTGATACGGACATCACATCCTAAAAAAGGGCAAACAATTTACATTGAATCTAACTTAATCATAATAAAGAAAAGTTTACTCGCAATGGAGATTAGTTTCCTAAACTCGATAGTCTCAATCGTTACTTTAGCAGGAATAGACGTTAGTTGAGAACTATTCTAGAAAGCCCAAAGCAGACCTAAGCTCATCAAGAGTTTAGTTGTATGTTTGAACTGAAGAGCTTCAGTTTAAAAGGACTAACAATCTACAATGTAGTAAGTAGTAGTCCTTTAAGAAGAAATAATAAATATCGTATGAATATTAAAGCCAGTATACTTATAACATAATTAGAGAAACCGAACATACGTTTCTAAGAAATTCGGGTACTTATTTTACTTCATAATAATAATGTAATGGTTTAATGTTGGATGAAAAATAATAACCTATGTAGTTGTTCCCATAGTTGAAATATTCAACATTACTAAACTTTCGTTTCTTCACTCTATTTAATATTATATTCTATGAAAAAGTATGTCAAGAAATGTAACTCTCAAACAGTAATTACTTTGATTTCGGACTAATCAAGTTCAAAATAACAAAACACGATCAATCTTCCAAATTCAATTGGATTAGTTAATTGATTTGGCGCTTAGAAATTATCGCATCTGTATGGTCGTGGAGGTAATGTTTGCGTTCTGCTGTTTTTAAGCTTGACTTACATTTACTTACATATTTATTTGTAGACACGCTTCAATTAAGTGGTAAGAATTTCGATGTATCTGTTAATTGATCGGTAAAATTGCGCTTGAATTATGTACTCTTCGACATAATGGCACAAACTCATTACAAGCATTTCAGTAAATAAAACCTGATTAATCAACACAGACTAGTTCACTTTCACAATTTATAATTAATAGAAGTAACCTCAAGCTGCCGATTGAGAATAAAATCTGAGATTTTTACGTATTACGACTAACGTCTTATTATGACAGCTTTGTCATACAGTTCAAAGAGCTGTTGTAGAACTGGCGAAGATCGTGTATGAGCATCCAAATGACCAGCATGCCATCACTTACATCGATGTGATTGGACACCCAGGTTTATTACCATCGTACACTGATTGCCCTAATAGTGGGGTGTATTCTACCAACAAAAGCTCTTCCAGGAAAGGTTACAACAGGAAATCAGGCGGAAGTAATACCGAAGCATTTTAAGAACTAATCCTTTGTGTCTTGCAATGTGTTGCCATAATCCCCATGAGGTACCGGGCTAGAACTGTACCATACCTATCTTTCTGTGGGAGTCGTAAGACGTGACGAGGGTGAAATTCAAGAAGGTTTGAAAATCACCCTCTGAAGAACAGCCATCATGTACTGATCCCCAGACGACTACTAAGCGCGAGGATTATGCCCAACCAACTCTAATAAGGGAGCTAAATGTTTAAGTCCCCTTTGTACAACAGTACACGTTATAATGACGGTTGTTGATGTATAGTAACAAAAGCGTATAGTAACAAGTTATTATGTTGTTTTTTTTTTATTTTTTTTATGCCTGATAGGTTAGCCTTTGACCACTATCTCACTTGCTTGTAAGTGATGATGCGGTCGAAGATGTTATTCAGGCCAACCTAGAAGTAGGTAATAAGAAGTAATATACAATTGTATTAGTCCTTTGTATTGTCAGAGAACATTGTACCAATCTCAAATTAGTAAGAAATAGACAGGAAGATGATTATGATTTGGCCATCAATATATTTTACACCGAAATGTACCGAACCTGAACTCTACATACGGGTAGAGAAAGAGGATGATATTAATAATTATATTCTTTAACAGGAGAAAACACATATTAACAGAAGAAAAACAGAGTTCAAAATTTTTGTTTAAATAAATTGAACAAATAAAATTAAAATATTGCTGAACACTCTCCCTTATTAAGTGGGTATTTGCCATAATCCCCACGCTGGGCAGGTGGCTTGGGGATCGCAGTGTAAGATGGCAGATTCTTTAGAAGCTCCAACACTTTAAAACGTTTAAAGAGAAACAAGACAAAAGAAAATACATAATCTCAACGTATCCTAATCGTAATCACGATACTAGATCTTGTGACACGAAACAACACGACTCCACATTGTTTTAATTTAAAACCTAAGCGCTATACCGAGTTTTCGTTGTTCCGTGTTTGAGCAATTCCGTCTGAAATACGAGGTCATTGTTGGTGGCACCGTCGGCGTTGGAGTCTGAAGGGGGCGGGACGGGGTGAGGGGTGAAGAGGCGGCGCTACAGCCAGCCAGGAGCACCGAGCAGTCGAGCACCAAACCCATTACTGTAGTAGGCGAGAAAGAAATAGAGCGCTTCTGTCGGGCTCTGTTTAAGTAATTGTATTTCATCCATTTTCTCCCATTTCGAATTGAAATAATATTATCGATGGTATTATTTCTATAGAAGCTAATGATGTAAATCGAACTACCCTCGGCGGACTTTCTGCTTATTATTCGTGGACTTATTAATTCTGGTACGACAGACAACCCACGTAATTACCCGTCCTTTGTGCCTGTATACTTACTCGTATTTATAAGTTTTTGATGTGGAAGCATTTTCTCTGTGTTTTGTTTCAATTTCATTCCTTTGATTTATTTCAATTATCTTTGTTTATAAGGGTTGAACTCTACTTGACGAATAATGTAGAGCTAAATCACTAGACTTTAAATTTGGAAGCTATTTATATTTTGTGGTTTGTGTATTATTATATTGTGAAATTTTACAGTATAGACAAGGGAATTGAACGTTCGTGTTAAATTGTATATGAGAACCCGTACTACCTTGACAAAATGATTAGAGCTGACATCTGGACACAGACATGTGCTGGAGTATTAACGGTTATAGCCTTATTATGTATGGACACAGCGAGCTAGCGCCTGGACACTTGTCATAATATATCAAATAATGATGTTTAACATTGAGTTCAAACTCAAACATCAAAACATTGATTTCGTATTGACTGAATTTTCTTAGCTAATTTCTTTTTAGTTTTTATAGATAACTTTAAAATAATTTCTTAACATTGTTTTTAAGCACATGCTTAGCAAATAATCAATTAACAATCAGACAAAATCTAGTGGTCTCAAGGATGTCTTCAGTGGCTAACGACGTAATGATTGATAAAAGCTTAAGATCTGTAAAAGCGTGAAATTCACACTCTCGCTATCAGTGTTCGTGGCAAAGATGGAAATGTGTTCAGCAGTTGCTGTAAGACCCAGGTTTGATGGCCACTCGTGAAGCAAATTTTTAGCGGTATAAATTTGTGGATGAGAGGAAATATATCTCTCATTAAAATTAATTATCAGTTTTTCCAGTAATACTTATATTATTCGGCTAAAAATGGACGAAATAGAAGACATGATTTTTAATGTACACTAAAGCGTTTTATAAAAAATTAGCAAAAATTAAATTAATAACTCCGATGCGAGAGTTTGAAAACCAGAGATTTAAATTTGTATCATAAACAGTTAAGCGAACAAAAGTAGCATATCTTTAAATAGTGCACACACTAGCCCAATTATTGCCAACTTCAGATTTCTTTCCCTTAAAATGTGATTAACATTTATTATGCAATGTTGTCTTAGGTTTTCACGATTATAACACATAGTAATTAAACAACTTTAAACAGTTTAAATCGCTTATATTTATCATTATTTTTGTCCCGACGTTTCAAACACTCTGCAATGATGGTGGTCACGAGGACAGTCACGCGTTTAAAGTTGTTTAATAACTATATTTATTATGCAAATTAAGCAAATTTAATCAAACCTAATTTTCAAGAAACCATTTGCCAGATAGTTTAAGAGACAGTAGTGGTAAAACAACTTCCCAAAAAAAGGAGTCTTATGTTTTCAGGGTTCATGTATGTATGTATGTTTGTGAGTTTCTTTATTCCACCATAACTTCTGAACAGCTTAATTGATTTTAGTGTTTGCGATATCATTAGATTTGTCTTGATAGCGCAAGTGACAATTAGTACACAAAAAATAAAAAAATCAAATGATTTTAGACGCCATATTGAGTAAATAATTAAAAAAACTCCCAAAACCATCTAGTTGTATATCAAATTGAAGGGTTCTAAGAAACGATTCCATAAATATATATAACTTGCAGTTTTAATTTCAATGGAACGATAAAACTCCGATCGAAAATAAATAATTTGCAGTCGGGTTATTTTAATATTCCATCAATTCATACTTGACGTTCAAGTAATTTTCTTTTATACTCGTTAAACACCCAAATAGAGGGAACTGCAACTGACATTGATCATAAAAGGAATCAAAAAGAAAGATCTGCCATATTTGATTGATCGTTTCAAACATCGCTGGTGTAAATTTTAGTCCGTATTTTATTTTCGCTTTCACGACTATAAATATAACTAAAAAAGTGCTAACCGTCAAAGGGAAAAAAATATTGCAGCACAAAATGTACAAATTGGAAACATCAATAAACAACGGCAATTAAAATGAAACTGCCGGAAGAGCGTCCATTTTGTCCCCGACATCCCCACAGTCGGTAACCTAACGGAGAGTCTACAAAAGATATTTAATACACCCAAAGGGTGGTGAAACACCTAACGAATAAAGACCTTCATTTGAATGTTTAGATTATATTTTGCTATGTATATATTTTGGGGTTTCAGAGACCCTTTTAACTCTCTTTACCCTCGATATAACGCCGTAGCTAGGCTAGCCAAATAATATGCCAACGAAAATATTGTCAATAATTCTGTCTTTACTAAGTGTAACGCTTAGTGCTAAGTGAAATATTGTTATATTGGTTTAACCCAAACTTCCATTTTATGAAGTAAAAAGAAACAGTCATTTCTGTGAATATCTTACATATAAAATTCTCGTGTCACAGTTTTCGTTGCCATACTCCTCCGAAACGGCTTGACCGATTTTGATGAAATTTTTTTGCTTATCCGGTATCTATGAGAATCGGCCAACATCTATTTTTCATCCCCCTAAATGTTAGGAGTAGTCCACCCCTAAATTTTTTTTTTTATTTTTTAGACAAAATTTTTAATTTCTATTTTTTTATGATACAACATACAAAAATACATACAATCCTCAATTTTCACCCTTCTACGATCAACCCTTATTTTTTAAATTATTTATATGGCAGAACAACGTTTGCCGGGTCAGCTAGTAATTCGTATAAAAACATAAACTATTTACGGGAATTTCTATAATATTTGTAGGTAATTTGTTATATCTATGTGTATGTGTAATAAATTAAAACGTTCGTAGCGTGCATCTAAAGATTAACTTATGCACTTTTACATAATATGCTATCATCCTATATAAATGGAAATATACTGTATCACCAAAACATGGTTTGCTAAACGTTTGCATTTCCTGAGGGGTGTTACAATCTTCACAATTGGCAGGCGTCTTTGGGAATGCAGTAACGCCCCACAATAAAGAAGTTCACGACTTTATTTAAGCTTAGGGCACAATAACATTTGATAAATAATGTTACATACAGGTCACATTCAAAATTAACATAAGCTCAATAGACTATATCTTTACTAAATTTCATGTAGCTACAAAAAAATATAAGCATCTTGAAATGAATTTTGGCTCATAATTCACAAAAAATATTTCAATAAAATCTTATTGAAGCTTGTAAATTAATCACTGAAGAAAACAGCTTCATTTCTCTCGATGAATTCTTGCTCAAACAATTTTGTATATTAGTTTTGGCAAAAGCATTTCGCTCGTACATTCTGTTGAATATCTGTAAGACGCAATATGAAATACAAAGAAAGGAATGTCATCGCCTGTATTCTTTCCAGTCGAATGGAAGGGATGAAATGAAAGGTAGAGCATGGCGTTTTTCTTTTTGCGCTCAGTCAGACACAGAATCGGAATCTATTGCTGTTCAATTCTGTTGAAAGGCAAAAATTGGTTTAGAAATTACTTTTATTGAACAATATATTTTAATATACATGAGACAGCCCTAATTCTCCATCATAACTAACCATAGACATTCGAAGCACTCGTAGCGAAGTTTACTTAGCTGTTCTCAACCGATCAGCAAAGTTAAGCAGGTCGCGCGCGATCATGAGTTGGATGGGTGACCGCTAGTGACATTACTACTGAGCGTTTCCGTACTTCGGAGGGCACGTTAAGCCGTCGGTCCCGGTTGTTGTCTTGCGAATGCCCGCCTGGCTAGCTACCACCCTTTAGTAGAAAATCTGTCGCCAAGCACCTAACGGTGTGTTCCGGCAGCTGTCCTTGAGAGCCAGTAATTCTAGGCTAGCCTGAACAACATCTTCGACGACATCATCACTTACCATCAGGTGAGACAGTGGTCAAAGGCTAGCCTATCAGCTATAAAAAAAAACTATATATTAGTTTTTTTTTTCTAATAATACATGAAATTTATGTATTTAGTTTAGAAACTACATACTTTTCTAGCAAGAAAATCATTATTGGTTTGGCTAGCTTTTTTTTCTAATAATACAACACATTTATTTCATAACAATACAACTACGTGCAGTTGCGCGGAGTCATGGCCGCGATTTAGACGCGTGAACAACACACCACCTGATGAAGGGCATCGGACATGCCCGAAACCTAGATCGACAAGCTCGACCAATACGCGTGAGTACAGCCGGTTATTGAAAAATATACTACGTGCATTTCTAGCAACTACACCATCATTTGATGACATCAACAAGAAACTTCAACAACACTAATTTTGTAAAGCTCACATCTCGTGATATAAATTTGACTAACCCGTGTAATTACCTCAATAAATAGGCTCTTTTCAGTTATAGCAAATAACTGAAAAGATATCGTTTTGAGTTATATTTTGTTCACACAATGATATATTAATATTATTTTGCCTATTAGTCTGCAAGGACTTATAGGGATCTAAATGCTTTTATTGTAGTAGCTGTAGTTTTGTATATAGTTCATAGTATTTTGTTGATAAAGGCATACCGCCGGTATCAAAAAGAATAGGTTGAATTCAAAATATTCCCTAGAAAATCATGTTTGTTTGTGAATGAACCGAGAAACGGCTGCACGTGTGCACACGGCACAGATGCATTTCAGGCAGTGATGCAATTTGTTACCTACCCCTATTCAACCAGTTTACAGAACCCGCCCAGCCATATCTATTGAATCAGTTTCAGTTAGTCTTTCTACACTAGAATACAGTCAGATGATTCAGATTCACGCGTCATTTTCTTTCATATATAAATGTTTTAATATTTTTATCCGGGCCTTTTTGTAAAAAGCCAAAATGTTCGATGTCAACAGCTCAAAGAGTTGACAGCTTTAGGTATTCTGAAAATGTTTCGATCGGATATACTCCTGGGTAGGTATCATAACTATATGTATACTGTCTGTCTGTATATATACATAGATCTTTAAAACTAAGCTACCGATTTTGATGCGGTTTTTGTAATAGATAGAGTGATTCAATGGAAAGGTTAATATGTATAATACATGCATAATATAGTAAAGAAACACTGATAATTTTAGAGGTTTCTAATGTGTTGTCGTAAATAAACACATTTTTTTGCGCTTACATCGCAAACGCTGGCTGAACCCAACGAGATAGATCAAAATAATGTACTACAGTATTGTACTCCCTAAAAAGGTCTACAAAAATGTCCGCGATGGTGTATGTCTCTTAAAGATGTCCCACGATAACTAAAGAAAACATGTTTTATTGTCTAATGGCATTAAATAAATCTTAAAATTTAATTAATGCTTATTGAACGTGTACCTATTACTACAATATGGGTTATTGAAATCTGAAATAAATGAATTTTAATTTAATTTAATTTAATTTAATAAAACCTGAGAATGTTGTATATAAAGACATTCTGTAGTATATTTAGTACCAATTTTGCACCCGCACGAAGGCGGGGCGGATCGCTAGTTATGTATAAAGAAATTGTAAGTCTAATTCACTTAGAAACATCTGCAAGATTACTTTACACATGAAGCGTAGCGACTTTTCAGCTAAAGGTTTCGGGTGAGTTTCATTTCGGCGGCAACGCCAATAATACCAGTAAGATTATCAGCAGAGAATATCTCTACCAGGTGTTGTAAGGTAGGTCCGAATTTCTTCGATTCCAAACTTAGGTACTATTCGTAACTTTCTTCCGCGTCGTTTCTATCGATTTTAGATTAAGAAACTTCGTAAGCCTGTAAAAACATTCCGTAATAAATTTCCTTACTTTACGTAACCAGTGCAGAGTGTTTCGGAGTTGTTGCAAAAGTTTGTAATAATGATCATGACGCCAAGAAATTGGGTTGCTTTCTAACAAGCGATGTTATGTAACGGCCTTGTTTTGGTAGCAGGTTGTAAAGAGATTTTGAAATGAATTACCTATTTGGCAGTGTTTTAGAAATGAAATAAAAAAGAAAAAATAATACAAATTGCTAATCAGTATAATTTCATGCGCCCAGTATTGTGACACATTGAGTGGGTCATTTTGCGTATACTTTCCGGGCTTCTATTCGCTAAGTATGTAAAGGTGTGTTCCGGAAGCTGTTTTGAGACTAAATATAATGTTTTTACATGGCATTGGACATACATTAAAAAAAAATGCGTTATGAGAAAAGAATACATTACCTCTCGTCACTTGCAGAATATAAATTATAGTATATGAATATAACTTTATTATACAGGGTTATTGGTAAAATGCTAACAACCTCTTAGGGTTGACTTCTGCTAGTCCTAAGAAACATTTTGAGATGTATCTTTTTCGTTTAGAAATTGTTATTATTATTTTTTTTATATAATTTTATGTTTTTTATATGTTTTTGACTGAATAAGTACGAGGACCATCTGGTGTCAAAAGTCTCTTGTGCCTGTAAAGTATTATTTCGAGTATTATTTTTATAACTTAGCTCGATGTAAATATTCAAAACTCTATTGAAAGGGACTACTGCATGATCCAGTGTTGCCGCGGCGGGCGCGCTTGGCTCGGAGTAGGCATCAAAACAAAAATAAAATATAAACATATTTCATACACTATTTTTTCAAAACAAAAGAAAATCATCTCAAAATGTTTCTTAGGACTAGCAGAAGTCAACCCTAAGAGCCTGTTAGCATTTTACCAATAACCCTGTATAATATAAGGTATTATTATGTTATACTTATTTTACTTATCGATAGTAATGTTTACGATTTTTAAATGGAATAGTCATTGTTATTTAGCATTCACAAATTATAGCTGTCGGCTCGATTTATGGATTATGTGCCTATAAGCTTGTACACACTGTAAATCCGGTTACCATGTGTTGGAAATGTTATGTTTAAAGTATCACATTGAACGTGACATCCGGACGGTGTGGGGATCAACCATGGTTATTTCAAAAAAAGTTTTGCTCAAAAATTGCATTTAAGCATTGGTTTGTAAGTACTCCTTATCACATGACAGTGTGTACGTTTTTTCTCTTTCGTGCTATAACGACATGAATAAAGAAAGTAATAGAATTAAATTTTCGAAATCTTTGGGTGGTTACTGAGCTGGTTTAAACCTGCACCCGAACGGGCGCTTCTGTGGCTGCTGGAACCCTCACTTGTTTTTCAGTGATTTTTTACGCACACATAGCTGTGCGTGTAGTAGTGAAACTTTTATTTTATAGCGTTATTTCTATATGCGCTATTACTGCGAGGCAGAGCTACTGTATTTACATATTACAAACTGCGCCCCAAGGTTCACATCGCGACTATAATCAAAAATCATGACGATAATAATGATTTTTTTAACCGGCGATATGGCTTGGTTAAAAAATATACTACGAACTACATACAACATTAAAGCTACTACAATAAAAGTATTTAGACAACCTATAAGTCATTGCAGACTCACAGGCAGTCCAAATGCTCCACTACCAGTTGGCAGCGTGCCCAGCATGCTGGCAGCATTACCCCGTTGGATTGCAAAGCTTATTCGTTGAGACAAATAGGTGTCGGCATTTTGATCACGCGTAACATCGATCAAGCGCTCTGATAAATGTATGATGATTAGCATTCTTCTATGTGTTAATCGAACAAACACACTTACATCCACATTCGCATTTTGAAAATTCATGTGATTCTTACTGAATTAATTATAAACTGAACATAATATTCTCTTACAATATTATAGCTTAACATGAACAAAAACAAAATTCAAATGAAATATCTAGCTAAATTAACGAGAAACAAGAAAACTAAGGCATTACGAGTATTTTTTCGGTTCACTTTCACCTTCACAAAAAATATTAGATTCTCTTCAAATTTCCGCCTGTCTATCACGTTGTCACCTGTTTACAATGATACAAAATTTGTTTGCAAATTATAAATTCTCGGTTCTTTGGATTTCTTACGAGAAAACGGGACCCTAATATTGGACCAGCATTCAAGTATGTTTTTAAACGATTTAAAAATCGAAGGAAGTTCTTAGTTCACTTGATTTTTTTGTGTTTGTTGTCCCAGAACCTTGCCTGTGCTGCCTGTGAGATCATTTTGAGAGTTCCGTACCCAAAAGGTAACAACGGGACCCTATTACTAAGACTCCACTGCCCGTCTGTCTGTCACCAGACTTTCTCATGAACCGTGATAGCTAAAAATTACAGTTAAAATTTTCACAGGCAATGTATTTCTGTTGCCGCTGTAACAACAAATACTAAAAATCGTGAAATACCCTTCGAGAAGACCAATTAAAAAGGTTATAATACAATGTCTAAAGGTTGTATAGATAATTGTACGAAACCCTTCATGCGCGAGTCCGACTTGCACTTGGCCTATTTATATAAACCGATTAGAAAATGCTTTTCTATTTGAAAAAAATATATATCCTTTAGATCTCATAGAAATTTCATCAAAATGGGTTCCACAGTACCTATATCAAAATATATGGAAAAATATGACATCCAAGTCACGGAATTAGTATTTCATACGTTTTATTGGTGGTTATTTTTTGAGTTATTAACTCTTGATTGATTTATGAACGGCATAGTACACAACCCCTTAAGAAATCCAGTCTGAGCTCAGTTCGTGCGTTATATCGCAACGTTCACTTAAAACTAGAGAGATAAGATAATATGACTTCTGGTGAGAAAGGCGTCGAGATGGGTCAAACCATTCTATTCATGAATTCAGTTGCCTCACAGTGGAATTCACATTTAATCGTACCGAGCAAGGTTCCATATTGAAGAATAAGGTGGACAGATCATAGGAGCGTTAGTTATAAGACAAGGTATTATATGCCCCGTGGAGTGACGGGCTAGAATTGAACCCCCATATCTCCCTGTGCGGATTGTAAGAAGCGACGAATTCACCACCTTCTAACAAACTGCTAACCTACAATGTGATCCCAAAGCGTAGGGATTGTGGAAATGCTTTAATGAAGGAGCCTGTGTTCAGCAGTGAACGATTTGGCTGATGCAGGAAGTTATTAAAACTTAATGTCCCAGGTGTGGAGGCCAACGCAGTTAAGTGGCATGGGGAAACCTTTGTGCAAGTGTTAAAAGGTCTGTTTTGTAACGAGAAGTAGCTATAACAACAGTTCCAATAAAATCTTCCTTCCTTGTAGTGAATGAAACAAAATCTTTAGCGACTGCGACGCGGCAAGCATCGAGCGAGGTATATTAATGACACTGTTTCTTCGCAGCTCGTTTCCGCTCCTTTGTGATTGCTCACGGCGGTTCCTCTCAGCTTTTGAATGGGCACATACGTGAGCGAACAATTGTCGCGGGCATTAAGGTGTTTTGTGACACTTGGATTTTATAAACACGACCTTGGCCGTTATTTGGCTTTACTCCCATAGCTATTTGTCGTCGTAATGTTGTCAGTATTAGCTTGTTATAATATGACATAATATATGTAACTTCATGAAATAAAATAAGCATGTACTAGTAATTTTGTCTAACTATACGGCCGCACAAAGGCTGTTTTAATAAGTAACGACCATCCTCCTGTAGCCCATTCGTAAGATAGCTGGTTGTTTTAAGAAAAAGAAAACAAGAAAAAAGGTAAAAACTGCTAATCAAAAGAAGCCAGGGCCCAAAGGGGATACCCCCTTAGACTTCATGTATTTTATTATATTATCTGAAGCGTTGCATGATCTGATTATTGTTTTATAGAAGATCTGAAGATATGAGTATGTTTGTACCTCCTTCACGCTGAAACTACTGAACCGTTTGGATTAAACGGGATACACATAGTAAGGACTAAATTATCACATAGGATACTTTTGATCTAGTCCATATTTTCATAATTTTCCACACAGTTGAAACCTGCGGGCCTTAGCTAGAATTATGCATATATGCCACTGTACGTCGGGTGCAGGGCTAGAATTATATTTGAGCTAAAAACACTATCGCTAGTTTTGTCCTTAATTATTATTTAGTAACCGGCTAGGACTCGCGTAATATTTACCGGATGTTGCTCCGCCCAATTTCGAACTTATTTGAAGCGCGCGCCTCAACACGTAACTGTTACGTGCTGAGGCCCGCGCAATCGTGATCCCAGACGAAGAACTTCAAATAAGTTCAAAACTAGTCGGTTTAATATCCAGTAAATATTACGCGTGTCCTAGCCAGTTACTAAATAATAATTATAGAATTATATGGCATAAGAATAAGCAAAGTGAACTTATTTTGAATGCAGCTAGCCTATTAAGGATGAACTGGCCGGTCAGTTCTCCATACAAACGTCGTAGGGTGATCACTTCCGTATTTGAGGATTTAGGTCCAAAATAAAGCATGATATCGATTTAACTCGTCATTATTTAGGTTTGTATCGTAACGGAATTTTAAAAAGATAATGAAGTTGAGAGTTATTGGCCCCAAAACATTTTCATATAAAGTTTTCAAGGCTCATAACTTTCAACTTAATTATCTTTTTAAAATTTCATTACGATACAAACCTAGAAAATGACAAGTTCAATCGATATTATGCTTAATTATTTACCTAAAATCTCAAATAAGGGAGTGATCACCCTACGGCGTTTGAATGGAGAACAGTACGGCCAGTTCAACCTTAAACGATGATGCAGTCGAAGACGATAAACAGTATAGAATGAAAGTGTGAATACGTAAAATCCCACTATGAACGAATAAATGTTTTGTGATGTACAGTATTTTGTGAAATTCCTTTTTTATCAAGGTCAAGAACAAGTAAATACACGCATTTTCCTCGGCTGTTCCTTGATCGCAAAACGTAAGAATAATTTTAACCATTATCCTTTCGCCGTATAACCTGACTATGTTAAACTAAGGATACCTTAAAGTAAAAGGAACTGGCCTATCACGCGTTGAAATCGCACACAGAAGCTTCCGTACCAACACCAAATAATATATTTGTTTTTAGTTAGGTAACTACAGAACAATTGGATATATTTCAATCAGCCCAGGATCCGTCGCAAGTCCAACCATTGTGCCTACGTGATTTTACCCAGTTGTAATTTATAATTTGTACATATCACTCCAAGTTTAATTCTTGTATGTTCACTGCTTTCATATAAAAGAAAACGATGAAAACAAAAACATTCCTCAGTGTGGGCCGCCCCCGTCAACTTTCACCTGCTTTCATTATTATTTGTTATTATCTACGCCCCACAGTTTTACGTAGACTAAACAGAAAATTGATGATGACGAGAAGTTTTGGAAGCAGTGATGGTGCATTGGCTATGGAATGCCACGCAGCAGACGCATAGTTCGAATCCCACCGCGGGCTTGAGCTACACCGCATGGTGGAAGGGGATTTTGCGAATATCCGTTAGCGGTGTGTTCCGGTAGCAGTCCTTGAGAGCCAGTAATAATAGGTTAAGCCTGTTAACACCTTCGACTACATCATCACCTACCATCATTCCATAAGCAATAAAAAATAACTTTTATGTTTAAGACTACCACCATATCAACCGAAACGTCCACTGCCTACCTTCCGGTATTTTATCCTTTGTCGCCTCTTACGACACACACGACATTACGACAGGTCGAATGGACAGTTGACCTGACTGCGTGTATCTTAGGGAGTGTCCGTTTTCGTCTCGCTAATATTACATGAGACTGATTTCATCTCACCTCAGCCCTGCGTCCCAGAATAAATAATACTTAGTACTCCATACCTGCAACCACCATGGAATACTTCATGGTATTTTATTTTTTTATTTTTTATGTTTTTGTGACGGAACAAGCCCAAGGCCCACCTGGTGTTAAGAGGACTAACCTCTGCCTATAACAGATCCATTTCGTCAACGAAGAATTGCACCGTGCCTGTCACACTGAAACGTACAGTTGTTAGGTCACATGTGCCTGTAACTTTACTGGCTCTCAAGGATTGCTGCCGGAGCACACTGTTAGGTGCTTGGCGACAGATTTTCTACTTGAAGGTGGTCGCTAGCCAGGCGGGCGTTCGCAAAATACCCTTCCAATTAGCTTCGATTCTCGGGGTCAGACCGATTTATTGAGGATTTTCTAATAAATTTCGGTATAGTCAGGGAGTCTGTCACTGTAGACAGATGATAGCAATAGGTCCGCTGCTTATTACGTGTGACCTATCTAGCAAAACTTAAGTATTTTGATATCACAGCCTGCCCATTCAGATGTATAAAGCATTTTGATATTTTCATGTTTGCAATAACGCATGCTCCGCGGGTTACATTACAAAATTACAAAGAAAAATTATAGATATTTGCGGGATTCAAACCCCCTCCATCCGAACCTTTTGCCGAGGTATGCCCAGACGGCTAAGCCAACACCCATTCCCATACGATGGTTAAGAACGAGAGGATAAAAAGAGTAATGAGTCATATGGCATGTTGGCTTAGCGGTCAGAGTATACCCGGGTATGCTCTGGTCTACTCTACAGGGGTAAATGGCGCGGTTTCTAATCCCGCAGGTGACTATAATTTTTCCTATTGTTGTAGTTTTGTGATGTATCAGCATGTATGTATTATGTTTTTTATGCCAATATATATATATATATATATCAGTTTCTGTCCTGTTAATGACTGTCTTGTCTGATTGACTGAAATGAATTCGATATCTAGTCTTATAATACGAGGTAAGCTTTAATTATCTCTTGTTTTTTATTTTCTTTTTATTCAAAATTGGTTCGTGTTTGACCACACCCTGCCTGATGTTACGCATTGATGTGGCCTAAGATGGAGCACGCTGGAGAAACCTATTTACCCTCGATTTGAAGACACCTATAAGAACGTCTTCATAAGATTTTCCATACTAAATGTAGTTTCTCATATTTTAAACTAATATATCAATTTCTTGATAGTATAGGATGTATCTATGCTTCTGGTTCAGTAACATTATGTGTGTGGAAAATAATTATTCTGAAAATCGTTTTGTATGGGAATACTCATTTTAAAATTTAGAGACAAAAACTTAAAACCGGCAAACCAAAAGCACGATATTAGGCTTAAGGACCTGTATGCAAAATTTCACTTAGTTTGACACACTTGGTAGGTATTTAAAATTGTCGAAACTACGTCTGTATGTAACTGCGCACAAAATCACAACGAAAACTTTTAAACCTGGAACTATTGACGCCAGAACATGCGTTTCTTGTTTGAGCTACTGTGTCGACTGAGTCATAATCCGCACTTATTTCTTCTCATTTAAGCATTTATCGATTATTTAACCGACCCACGGAACATTAAGAAAAAAATACCAACTCTTATGTCCTCTATGAAACATAAAATCGTTAAATTTGTTGAAATTGACTGGGTTCACAAAAGCTATGGTAGACATTAATAACACAACAGAAGGTAACACCACCGTTTAGAGACCAAAACGGTAGTAATTTCACTTTACTCGACATAATGGTATTACGTATAATAACACACAATCGCCTTTCCCCGAAATATCAAGCAATAAGTAAGGCCCAAAGCTAATATTTACGAGACAATGATCGGAATTATTTATCGTAACGTGATATAGCGCGAGTTCTTCCCACATATGTTATGTGAGACCAATTCCAGGCTTCCAGGCCCGCATAAAGATGAGAATATGACATAAAAGTCGATAAATTTGGTCAATAGCCATTATACGACGTTGTCGGGGTGCGAAAATATGGAAGTGTGGGGGGAGTTGGCGGCTCTTTGATTTAAGGGCGTCGCGCAATATCGCGTGAGTGGAAGAGACAGCGTGGCTTATTCTCGATTTTTGTACCATTTGTGAGGAGGCATTCCTAATAATAGGTATAGTGCGAATGTTCTTTCCAGTATTACGTGTACATATATCAATAAACTCCCACATTTATAATTGAGAATATAATGTGAAAGGATTGCTCACTTATAACTACTACAAAATTATATACCAATATTTTTGCATTATTCACAGCCGCTCTATATATGTCGCAGGGATACAATAAAAGCGGTGATACCATAGTTTCACTTGTAGCTATATTTTATGTATCATATCAATAACTTAGTTATGATAGGTCAATATCAGTGAAATTAATATGTTTCACATTATCAAGTAATAAGCCCGAATCAATGTTGGCATATTTGGTTTCTATAGTCTCGAGAGTATTTTGATCCTAAGGAAAAAAAACAATTTAGGTGCTTAAACCACGCCTTTCGGGATATAACCTTAATTTATATAATGAAAGCATAGGCGTATTGACTTTTTGTAACAAAAAGGTAATTACGTACCGTCTACCACATCGGTTCTGCGTGAACATCAAACGGATCTCTCAGTACTACAGTCGCTGTCAGAGAATAGAACCAAGGCCCTAATTTATCGCAATAATTTTTGCCGCTACTTAAGACGTGAATATTTTAACTGGGATGAATAAGAGGGGGAAGTATCGGGAATAAGCCGACAGGGCTCAGTGGCGCTCTCTCCGCTCGTTTGTTTAGGGCACGATTCAGAACAGCAGTGCGTCGGACGGACAAAGGGTACTATCTGTGTCACTAAACCTTTTTTACGACTTGAAAGATAGACGCCCTTACTGGAAGTCTTATTTTAATTTCAGTAAGTACTTAAATTCGAATTACTTTACAAAAAATACTTTGAAAAATCTACATCACACTTATTTCAGTATTTATTATCGCATAAAATCGTTTGCTTGAACTAAAATTAAGTTATTTTCGATACTAGGATATTTAATTTACAGCAGATAAAAATTATTTTTGATATAAGGGCTCTAGCCAGTGTTTAAAACATTAAATGAAACTACAGCTACAGCCAGGTGAAAATAATCGGTTTGTTTATCCAAACTAAAATAATAAAGAGGAAAGATATGATCGTTTATTTGTTTGCATTGAATAGGCTCTGACAATACTGGACCGATTAAAATGAAATTTGGTATGGAAATAGTTTGAGACACGAGGATGGCCATAGGGTAGTTTTTATCCCACTGCGCAAAAAGAGGTTAATGGTTTTGCGCGATAACCGATATACCCGCGGGCGGAGCCTCGGCCGGAAAGCAAGTCACTTATAAAAAGCCGATTATTAAACTATCGGATATAGAAATTCTATCCCGAACGTTGCAATACACTACTAGTCGGCTGCATCCCAAAAATACTAGCGGAATTGATGCGAAAACAGACTGAAAAATCAGATATTACTATTATTCAAAGGAAATGATTTCATTTCAGTTGTATATTTGATAAAATTCACTCTACGCAGCTAAGAATAACGGTGATAGTCACATTAATTCCTTAACTCACTCTTATTCTCCGGCTCTATATGTACTGAAATGTTTTTAAATTGGAAACTCTGCACCATCAATTTGACTGTCCAATAGTTGAAAGCTAAAACTATCTCGGCAACTGCGACCGACGCGACGTGCATCCTTACGAACACCCATAGCTATTAATACAACAGTAAAAGTCACATCCAGACGTTGTAAAACTTTAAGTCGTTGGCAAGCGGAGGGACACTAGAACTCGATGTGGGCACAAGCCGCAGCTGGCACCCATCCGAGTGGACACAACTATACCTACTATACACGCAGATCTAACGAAATAGAAAATACCATTATTCTTCTTTCAAGACAAGAAGGCGTTCAACCAATGTTATTTACAACCAGGTCTGTTTATTGCTTTACTTGAATATTGTGAATTATTACCTTCACGCCGACAGAAAAGGATTTCGCTGACTGCTGAGAATCGTAAAGGTTACCGCAAAGTCAAATTGAATAGCAACGAAAAGTGTACCTCGAAACTAGCAGCAAGGCCGATTTAGATTTGGAATACATTATCAGCGTGCCAGATATCGGCAAAATTGGAGACAGAAAAGCTACAAATCCGACCCCAAATAAGGAAAAGGTGAGGCTTGAGGAGACTCACTGTAACGAAAAAATAAAGAAATAAACTTTAACAAAAGCGCAATTTTTACCTGGCTGCCTTTTGACACACGAAAGAAATATTACCCTAGTTCACTCTACTGCCAAGTATTCATTATTATGACATTAGTTGTAGGTACGCGGTTTTTGTTATTTATGTCATGGTGCTAGGAACAAATCAATGTCGTCAAGCATTATTTTGTTTTATTTGTATGTAAATGCCTTCACTCTGTGAATAGCTCTTGATTAATATATGGAAACCATTAAAAAAATCATTAAGCATATATATCATGCAATTTTGTCGCTATAATATTTTTAGGGTTTATACCGAGAAACCCTATTCACTTCAACAGCCGTTATACGTCCACGGTCCACCAAAATGCCTTCCCCACTAAGAAGGGTTTCCATTATCCCCGTGCTTGGCAGGCGTCTTAAGAATAGCAGCGTAGGTGGCAGTTCTTGAAACAGCGCTGCTGCATGCTATTTTAGCCCGGTTTTTTTTAACGTCATTTGCTTTTTCATACAAACGTTTATCGTATCTTATATCATACTGAAGAAAAATCGTTGTTTATTGAAATACCTAAATATATTCAACAAATACTTATATCAGATGCTAGTAGGTACTTCAATATGCGATTACCACTCGCACTTGGTTGGCTTTGTTTAAGGGACACATGAGCTTTGATATTTAACAAAGAATAAGCAAAACAACAAAAATACGAGTCGCTAAGTACTTCAAGATGTATTCCGGAGCCGTCTTTAAGTGCCAGCTACCATTCCAAGCCTAACAAACTTACTTGCTGACATCTATGACTTACAACGTGACATGTGATATAAAGGTCAAAGTATAATCTACCAGCGAAAAAAACAAAGGACTCAAATCAACATAAATAAAATGAATCAGTAAATTAAATATTTCCATAAAACCATAACCATATTTACAAGAAGTTTAATTTTTATCTAAATTCGTATATAATACATTAGCATAGCAAATGATATACAAATTAAATGTAATCTACTTAGATATCAATCTTAAATTTAAATATCGGTATGTGATGAGGTTCTATAATAAAATGAGCAATGAACGTGAATTCAATTTATCGGGTGTAGAAAATGAATAAGAATTCGTAAGTGAGATATATCATGTTCAGGCTCATTTTACTGGTTCGCACCAATCTTAGGGCATTGGCATTCAAATTGATGGTAAGGGTACGTTTCACCATTAGAGGGGACTTATTAATTCCCCTTTCGACAGGCCGACCGAGGAGGCAATAAATTCACCTCAACCAAAGGGATGACCAATTTCAGAACATTTACGAGCCACAAATTACGCGACCGCCGAAATATACTGAGCAAGGGACGGCAAAGAACGGAGGGCAAGCGGGGGAAGAAAAAGCCCAAATGTTAATTTAATGTTGAGAGCCACAGAAAATTGCTTCAGTCCTCTAGATGAGAGAAATATTGGGCGCTGTCCGCGAAAAGGTTCAGATACTAATTTTATGCAGGGTAAATGAGCCGAGGGCATGGCGTTGAATCGATATTCATTTGGCTAAGCGTACCGTTAATTTTTACTCGGGAGCGGTATCATGAATATTATTAACCTACTTACTGTTATAAGGGTTTAGAAATTGAAGATTTTATGTATTATTACAATTATTAAAGCAGGCGCGTTCATGAACATTCTTTAATAACACAATTTTAACGACACGCAGACGGAAAACTATTTTGAGCAGATATGCTTGGTGAGTAGTTTAGTATCGTCAAATATTATTGCCATAACACTCAATGCGGAGGCTCGTATAAGAATTATGGAAATATGAAAAAGAAAACAAAACATTGGGCAAGTTTGTGCTTTTAATGGTTGTTTTATTTGTTGGCGTCGATATATCCGAAGCGGTTGGGTAACGTTGTGCTAGCTAACTGTTTTCCCCCCGAAGGGTTCCCGCCTTGTCGTGGCGGTGGGGCTTAGTAGCCGTGGCTTCGTCACCCACGGTGAAGCGAAGAGGAACCAGGGGCCGTGCTGGCTTGGGCAGTCGGCCGGTCCCAGAGGGGCCGCTCCACTGGGCTTTGCCTCTAAGTCCAGACTGGAGCGGCAACGGGTAGGCTGCGGTGCTGTATGGGCAGCACCGCATCTGAGGCGGGCTGTGGTGTTGTATGGGCGACACCACAGCTGACGGTGAGGGGCCACGGCGGGAGAGGAGTGCCGGTATCACGGTGCGCCGCTCTCCCTACCTTCCGTGGCCACGGCGGGGCCGCCACCGTTTGATGGCGGACGCGGAGGGGCCGCAGGGGAGGAGGAGTGTTGGTATAGCGAGGCGCCGCTCTCCCTATCCTCTGCGGCCGAAGTAGCAGGCGACGGGGCTACTCATCTGACCCGTCGCAGGGGGACCTAGGGCGTCGGAAGCGGGATCGTCTGACGCCCATTAGCGGGCTTGGTCCCCGGGTGGTAGCGACGTGCCATGTGTTCTGGTGCGTCGTGAGGGGTAGCACCCCAGGAGGGGTCCGGCAACGGACAACCGTGGCGGGTTCGTGGTTGAATGCTAAAGCGACCCTGCGATCCCGCCGAGAAGCGGTAGAGATGGAACACCGTGTGTTATTTAGTCGGTAGGGGCACTTGCTGCTGTGGGAGTAGTTGGTGTCGAGCCCGACATATCCCGGCCACCTTCCCCGGGGTGGACGGGAATGCGTAAATGCATTTTTCACACGTTAAAAAAAAAAAAAAAAAAAAAAAAAAAAAAGCTAACTGTTTTATCACTTTATTGCATGAGATAGCATAAACTTGCGAAGACGATGGTAATAAAACTTTACTGGGGGCCAACTAAAAGGAGGTATGAGTGTGTTTGATGTGACAGGACCCTTAATATACGATATTGTAGGTGATATACAGAATGGTTGAAGGTGGAAACGGTATATATAGGTTTTCAATATATCATTACTTTACTTTACTTTGTGATATTTTATTTTATGTTTACTCTGAAAAAGTTACCAAATCACAGAGAGAAAAAATAACCCATAAGTGGGATTCGATAACGTTTGATGATGAAGGGTTAATCGTGGTTGCGAAATTTAAAGTGGTATTACCATCGTATTTTATATCAAATAGGTTGTTATTAGATTATTGTACATTTAAGAGAGATTTTTAGTTATTTTATCCTATTACTCATGATAAGGGCTACGCACGCAAACATTAAATGTTAATAAATGTACCGTGTAAGTTCATAAATCAATTAAGTTTCGAAATAGAAATCCAGATATTTTGTGCTGAATGTTAGCCCAAACATTGGATTAGAAATTCTGTGAAATTCAAGATGAGAAGGAAGATATCTTCCACCCTAGCACTTCATCGTCTAAAGTTAATTAAGTATATTATTAATAGATATCTAATTCATTTATTTTAACAAAAAAAACATATACGATATATATACAAGAAAGAAATAAATTTTTAGATCAAAAATAAGTATCACATTTTTAAAATTGCAATAACTTTGTAAATACGCAATATATGCTTTCGACACAAAAAGGACCCGAAAAAGAGTTTAATATTGTACATAATAACTTCATAGTTGGTAACCATGTTTTGGAAGAAATGGCAGAAAAATATTTAAAATCAAAAATAATCCTATTCGAATTACAATTTTAGCATTCAGTTTTGGTTTAATTTTTTTCTTGATCGATGAGTCTTGTTACAAAAGCTAAGTTAGAAAATCAGCATATAAACTAAATTTGGTTTACAGATGTGTCTCAATTCTCACTTTACACTTCTGATGGAAGGCGAAGTGTCTATTGCGACCTGGTGAGCGATACCTTCAAGCCTGCTTCTCAGAAAAAGTCCAGTACGGTGGAGGCAGTGTACATGTATGGGCTGGCATATCTTCAGAAGGTCGCACAGAGTTTGTGGCCATAGAAAATGGCACTCTGACTTGGGAAACATATGCCCAAAAATTGTTCAATGAATATGCAGGGCCGTATTTAGTTAATATGGGTGATGG
Organism: Plagodis pulveraria; assembly: GCA_963890685.1. Lineage (NCBI taxonomy): Eukaryota > Metazoa > Arthropoda > Insecta > Lepidoptera > Geometridae > Plagodis > Plagodis pulveraria. The sequence continues at coordinate 18,710,210 of OY982958.1, read as the reverse complement.
ATCGATGCAGATGCCTGATAATGCCCGGCCACACAAGGCTCAGGTCGTACAAGAGTATATTCAGGAAGTTGGTATCAGCGTGATGGCTTGGCCATCAAGAAGTCCTGATCTCAACCCAATTGAGCACTCCTGGGATGAGCTAGGGAGGCTAGTCAGAAGCCGCAGACCATCACCTACCACCCTCAGGGCACTAAAACAGATCCTAATAGAAGAATGGGAGAATATTCCCCAACATTGATTACGAAACCTCGTGTTCAGTATACCAAATCGAATAGAAGCTGTGAGCAGAGCCTGAGGAGACAATACTAGTTATTAAAAAATAAATAACATGTAAAACATACTGTGTGCGTGTGCATTGAGTGAGCACCCTTAGAAAAAATCCAATAAAATAGGATAATTTAGTAAAAGCTCTAAAACAATTGTAAAACCAATATCCCTTTTTGTAAAAAGGTAAAACAGAAGATAAATCGCTTGGCTGAAAACCACAAGGAACTGCAACTCATGCTGAACACTCTAGATGTCGAAAGTAAAAAATAGGTCTCCACATGAACCTCTCAAAAACTAAAATTATGACAAATAGAGAACCGAGACCTATTAAACTAGACAGCAGATGCATAGAGTATGTGAGTGAGTACGTGTATCTAGGCCAGTTAATAACAATGCATGACTCTACCGCCAAAGAGATAGATCGCAGAATAGCCATAGCTTGGAAAAAAATCTGGGCCAGTAAAGATGTTTTTATGACATGTGATGTAAAGTTCACAGTTATGTTATTGCCAAACAAAAGGTTCATTAATTTATTTGTACTATTGAACACGATCTTTTTTGTATCGGAACTTCTTTAAGAACAAAGGAACTCGACCATATTAATCGATATGGCGATATGTGAAGCCATATATAAAAGAAAAAAAAACATTAGAACAAACTTATACATAAAAGATGGTTACCCTATAGTACGAAATTTCATACAAACAATAAAATAAGTATGCCTTTATTAAACAAATACTACAAACTATAAACAACAGTACAGCTACTACAATACTACAGCTACTACAGTAAAAGCATTTGGACTCATAGGGAGTCCAAATGCTCTAACCCACTGTCAGTTGGCAGCGTGCCCAGCATGCTGGCAGCATTGCCCCGTTGAATTGCAATGCTTATTCTTTGAGCCAAATAGGTGCCAGCATTTTGATCACGCGTCGCATCGACCAAGCGCTCTGATAGATTTTGGAAAATACGATGAGCTCCCGGTCCCCACGGACCCAACGTCTCTACACCAAACGGCTCAAATATGTAACCCATACCCAGGTTAGCATATTTGCGCCGCTTGAGTTGCTCCGCCGAAGTAGCCGCGGCGCCAGCCCTCACGTGGGTTTCAGAAAGGTGTGACGGCGCTAAAGTGTCTACGCATGTAGCGTCCCACACTAAGGGCCGTCCTAACTTCCATGGAACCAGAGTCATGCCGTCAGGTCTTTTACCATCGTCACGCATCAGACCGTTCGGTTCGAGAACAGCTGGAACATTGGCGCTGGTAAAAGCCCGGCGAATGATATCGTTAAGGCTGGCGTGGCGGGAAATTCGACCAGCACTTCGAGAGCAGGAGAGGCCATGGTGACCGAGTTGGTCAACTGCAGTACCACACTGGCAGTGATGTGCAACACAACACCTTGCACCCAAGCGTAAGCTAATAGCGAGACGAAAAGCGGAAGGATCTATAAGGCTACCAGTTTTGTAAGAAGGAATGGCTTGTAACCAAAGACCTGATTCCCACACAGAAACAGCGAGAATACGAGCACGATCTGCGATACTAGGGCACGTATTTAAAAGATCTTTCCGTGCTAGCTCGCATAGGGGCCGATCCCACTGTTTCTGAGATGACAAAATTTTTGGGAACTCAGTATTTGGACAAGCCAATCCCCATGTGGTTTTGGCCTCAGCCAGATATGCTACATCAAAAGAGCCTAAAGATTGTGCAAGTATTTTTTCTACTAATTTGTGTGTACTGTGTACAGAAGACAAAAAAGCTGGTAATGCCACACTAGAAATTTTGCGTATCCCTATGCCCCCCAACCTCACAGGGAGGGAAGCTTGCACCCAAGCCCTATCATCCATCTCAACATTCAAAACCGAAATTAACGTATCTTTTAATAAATTGTCTAAGCTTAAAAGAAGCTCACTGTGCTTCCAAAGCTGACAACATCTCAAAAAGTATGTAAATTTAGGAACGAAAAGGCAAAATCTAATAATAGTAAAAGCCATATGGGCGTTAATTTTGAATAATCTGCTAGAAGCATTTCTAAACTTTTGAATTTGTTCTTCTACAAATGGTGACAAAGATTCGTCAAAAATCGGTGAACCCAAAAGACGGAGCGAACGTTTTTCTACTAATTTTATATTAGGCGCAAGTAAGTTGAATTTTTCAATAATCGAAATTTTATCCGGACAAGTATCACAAACAAAAAGTTCACATTTGGAAAAATTTAGTTCAAGGCCAATAAGACGAAAATCGTCTATAAGTACTCGCAAGTCATTCAATACCGTGTTCGCATCGCCACCTAAGGTTCCGTCATCCAAATACCAAACGTTAAGTTTTGATTGGAGACGTTGAATTATTGAGTGGATGGCAAGGCTAAAGATGGCTGGTCCCAGAGGATCACCCTGTTGACATCCTACGGAAGATAATATAACGTTGTTTTGGTATGTTAATTTTGATGGTTTGCCGTAACATTGCCAAAGAAAAGGGTATAATTCCGGAATTTTATCTTTCACTTCGGTCAAAAGGGTGCCTCTATCTAATGAGTTGAATGCATTTTTAACATCCACCTTCAAAAGCACATCTCCACAATTTTGATCAAGAAATGTGCGTAGTGAATGTACAGCAGCCTCACAACCACCCTGAGAACCAAAACCGAGTTGTAGTGGTTGAAAAAGATTACTTAAAAAAGCAACCTTTTTCCTACAACCACATTTGGCTGTGAGGCGACGATAAGTGGTGCCTACTGCTATAGGCCTAATACCACCATCTTTTTTATTAAGGGCACATAAATTCGCACCGTACAGAATTTCGGTAATTTCATTGTTGACCTGACCCGACAACATCAAATTAACCAAAGCCGTGACATCCTTTAGAAGTGTCTCGCCTACCTCACCAGAACTAAAAGATAAAATATATTTTAAGTGCTGAGGCGTCAGGCCATCTAGACCACCGGCTGAGCCACTTCGAAAAGATGCCACGGCTGCAGAAACATCCTGTGGGGTCACCTCAACAATGTCATTATTTTGTTCAGGAGAGTCGGGAAGGTGGAGACCTGCAGTTGCAGGCGGATGCTTTTCTATTAGGAAAAAAAAAAAAAAATAAGTATATCTCATAAAGTAAACAAGTTTAATAAGAAGTGAAATGGCAGATATTTAGTAAAAATTTTTACTAAAACATGAACTATCTGGACTTTTTGTAATGGTAACAAATCTGAAGATATTAATGTATTTTGGTTTTCATAAATGTGTCGATTAAGTGAGCACATAAAATAATTGATTACTTATATATGTATCACAATAGAGTTTCGTTTAGTATGTTACGAAACCCTATTGAACATGAACTAAACACGAGTAATATAACGAAGTTTAATTATATATAGTTTATTAGAGAGCAATCGGCCCTTGCGAAAATGGAGGATTGAGTGAGCACAATTAACTATTTGTAAATTTTTAAATACGGTACTAGGCAATCTCTCAATAAATATTTATACTCTTCACAAGTTTTACTAAAACCTAGTATACAATTTATTTTTGTAAACTCAATACATTTGAATATATTGACATGAGCTTTTACTAAATTATCCTATTTTATTGATTTTTTTCTTAGGGTGCTCACTCAATGCACACGCACACAAACATACTTGTAAATGTTAATTGAGTTTTATGACACTAAGCTAATATATCAATTTATAACTGGCTACTTTTATTGTTTATCTTTTTTAGACTTGAAATTTTATTAATGCATAATATACTATATATTTCGAAGAAAACTGATTGCTATTTAATGTTTTAATTTAAAAACTCTAACTTCTATAATATAGAAAAAAATATTTAAAGTGTAGTCCTTTTTTTTCAGGCCAGTGTAGTTTAATATGTGAGATATTTCCTTTTTCATAAACTAAACTATTTCGGAATCTAATAAAAACGCCAATTTGTAATTTAGTTTTAAGCTGCGAATAAAAGCATTTATTTTTTTACGACTCTATTATAAAAGATGTCGAACTCTTATACCTAATACACAAGTCGCACTTGCCATTAAACACCCATGCCGTAAAAAAAATATATTCAGGCGTCACTTAAAATCCAGACTCAAGAAATAGGCATAGTTAACGTCTAACATATAAGGCACATTCCAAGTAGGAAACTTCTAGATAATGAGATTAGACGTTTCGCGTCTAGGAAATTTGGGGTCATGGATTATTTGCTTCTAGAACATTTTGAGTTTAGGGTGTAAAATAGGCCATCGTGCAAAAAGGCTAAGTATTTAGTCATTCAGAGAAATTAAATCACCAATCTCATTTATTTCTCGTTTCTCATCGATAATTAATACAAGTTTAGAAAAAAGAATAGAACAGGATTTATCAGTTAATTCTATTTAGTAACTTCGTTTTCCAGGCACTTGTGGAATCCAATTCACAAATTCGAAAATACCGAGACTCGATATTGAGCGTATTTACAGTCGATCGTGTTCAAATGCGAGCATCAAATCAACACACACGATAGCACTTTGGTATATACTCAGAAGTACGCTACAAGTAATACTTTTACATTGCAGCACACTAACATAGCAATAATGGTTTGAATGTATGATATAATGTTTTTACTACGTGTTTAGTAACGTACAATTCTTAGTCAAACTAATCATTATATTTTTTTCTGAAAGTTATCTCTTTATAAGATGAGTTGATTTATAAAAGGTTCTCAACTTTATTGCATGGCCTCTTAAATTTCCAAATTGCGGAAAATCATTATACATTACATATACCTAAAAATAATCATGATAATATACATTATTACTGGCCCTACGTCTTTTAAAATTTTGTCAATTGAAAATGCGAACTGCATCACTTGAGTACAAAATTTCCAATAGAAATTGACGCCATATTTTCAACACTTACTCAAAATTATTTACTCTTAGTTTTGATCTAGGAAATCGATGATGTATAGTGAGTAGATAATTTAACTCCCTAGGTAAGAGCGGAAAACTGTTTCTATACGACCTAATTTTGAAGCATGAGCGATACAACATTGTTAACCTATCAGCTTTAATAAAAATGTAATTTAAACCTTAATTCCATTTTGATAAATAAATATTATGCCCTCGTAAAATACCGAGCTGAAATAGTAGCTCCAATCTATTTAGCACTCTTCTCAGCTGGTAACACCTAAATTATAGCAGCGAAGGCAAGTACGTCTGCTTATAATATAATAAAGTATTTGTGTACAAAATCAGTGAAAATATATTACTAATCCAGTTGTTATACAATATTATTATATATAATACTTGGCGCATGGATTTCATTGAGAGGCGATGCGGTGGCGGTAAGCTTGGTTTGGCTACTTAAGGTGAGTTTAAGCCAGATATTCGGCTTGCAAGTAAAGTGCGCTATCATTTGTATTCTGGTATACTTAGATATTAGCATAGGTAAGTACATTGGAGGAGTTTCGGTGGCAAATTATATAAACAGGCCGTAAAATAGGAACCAGCTTTCAAGGACAACTGCCTGAACACACCTATAGATACTAAGCGAGAGTCGAGGGTGGTAACAAGACAAGAGGGAATCTGCGAACTGCCCTACCAGTCTACATCTATACGCTAAAACGCAATCCAGTGGCAGGATTTAAAACATGAACCCCTGCAACTAAGCCACAATATTTTTTTCAATCCGGGCATAATGCCTTTATTATCAAAATACTACGAACTATATACACCTACTACATTGAAATCATTTAAACAACCTACAAGCCATTGCAAACTCACAGGCAGTACAAATACTCTAACCCACTACCAGTTGGCAGTGTGCCTAGCAAGCTAGCAGCATTGCCCAGTTGGATTGCAACGCTTATTCGTTGAGCCAAAATGGTTCCAGCATTTTGAACATGCGACGCATTTATCAAGCGCTTTAATAAATAAATAAAATATAATAATAAAAGCCAATTATTGACGTTGTTAACTTTATCAATTTTTTTGTGATAACCCCTAAATTCTACACAAAAGAACAAACCAATATCATAGTATTATTTATTCTGGCAAGTATTCTTTCATATACTTACTCGTAAATCGATAAAGCTTAACTTACAATGGAGAATGGAAAGTTTTCCGAACCGTTCGAGAAACTTTTGAAGGGCTCCGATTTGTGGCGAAGAAAAGTCGGTAGCTAGGTACTTACTTATAAATAGCTCATTTAATGTTTGGGCCGGGTTCGTAAGTTGAATGGTTTAATCGTTGTTAGTAGCTTTTACATTTGTAAGGGCTGTACACGACAAAATCTTCCCGGTAAAGCTTACCCGCACCTACAATAACCCTTGTTTTATAGAAACAAATGAATATAGAACATTATGTAAAATGTATATCCGAATCGCTCCTTAACCCGCAATATCTCTGTCATGGCTGCCCGCATCCGAAAATTGGATTTAATTATCTCGTTGTGAACAAATGCAACCAGTACAAGTTAATATGTTATATTTTACCTTGTTAACAATAACTATACTTATATACGCCCGTATAACTTTTATCCCCTAGAACATTTGTTGTATAATTCCATATTTAAATCTTAATTAAGTTTATTTTCGTTGTCTATTATGTAAATTAAATAATGGGGATATGCGACTAGAAAATTACATGGCGTACAAAGATTCATGTTCAAAACATTCACTTCTTCCGTCTATAAGACTTGAGCTTCACCGCATGGTAATTTGACAGTAGGGCCGCCGGCTTAGCTACCTTAACTAGAAAATCTGATGATATGTTCTGGCAGCTGTTCTTTGTAGCCAATAATTCTACGTCTTTAGAATGTGTAGTATCTTCGACCATATCTATCTGATGACATGGTCGAAGATGCTAACTTTAATTACCGAAATCGTGTCACCTGGTGAGATTGTGGTCCAAAGCTAACCTACTCGTAATACCAATAAAATATATGATTTTTTTTATCTTTATAACAAATCAACACATATTCTGTATGCTTCTCTATGGTCTGTCAAATATTTTTGTTTGTCAAATTCAATACAGTGTTTGTGTTGTATATATTCAAGGGTATCCGATGCAATATCGTGTTTTGACGGATTGTTTGCGTTTATTGTTGATTTTATGTTTGTTTACTACGTATGTATTTATAAATAAGGTGGTAAAAAATGCTTTTGGAGTTAAAAAAAAATAAAGTGCGCATCGGTCCTCGCTCTATTAAGGTATTTGTCTGTCAAATATTGTTTAATTTTTGAAATGCATTATGGTGTTAGTGTTATCCATATTCAAGCGATTGTATTTCGACGAATCGTTTGTTGTTTTTTATAGTTGATTTTTATGATTGCACACCACGTATATATTCACAAAAAAGTTAATAAAAACGCTTACCCAGGTATAGATATAATTTAAAATAAAATAAAGTACGATTCGGTTGCTCATTCTATTAAGATACGTATATGGCTGTGAGACAGACAGGTCTACCAATAGATATACAGACAGACAAACAGCGGATTCTTACGTAGGCATCATCATGATCATCATCATCATCATCAGCCGAAAGATGCCCACTGTAGAACAAATGCCTCCCCCATAGAGCGCCACAAAGAACGGCTATTAGACGCTTGTAACTATTGGCTTCCCGCAACTTTTACGATGTCGTCAGTCCACCTAGTGAAGACTTTAGGTACCAACCCCTAAAAATAGTCAGCTACTCTCTTGTCTTTTTACCCCAATTTAACCACTAATTCCCGTGAGTGTGCGGTTTTACCTATATATTTATAAGTCAAGTGGATGACATCACAACTTACAAACACATATGTGTGGCATACTCGTAAGTCAATTCACAAGTTTACAGTTCTACAGTGAAACTAATATTGAAATAATGAACTGTGTTATGATAATAGTAGAAATGCAACATCATTACAGAACTTGTTATATCCGACTTAAAACATACAGAAACGACGGCAAACAACGAGTTGAAGATACGAGACAAGAGCAAAGCACCTCATTAGTGGAATATTATTATGTATGTTACGAGTACCTATAGATCCGACAGAGCTGCATAAATGATACAGATATTCTGTGATATTTTTTTTCGTTACGGAGATATCGTTGTTTAGAAAAAAAACCAGGCATGTGCGAGTCAGACTCGCACCGAGGGTTCCGTACAAACCTGTAGGTATATAAGTAAAAGTTATGGTATTTGTATTGCTTAATGAAATCCATAACATTTTAACATTATTAAAAATATTTTTATAGTATCATGTAACTAAAAATGTATGCTTTTCGCAATTTTATCTGTGCTATAAGACGTTGCTTTAAACTAAAATTTCTAGATTTTGAGGTCACGGGTACCCTATCCTGTAGGTTTTGATTCCCTTGCGAGTGTTGAAAATATGCGGCATAAACGGCTGTATCTTTTAATTGCATTGGCTTAGAAGTTTGATTTTTTCACAGCTCCAAGAAACAGTAGATTTGAGTATTTGATATGAATTTCAGCTTGATACCTCCCCTCCACGCGCTCCTGAAAATTTCACTAAAAAGGGTCTTGACAGACGGACAACAGAGTGATCCTACAAGGTATATCCGTTTTTTCTTTTGAGACGTTACAGAAAACGCCACATTATCCAGTCCATACGCTACTTAGTGCTCACGTACTGAAACAGCAATGGCACAAAGGCTATAGATTATCTTATATATCTTATATGGTACGAATCCTACTGCAGCCTGCAGCTTTAACGTATTCTATTTTATTCTATGTTGGCAGGGCATATTGAAATTGCTAGCATGAGAATGCTGGTGATAGTCAGGCTAAGCCTAGCTTCTCCTAAAGATAACCTGTCGATAAGCAATTAAAATGATCCGGTAGTTAACACCTTCGACCACTTCGTTGGGTCAAATCCCATAAAAATAAACAATAGAAAATCAACATTATGTGTAGTGTGAAACATGACTTGTACGTAAATGTACAATGATCCTCTTTGCATGTTTATTTCCCGGGTGACTGCATGCAGCCAGCGGAAAATTAAAAGCAAACTTTGGGGAGAGCAATATGGTTACTACATAAGCTGTAGTGAACACGTTTTAAAGCAGAATCGATCATTAAGGTCGTTGGCAATCAATCAACAATGGAAAAACCTTTTAAAATACACTGTTATGAAATAAAAATCACTGTAATTGTCACTAAGAATGAGAACTTACATTTTGAGACAGCCGACGTGAAATTAAAGAAATGTACTGATGGACGCTTTTTGAAGGTCTATGATTTTAGTCACTTAAGATAACGCTATTCAAATAAATCCTTAAACCCTCCTTTGAGAGTGCTTATCTCTAATTTACAAACAGCCCAATGTTTAAGTATGAAATAAAAAATTTGGTAATATTTTCATTTATAAACCTTGGGTTAACTCGTTAAAGTTACCAGAGTGGTTTTATTTGTGTGATTATGAAATTTTTTTTTTCTCAGCAGCTCAAAAAGACAGGGTTTGATTTTAGTAAACCACAAATACCATGACAGTCAAATTTTAAACGTTCTAAAATACTTGTAGTTTGAACATGATCTGCGCAATCATTACATGTTAATGTTTTAATAATACAATTTAAAAAATTACAATGAAATACGAATAAACGCTTACACAGTTAATCGTGCACATAATTATTTATAGTTTTTACGATATCGCGGTTTCAGTTTAAGAACAAAAAGAGAATTCAAAATCTAGAGGAAAAACGATTATAGTTAAATAATATTGAAATAATAATGTTGAAATTTAAAATATCGACAAAATATGTTCTTAGCCGTTCTTCTGTTGAGGTGAAAAGTAGTGTGAGCAACTGGAAACATATGTTTGTTAGATCTCGTGCCTTAGGATAGAGAGAATATATATGATTCAGATTATAACTTTTAATCACTCGCAACGCTCGTTCTCGATTTAGTCAAAGAATCCTTCTATTTCTATTCTATTACTCGGGATGGAAATTCAGCTCTTAAAAAATTAACTTTGCTCTCTTGTTGCACAAATAACTGAAAATACAGAATTTCTCACGTAGATAAACTCAGATAGATCCGATTATAACCACATCCATAATTTTCAGAGTGGTCGGAAAATTTCCGATTACGTTTGGCGTCGCAATGCCTGATATCGATTTATTTACTCTTTTTTAATGTTTTGCTAATGATAATTTTCATATGCAGTTTGATGGATTGATTATTATTGTTTTTATCTGGCTAGAATTGAACCCCCACCCCGTACACTGTATCAGCCGGAATGTCCACTGCTGAACACAGCCTCCCCCATTGAGGAGGTTTAGCCATTATCCCCACGCTTGGCAGGAGTTTTGGAGATCGCAGTTTCTCAGAAGGCGCTTCTGCCTACTTTCCGGTATTTTTCCCTAAGTCGCCCCTTACGACACCCACGAGAAGGGATGGAGGTGTTATTCTAGCCAGGCACCCCACGAGGATTCTCCCACCACAACGTTTATTTATTTGGAATTTTTATAATGTAAGATTCTTACCTCCCTATATAGTACAGCTCTTTGTTCAACGGAGGACGTTTTCCAGCTACTAATGAAGATAAATCCTCTTCTACGAAGAGTAATTTAGGCTAACAATAAACTATTCATAAGCCCTACAAAAGCTAATACTTAAAAAGAACATCCTCGTTGCACAAATCAAAACGTTTATTAGAATTATGATCACAAATAGAAGGACAGCTATTTCACCAAAAATATTTTACGTGCAGGAAATTAAATCCAAGGAATAAAATAATTCTTTGAACAGTTTACAATGGAACGTTATCGAGTTAACTTGAAGCGTATTTTTTGGTATATTCCAGCTCGGACGCCTATTTGATTGGATAATTTATTTTTCGTTCATCGCAAAGCTGCAAGCGAGGAAATTGAAAAACACTTCAGCTGAACCAGTAGTTCCGTCCAGTTGGAGTGTTCGCCTATCGATTAATTTTCACTCGTGTGACGTGACTTCGATTACCTAAAATGTTGAAATTTGTACAGGGTAGATATTGATACAAGACATATAGAGACAGGCTCCTCCTATATGACATGGGACGCGAGTATATCTGGAGAATATTACGCACGCTACTCACTCTCAGTAACCTCTCTGTACTTTGAAAGTAGTTTTGAAATGTGATACATAAAATGGGAAATTGACAAAAAACGGTAAGAAAAATAACTAAAATTTGCTGTGATTTATGGCATTCAAAAACTTATTCTTTATTATATGGAATCTCTGTTACCATACTTTATCTCCTTGAACACATAATTCATATCCTTTATTCTGGAATAAGCTGCAGCAGTTTCATATTTACTTAAGACTTTCTCGCGGAATTTAAAAATAGTGCAACTTACCTTTGAGTAAGAATCTTCACGCCGAGTGCCTTTCAAAAAGTCATAGAATATGCAAAGAGGCAGAACCATTATAGCCGGCTCTTTGCATAGAGTGGCGGCAACGGCGAAGAGGAGCGTCCCGGCTAGAGTCAGCCACTGCAACAGTTCACCTGAATCCTCACTCACACTACCACTGTACTGACACTTACTCGGTCGCACCGTTGCCGGTTTCACTTCACAAGCGTCAAACATTTTTATAGGTCCACCTCTACTTGCTTTTAACAGTCTACGAAAGTTCATCATGATTTGTTGCACTAAACCGTGGCAGCTGAGACGAAACGTGACGTCGCTGCTCGTGATCTGATGCCGAACTAGATTATCCTTTACCATTTGTCGGCATTGCTTTCTATGTCGCGCCTCCCGTAGTCGTATATGTTCAGTGTAAAGGAGGAAGCTTAATAGGAATAAATTGCACGCGGCTAAATCGGCTCTTCCGACCACTCCAGCGACGGCTTCAGTGTGTATGGGGTGTGCTGCAAAGGTAAGGCCTGCGACTGCAGTACCTACTCTTAAGCAATATGCTGGTAAGAGACGTCTTGCCGTTGTTACTACTAGAGCTGTAGCTGTGCAGTGGAATATAATGTTTAGGAAATGGTAGCTCCAAGGCTTGAATCCGCTAAAAGCGTAGTTGAGCCGATAGGTAGCGACGCAAAGAGGCCTGTAAGAGCCGTGCGACCCCGGGTCTGTGAGTGGTGTTCCCCAAAAATCGTTTTCAAATAAAGCCTTTATTGGAGAATGCCCGATGACGTCTGGATTCGAGAGTATCGCCCGTCTGAAAAATAAAAAGTTTTTATTAGGTATATACGTTTGTTTTAGAATATACGGTTGAATATGTAGTCATCATGAATTATGAAACAAAAACTCGATGCTATAGTCAAAACTAAGAAAAAATTAAATAGACATTTATTATGATTTTTAATTATTTATTTTTATTATACATTTTAATTCGATTAGCTTTCGTTCCACCGTTATCTCAATGACGATTTGGTCGACTATCAGTTTACGCTCACCTAAAGGTTCTCGTACCTTGGTCCTACTATCATAGGTAGGGCTTTTTGGGAATGGTCCCATAGCCTCATGTAGAAAAAATCTATTGCCAAGCACCCAACGGACAGTTCCGGCAGTAGTCCGAGAGCGCCAACTTTCAATTTAGGTTTACCCTGATCAAGATCTTGGACCACATTATTACTTAACAAGCGAGACAGGGGTTAAAACCTTACCTACTACCTTTTAAAAACATACATATTAAAAAAGAAGTACCATTTAAATCTTTCTTAATACAACTTTGGGCTAGTATAATTCATGGTTTACCAAATGGGATAATATTTTATGAGCCAGCCCACGAACTAGATTTCCAGCTAACCTGCCAGTACGAAAACCAAACAACATTAAAGAAAGGTTTATGAACATGGAATGAACACTCCACCATCCAAAATGCCTGAAAATTATAAAAAATGCTTGCGTAGATAATTCCACAGTTGTACAGACAGATTAGAGATATTAAAGGTTGATGGAAAGCTACACGAAGTCGTTTAGAAAGAGAATGAGATGAATGTCTGTTGCTAACATAAAAAGATTACATTTTACAAACAATTTTTTAACCCGAGCGATTTTGATACTACGCATAAAGTTATAAAACGGAAATGATGTGAACAAAACTGAATAAATATATTTTAAAAACTTTTTCTCTCGACTCGTGCACCGAGGGTTCCTTATAAACCTGTAGGTATATAAGTATAAGTTATGGTATTTCTATTGCTAAATGAAATCCATAACATTTTAAAATTATTAAAAGTATTTTTATTTTATGATATACCTAACGAAATATTTATGCATTTCGCAATTTTTCCTTTAAGACGCTTTTGCTATAAGACGTTGCTTCGTGCCAAATTTTAAGATTCTGAGTTCACGGGTAGTACTCTGTATGTTTAAATTCCCTTGCAAGTGTCAAAAATGTGCGGCATAACGGTTGTATTTTTGATTCAGTTTGATTTTTTACAGTATTTGAAATTAGTTTCAGCTTGATACCTACGCGTTCCTGAGAGAAAGGGTTTTGACAGACAGACAGATGGATGACAAAGTGATTCTATAAGGTGCCGTTTTTACCTTTTGAGGTACGGAACCCAAAAAGTAATTTTAACACCTTTGGTAGCAAAGGAGTAGACTGCTAAGTTCCCGCCGTACACAAACGGACTAATTCAGTGTCACGTATCGTAATGTATTATTAAAACTATGATCAAGGCACCCCTTTAACATAAACATGCTATTTTTAATGTATCTTCTAGCATCTTACATAATTAATATTGGGAAAATTAAATAGAACATAAAACTAAACATAAAAAATAAGAAAACTTGAGGTTTATTTCATAATGTTGGTATTGTTATCTGTGAAATCCCTCAAAATAATCTCACAGCTCTTTACCAGTCTGAAGTCCAACAAACGTATATTTTTCACAAGTTTTGATTAAAAAACTTTCAGTGGCAGCTTTTTAGTTGGGCTTTCTTTTTCCATGAATGAAGTATTTACTGAACAGTATTCTGCAATATTTACGACAACAATAATGAGTTTTTTATAAGGTAACAGGGAATTCAATGGTTAACCCAAAGTACAGTACTGACTTGTTCTAAATTTATAAACCGTTAAACTGGCGTATTTTCGTCGTCTTGGCAATACAATGTAGAATATATCGATATTAAAATTTGTAATTGATCCTCATAAGAGTAGTAGACGCCGAAATTGAAAAAATAGTTGTGATTTTGACTATATCATATCATTATATGAACAAGCTTGTTGAATTTTCATGAGAGAGAAAAATGTTTAGAGGGGTACTACCGCCTTTTATTACTCATCTGCCAAACAGCAAAATTTACCTTGCTCTGTTCTGGATTCAAATAAGGTAGCCTAAGTAGTAGGAAGTTTAATAAATAAGGTCTATCATACATTCTAAAACACTAATATTATCAAGGTGAAAATTTGTGAGTGTTTTTGTATGTTTCTTATTTCATCACGCTCAAAGGCGCTCCTGAGGCGCTTGATTAACACTTAAGGTATTTTTCGCTTTCGTCATCCATCACCACGCATATGCAACTGCGGGGCGTAACTTGTTTTAATATAATTTTTGAAATGTATTTGTACAATATTCATAAAACGAATAATAACTCTTTTTATTAATGTAAGCTGGCTTAGTAATCAATTGAAGCAACGTAATACGACAAAAAAACGAGTAATGGTAATCTGATAAAACCGATTTAGACAAAGAAGATTATTTTGTCACAGATTTAATAAAACATCAAATCACGATGAAGCAAGTTCTAACCTTTACATTTCACGTAAAAATTTAATATCGAAGAACAAATTCAAACAGCCGCCGTCGTAACGGCTTAATTTAAATAAAATATTGCCCTCTTACCTGGCGGGCAGTCGCTCATCGGCGCCGAATCTATTGGGTGTTTTCCCGAGCGATTGGCCCTTTGCCCTCGACCGTACCCGAGCCGGGTGCCTCTAAATAATGAACATGTTTCAACGTACGACTCTCCCTCCGAAATTGGTTTTGTGAACCGTATTTTGACGCTTTCCGGGTGATGTACGAAGCAACCGCGCACCGGACGCCCCTCGATGTGACCGCTGACCTGTGATGTACTACATCCGAGTCTTCCGAGCTCAATTTTCACGTCTCTTAATTTGTTCCTAACAAGTGATACGAGACAGACACAGGAAATTGCTAACGAACGTAACGACGGAAACTATTAGCGCACCTTTGATAACTTGAGCTTGACTGTGTAAGCTCGAATTACTAGAAATTATGTGTGATGTAACTTTTAGTGAAACTGTCTTCTAATGTTTCATTTTCCTATTCATTTTATTTGTAAAATTTGGGAAGTATGATATCGCTTTTGTAGCTTCTGGGGTTCGATTGTCAGATCGAAGAGTCTCTCTGACGATTTCTGAAGATTTCTTCAGTGCAGAGTCTGCACCTGTGACCTGTAGATAGCAATAGGCAATAATTGATCGTCCCCAATTATTTCGGATCAAAATATACGTGTTAAAACAGAATTTTTTACATACCTTAGCTTACATTTTCGAGTGTATAAGATATAATCATATGTTATTCGTAAACAGATTAATTTATGTTCAAAGAATAAACGTTTGTTTACTCCATTTTGTAATTGTAGATAAAACAGCAGTTTTAAGTCAATGTTTTCTGCAAAATTGAAGTTGAAATTTTTAGTTTGTTTGCAACTTAAATATTCAGAGTGATCGAAAATTGTAGTGCAAATTTACATCAGCCAATAAAACTGAATACTATATATATTCAAAATCACTTTTTACAAATATAGGATTGATATCTTTTTGTTTTTAGTAGACTAGGATTTATTTTCCCATTACTAGTTAAGTATATTAAAGGATTTGACCTCTCCAGAAGAGAGGTGCCCATAGAAACGTGATTGTTCCTTCACTCATCCTTTTGTATATAAGTCCCTCATACATTTGATCCCTTCGTTTAAGATTACGAGTGGAAAGCCAGTGAATAGCCGATTGAATAATATATTTTATGGGACCAAACCGTGCTTACTATGCGAAGAAGGAAAAATCATCTCTAACATTCACCCATTGTATTGCAAATTGTGAGTAAGACGCCTTTTCCTTTACTTATTTACATAAAAAGTTCTCAGAGTATTTCACTCGCAAATGACTTTCGTTTTGGACTTCCTCCTTTTAGCGTCTTTAAAATGATTTTATAAATAAGTTGAAAATATAACGGATCAGTTAGTGGAGCAGCAAATACTTATTTAATGACATTTCAGTGGACGCTCATCATTTATGATATATGTTCCTATATCCCTGACAGCACTTTTATTGGACCATTGTTCAAATTCAGTACATTGTTATTGATCTCTTTTGAAAAATAAGTATATTTTGAAGCAGTGATGTGCCGTACCACAGGTCTATAGTTCGATACCCACCGCTGGGTTGAGCGTCACTGCATGGTGGAAGGACATTTTTCGAACCCTCGTCTAGCTAGGTACTACTCTCAACAATAGAAAATCTATTACCAAGCACCTAACAGTGTTTTCTTGCCGCATTCCTTGAGTGCTAGTTACTATGAATTTACAGGCACAGTATGTCAAAGGGTAATAATGGGCACTGTAGTGCAGGTCGTTACTTGTGACGTAATGCATCTGTTACCTTTTATAGAATATCTGTTAGAGGTAGGGGTTACCGTTTAACATCAGGTGAGCCTTGTGCGTGTTTCGTCAGAATCTCACAAATATACAGGGTTATTGGAAAGATGCGAATAACCTCTCAACCTAACAAACATTACGAGAAGTATTTATACTTCATTTTTTATGGGTTTTTACGAAATAAGCACGATGTCTACGTGATGTTAAAAGTCTCTTGTAGGTACCTGTAATTTATAAGACATTAAACACCGGGTGGTTTATTCCGTCACAAACTTATAAAAAAAACATTCATCTCTAAATGTTTGTTAGGACTTATCTATAGAAGCCAACTCTAAGAGGAAGTTAGCATTTTTATAACAACCGTGTATATAAAAAATGTAATTAAAAAAAATTCAGCGACAAATTTACACCTTTGTCGTATGAAACCGCGTCATCAATTCCTCACACCGGACGCGTACGGAGGCTGATCCCTGTTATGCGAATTTTATGCTCTAATATTTTTAACGCTCGTCATTGGGTACCGTGTGACTGATAAATCAGACTACTTAACTACGTATTGCAAACTAAGGAAGGATAATTTTTTACACATAAAAAAAAACAGGGTATGGTAAAAATGTAAAACTAAACAGCAATGTTAATTAATTATAAAATCTAATAAATAATGATTGATCTAATTTCTTTTTTATATATTAGAGACCTCAATCGATAGCTTGATACCTGTAAGAAGTATGTTAGGCTCAAAGACAGAAAGCGTTTAACTAGTCAAGTATAAAGTCATATCATATAGCGTTGCGCGAACGAGCGAAGCGAGCGTTAGGTTGAGGGAGTGATTCCCCGATTTTAGGTCACTTTTAAGGTGAACCCCCCTTTGGTTACTTATTTCGATTCAGAAAAAAAAATATTCTGTACGGCAACAAATCCGTGCTAATGGCTCTTATAAAATTGCTTAGATAACAAATAAAAAAATATTTAAAAAGGAACTCTTTTCAATTTTTTTTACTCCTCAACGTTTATGCATTTTTATTGGCTGAATTGTAACCAATATATCATAAGATATATTGGATCAAATTTTCGCGCATTTCGGACAAACAAAATGTCGAAGCCACTACGTGATTAGACACGTAGTTCCAAATTGATTTGAAAAACAATAGTTACCTTCGCGCGAACGTCGTGCGCAGCGGCAGTGGCCGGCGATGATAAAACTCAGAACGTATCATGACTTTTCTTCATTGTCACAACCTCTTAGGTCGAACATCATGATAATACTGGTTCAGTTAGCATCATTATTATTACTTTTTCTGATTTTTATTTTTAATTATTATCCTTATTAAACTTATTTTGGAATCATTTCGCTTTACTCAAGTTGACTCAACGTTCTCGCTTATAGAGAATAAAGCAGACTATGTATATTCAAAACATGATATTGGAAATGGGAGATACGTAAAAGATTTTTGAACAACAACTTCAAAATCTAGTACGGATGATCCTTTACGTGACTTTTATTTTAATTCCTTACAACGCGTCTTAATATAAAGCCGGTTGTTTAAGTTCTTACATTAGAACACCTTTTCTACCCCAAAAATACTGATATGGTGTTCGTACAGTATGCCTATTTGGTTTAAAGGCCGGCCGCCGCGGTATTCTTGTTGGTGTACGCCGGCTAGTCATTTTAAGAAAGCTTCCGAAGTTGATAGTGAACTCTAGTGGGGTCTAGTGAATAATAATATCTCACTAATAAGCCGACGTAATTAGTGATGTCCCATTCATTTGGCACACAATTTTTTTTTCAATATAGGATAGCCTATGACCGCAGTCTTACCTGATGATAAGTGATGGTGTCAGCATTGCATCATTGTTATGATGTTAAGTTAAGAAATATAACAACATTGTTCCTTTAGCATTTCTGATGGTTTAGTTTTGTGTAGACTTTTTAGAGATAAACGTAACGCATCAATATGACTTATTTATCTTCCAAGAGGGATACAGAGATGCCTAAACAACTTTATACCCTTGAATCATTAGAACCTTTTCAACTCCCAAGCAAACGATCTAACAAAAAGACAAGTTAGTAACATGATAAGAGACATAAAAGTGAGACATTTTTGTTTTTGAACGGTTGACTTCCGCAGATTCAACCGCAATTCGCCAATGAAAACACGATTTCTGCCCGTATCGTACCTGAGCTCATAATAAAAATGAAAATAGAAATACGGAATGGCTCAGTAGGCTCCCGTTATAGACGTTTTCACTTTATGGTGGCAGCAGGTCCGTAACCGGCACTGCCTCGTTTTCACATCACTGCGAGGATCTTATCGATTTACACAGTTCATAAATTGTACAGGTACTGGGTGTAGGTGCTTTTAGGAATACCAAATGCGCTGACGCGTCGTAATTTTTTTTGTCATTGCAAATAATTAAGTCTTTGTCCACAATCTCAACCTAGAATTACTGGCTCTCAAGGATAGCTGCCGGACACACCGTGAGGTGCTTGGCGACAGATTTTCTACTTGAGGGTGGTCGCTAGCCAGGTGGGCAATCGCCAAATGCCCTTCCACTATGCGGTGAAGCTCAAGCTCGCGGCGGGATTCAAACCATGGACCTGCTGCGCGGCAGTCCATAGCCAATGGCACTGATCCATCACTGCTTCATAAATGAAACCAAATAAATGAATAACCATAACAACAGATGCATTTCCTTAGGGTTTTCTAGCTTGAGCTTACAAAAATAATAGTAAGTAATTATGAAATTATAGCCGCTTGAGACGCAATTTAATGTATAAGGGTGATCGCGCAGTGCAGTCTGTACAGGTCATCGCTTGTGGCGAAATGCATCTGTTATAGGCAGATGTTACCGCTTAACATCAGCTGAGCCTCGGGTGAAGGAACACACCTTCACAATCCCATAAAAATATCCAAAATATAATATTTCAGTACTTAAGAGTAGCTCTAGAGTTAAAAGAATAGCTATTTTAAATATGTTATTAGTAGTTACGAATAAGAGGTAATTAGTAAATGAGAATCTGTTTGTAAATAAAATGTATTCATGATCATTGGACTTTTTGCAAACTCTTCCGTGGCTATATACCCTCAAGTATAAAACCTGTCACCATGCATGTTCTGGCAACTGTCGTCGAGAGCCCGTGCCCATACTTTTAATCCTGTTTACCGTATTTTATCAGCAGTTAATACTGTGAGAAAAGATAGCCTAGCATCTATAAAAGATTTTTATAAGCTGTATAATAAATGTGCGTTTGATATTCGACTTCAAATCGTAGCCTAGTGTTTCGGGACTCGTGTACTTTCTAGAGCTTCGCCACCCGCCGCCCGCCGCCCGTCATGGCATTCACACTTGGCGCGCTTCTCTCGCGCGCTGTAAAGTTATTTTAAATTAAGAATAAAAACAATGTAGTTGTTTATAAGTATTTAACGGGGCTTAATCGCGATAAAAACATGTATACATTTATTTACCTCGACGTTGATTAAGTCCCGTGAAATACTTATAAATAATGTGTTCAAGACGCGAAAGTCTTATGTTACTAATGTAGTTCAAGATCAAGTACCTAACTATTTTAGTAGCAGTACTTTTGTGCGAGATCGTCGGGGGATGTACTGACACCATACCTATTTATACCGATAAGCAGTAATGCTCACATTACTGTGTTCAGGATTAAAAGATATTGGAGCCAGTTAAATTGCAGGTACATGAAATGCGACAACTTTATGTCTCACTCATAAGTTGTAAATGCGTTTGATTTTCTGAAAATGTTTATATTGTTTGTGAAACAAAGATCATGCCCGTTTTATTTTAACTGTCTACAAAAAATGTGAATTGCCGAATCACTTTCTTAATAAACATACTGTGTGTGTATTAACACATAGTTCATATATATGTATATATGAACTATGTGTATTATACAGGGTGTCCCAAGAAGTAGTGATATACTGAAGCTTTATATTAGATCATGTATTTACTTCCTGAGTATATTGGTTTAATAACGTGTTTTTATACTTTCACATAGGTCACTAAAATGAGCAATTAGCATAAAGATGCTTTAAGTGTTTAAAAGGTAGACATAAAAAATAATGAAGCTTTATCTT
The DNA here is from genome assembly GCA_963890685.1 of Plagodis pulveraria. Lineage (NCBI taxonomy): Eukaryota > Metazoa > Arthropoda > Insecta > Lepidoptera > Geometridae > Plagodis > Plagodis pulveraria. The sequence continues at coordinate 18,689,306 of OY982958.1, read as the reverse complement.
ATCTTTTTAAGGGATAGACATAAACCCAAAACAGCTGTGAACGAAGTCATATACAAAATGTCGTACATGAACCCGAGGTATGAACAGCTCATTTTACTGAAAATCCAATATCAATTTCTCGATATTACATTTCCAATTTATTCAGCTGAATAACTAAATCCATTTTCGTATAACGATCATACAACAATAACACTGAAACTCTAATCCCATACATAGTAAATCGAGGCCTCGCCTATAACAATATTGGCTCATATTGGTTTTCATAACGGTATCGATAAAAAGTGGCCTCTCTAGAATCGAAGCTAAGATTGAGATAAAGTTTGGGATAGTGCGGAACTTTTTGTTGAGAAAGTTGGGGCCAGCTGCGGCGCAGTCGTCACGTAAGCCTTCAATTACGAAACACTGGAGTGGTTTTCGGGGGCTTAAATCAAGAACAAAGTTCATCGATTCTAATGTGATTATCGTTTCCCAACGCTTGCACGAAATAGGAAATTAGTACTTTCAGAAAACACTTATCTCCGAGTACCCCACGGTTACGTAAGCACTTCCCAGGGACTTATTAAATATGAGGTGCGAGTTGAATTGCATTATTCTCTTTGAACAAATAGCACGGTAGAAATTTGCTTAAACAAACTCATCCATTTCTATTCTAGAACTTTGTAGATACTTCGAAGTAATTTAAATAATTTACCAAGTTGTACCCTGTGTAATAGTTACAATTTATTTAAACAAGTTTTTTGATTTTAAACTATTAGCATCAGTACGTTATTATCAATGTTAAAAACAATCTACTTTAACTCTAGTTTTTTTGTTATCTATTAGTATTTTGTGGTTTTTTTATTTGTTTTTTTTATTTGCCACACTTTTTATGCCCCAGTGGGCAGTTCAGTTCGGTTCTGCAGTATTTATGGTAATGCCCCATTTTGTTACATGTAAAACACGTTTTTCTTTTATTGGCAGGGCATTCTTTATAATTAGATTGATGATTTCTTCCCACATTACTTTATGATCCTCTTGTACACTTGTCTAGTTTTTCGAATTCCTACCTTTTTATTTCTGTTTTAGATAGCGTTAACGTCTTTTTTCCTTGTTTTTGTCTTGATTTTCCTGATTTTAGGGTTTCGGACCTCAAAAGGAAAAACGGATACCTTATAGGATCACTTTATTGTCCAAAAGCGGAGAGGTATCAAGCTCAAATTCATATATAATACTCATGTCTACTGTCCCTTACAGCTGTGAAAAAAACAAACTTCCAAGCCAACGCAATCAAAAGATACAGCCGTTTATGCCGCAAATTTTCGACACTTGCAAGAGAATCAAACCTACAGGGTATTTCACGTGAACTCAGAATCTTGATATTTAGTATGAAGCAACGTCTTATAGCACAGATAAAAGAAAAATTGCGAAGAGCATAAATTCTTAGTTACTGTATGCAATAAAAATATTTTTAATAATTTTAAAATGTTATGGATTTCAATTAGCAATAAAAATACCATAACTTTTACTTATATTCCTACAGGTTTCAACGAAACATTTGGTGCACGAGTCCAACTCGCGCTTGGCCGGTTTTTTCTTCACATAGGTATTTTTAATTTTTCTGTGACAACTTCCAAGGTGTTAGCTTCAATCACGACCTTTACCAGGGTTATGCCATCGCCAATTTTATTATTTATTTTTTGCATTTCAGCCGGTATAAATTTTTCTGTGTTCCGATAAATCAAGTGGTTTCTTTTATGCCAAAATTGCATTTATACGATTGTTTCCGTAGTCGTACTAAGAAGTTTTCTTACTTCTCGTTATTTTCTTGCTTAACGCGGTTTTGTATCAGAAGGAAGAATTCGTCAAGATTTTTGTTAGCTTCCTCAAAAATATCTACTCCTTTGGCGGCTTGAACGTTAACCCCAAGTAGGTTATAAAATATGTCTTGCATCATGAAGTGCAACAATGTTGCTCGTTTCTTCTGCAAGACAGAATTTTAATTGCGTCAAGATATTTGAGTAGTGATCTTTTCCATATTCCCCATTTGCAGCCGATGGAGGTGCCTCACAGTCTAAATCTATCCCTCTAGAGTCAACATAAGTTGCTGAGCCATGTTTCCCGGTCCCCTTGGGGCGACCTAGAATGTTCAGTGAATTGGGAAGTCAATAGAGGGTAGTCTATTTGATTGACTACTGACAAACAACCACCAAATATTACTAATTTAATAGAGGCATATATTTAAACTACAAGGCATTTGCGATTTAATGGAGGCACTAATTTGAACAAAAAGACAGTTTCCAAATTAGTACAGGTATTAATTTGAAATACAAGGGCATTTCAATTATAAATTATAATAGAGGCCTAAATTTAAAGCACCAGACCTTAAAAATAAATGTGAAAAAATCAATTAAATTACTTTTGTAACTCATAGCAATTGTATAAAAACAATTAACAATGTATATAAAAAATAAATTTTTGATTTCAATGCATTCTAAAGTATATGGGGTCCAAATATTAGGGCAAGAATAGATCTGTTCAACCTGTATTATTTAATAATTATTATTTTTGAATGAGGCAGAAAGAACACCATTACTGTTGGACGCATGCGGGTGGAAAAAATATTGCTGTAAACTCACTCACTGACTGACTGACATAAATGCTCTCCCAGAATGTGTGCCATATCATAAGTAGAATCGTTATTTATTCTGAGACCATACACCACGGCTATTTCAATATTAAACACTGAATATGTCATTTTGTCAATTTGCTTCTATTTTTACAAATGGATTTACTGCGTCCAAATTTACCAGAATTGATGACCCTTTTTTCAATATCTTCTCTAATATCAAAGATAAGGAAGGGCCAAAACACTGAATACGCCACTCTTATCAATGATACCAGTGTCAAAAAAAGGAAATCACATTCGAAAATTAAAAACATGGAATATCCATGGATATAATGTATTTGTCTCTAGTTATATTAAGGTTATTGTAACAGTGGGTACAGGATATACAGAGAAAAGGTGTTCAAGGAAATAAAATATGAAATGTAACGCTTGAAAAAAGTTTAATAAGAAACCTCAACAGGAATCAGCAAATCTAAAAAAGACCTCATGATTATTATGTTAGTTAAGGTTAAAGAAGTTTTGGGCTGGTAATATGGTATGGATGTGAGCGTATGTTTATTACACCTTCATGATAAGAACCGATTTGGATGAAATTTGAAATACAGATAGTTCCAGTTCTGTACTATTTTATCTACTTCTTAATTATTTTATATCTTCATCATTTACGTGGGTGAAACCACAAAGCGTAGCTATTGACACGAAAGTTTAAATGAAAATTAATAAGAAATATATGTAGATTTCACCTGACATTATTTCATGATTTTATATAACTATTTGTAAGTACTTTATGTTCTAAACAAGCACATTAATTCATCACTCAATTAAAAATAATCACATGTATAATCCGTGTTTAAGCTTTTTTTATGATATAATTTGGTAATCGAATGTAATCTAGGAAATGTGCAAATATATTTACTGAATATCCACAAATCATATTATATATTGATACAAAATAAAGCATTGGCAAAAAGCATACTTTCTTACTTACCAAAAAATAAAACATTAATTGCATGTGAACCTAATTAATATCTTAGACATGTTTCCCAAACATGACTCTGGTGTAAAATATGACTGTAATGTGGAGAATTCAGTGTTTTATTTTAAGACAGTAGGCGGCTGTCTATTACCCTCCGTCGGGGTAAAAGTTAAAGGATGGTATGGTAAACATAAGGGATATTTTGTTAAGTATGGAAAAATCGGAAAGATAACGATGTGATCTGCCAAGTACAACTAATAGCAGTGTCTCGAAAACGGCATTAAGTATATACCTATTGAACAAATGTCACAGGGAATGGCATAATCATTCCTATAACACCCGTTCAAAATCTAAATTCGCAGATCCAAGATGGCCTCCCATATAAAGCACTTTGACCCTACTAAACTAGCGTAATGTCTTTTGCATTGATGCAAAGTTCAAACGTATCAAACTAACATTCATCTCCCTGGCAAAAGTAAGAAATTGCGATTTACTGTAAATTAAAATACCTAGAAAGAAAGAAAAAGTAAGTAAGAAAATAAACTTATTCATGATATGAACACAATATTTTTTTATACCCATCAAACCATCCAACCATCATCACCATGTCACCCATCCAACTCATGACCGCGGCGGACGTTGTTAGCTTTGCTGATCGGTTAAGAACAGCTTAGCAAACTTCGCTACGAGCGCTTCAAAATTGATATTTTAAGGTTTTTTTTTTTGTTATTGTGAAGGAACAATCGCGAGGCCCACCTGATGTTAAGCGGTATCCTTTGCCTATAACAGATGCATTTCATCACAAGTGACGAACTGCACTGCGCCCATCACCTTGAGACATACCTGTTAAGTCTCATTTTGCCTGTTATTTCACTGGCTCTCAAGGACTGCTGCCGGAACACACCGTTAGGTGCTTGGCGACGGATTTTCTACTTGAGGGTGGTCGCTAGCCAGGCGGGCATTCGCAAAATGCCCTTCCACCATGCGGTGAAGCTCAAGCTCTGGGCGGGATTCGAACCATAGACCTGCTGCGCGGCAGTCCATAGCCAATGCCACCGAGCCATGACTGCTTCATTTTATAAAATTCGAGGACCTTATAAGGACCTTTAAATATCAATGTAAAATTATCAAATATCTTCGTAGTGATGAAGGTAGAATCCATGCTTGGGTAGTTTAAGTAAAATACATTGTGTTACCTAATTAATTGTAAGTCATTGAAATACATAGGTATTAGTTATTAATATTAAGAGTACGGGTTTGATGACACATACAGATTAATATTGTGGTGAACACTGAATGTATACAGCTTTACATTCTGATAACGAGTAAGGCAGGAGGATAACGAGGTTATACAGAAATAACTATACCTCACGAAATGCAATTACAAAGACGCTTCCTACGACTATATAGCGGAGGTATGTATGAAGTTACCGCTTCAGGCAACTTACACTGTCTTCATTGTAACCGCAACGAGGAGTTTATATAGCGTGAGGCCTCACATACCCATAACTTTCAACGGAAACAGTGACTTTATGCTGACCGTTGTTCTTTATTCAAAATACTTAAAGTTACTTTTTTGTGTTATTTTGACGGATCAAGCACAAGGACCACCTTGATGATGATGAGCATTAAGCGGACTAACAGATGCATTTCGTCACAAGTCACGAATTGCACTGCGCCCGTCATGCACCTTGAGACATAGTTGTTAAGTCTCATGTGCCTGTAATTTCACTGGCTCTCAAGGACTGCTGCGGTTACATACCGTTAGGTGCTTGGCGACAGATTTTCTACTTGAGGGTGGTCGCTAGCCAGGCGTGTGCCCTTCCACCATGCGGTGAAGCTCAAGCCCGCGGCGGGATTCGAACCATGGACCTGCGGCATGGCGGTCCATAGCCAATGCCACTTAGCCGTCACTGCTTCACACTATACTGAAGGATGTTTATTTTTTACATCACAGAAATGCTAATAGTTGAAATTGTACATGCACTCTTTTTAACTAGAAACAGGTCACTCTACCTGTGGCCGTAATCTATGCAACATGATCTAAAATTTGAGGTAAATAGAGCTTTGTCGAACAATCGTTTTTCGTGACCCGAGTCAATCACGACCCATTCGCATAGTGATTGGGTTAAAACATAAAAAAGAGAAAATAATATTATATTTCTCTATGGGTTAAAATGATTCGATAATTTGGTTCAGAGTTCTTTTGTATGACCAAATGACTAATGCTGTTTATCATTAGTCATTATGTTTGCAATGGCTATATTTATGATAATAAGTTATTTGTATATTGAGTATATCTTATTTCGTACATCTAACTACATATTTATAACAGACATACAATTGGTAGGTACAAAGAAGTTTTTTTGTTAAAGTATGTAAAGTAATGAATGTTCAAGATTGAATTTGAATTAATATCTAGGAAGTTACTACCATTTGAGGACCACTATGACTTAGTTGGTATTGGTAGAGGAGCTCATATTAAAAGCCTATGCATGAATTTAAAGGTCGCGGTCTCGATCCCAAAGACACCTGCCGGAACACGCCGTTAGGTGCGTGGCTACAGATGTTCCACTTGAGGGTGGTCGCTATCCAGGCGGGCATTCGCAAAATGATCTTCCACCATGCTCTGAAGCTCAAGCCCGCGGTGGGATTCGAACCATGGACCTGCTGCGCAGCAGTCCATGGCCAATGCCACTGAGCCATCACTGCTTCAAAAAGCCTTCAATAAATTTTCCTGGAATGTACTAATCAACTGGTGTTTTTATTATTATTTTACTTAGTTGCTTTTGTGGGTAAAGTAGGTACTGTCATACTGTGTGGTTCTCTTTAATGACATATATTATATTTATACTTCATCTGTATATTACCTAAACCATTGTACGTAAAAGTTATAAAAGTTCCTAACTAGGTGGCGCCGGTAACAATTGTAACTAAAATATGACTAGTGATGGATACCGATCATATTGAATAATTTCGGATGATTGAACTCTCGGGATGCGATAAAATCAAAATATTTCGATTAATCACGATCTTCACAGGTCTAGTAGGTATATCATAAATACTTTTAAGTTTGACTTCAAACAAAATACAGTAAGTATTTTTATATTTTTTTTTTGTTATTGTGAAGGAACAAGCCCGGGGGCCACCTGATTTTAAGTGGACTAACCTCTGACTATAACATATGCATTTTGTCATGTGACGAATTGCACTGCGCCGTCACTTTGAGACTGAGCTGTTAAGTCTCATGTGCCTGTAATTGGCTCTCAAGGACTGCTGCCGGAACACACCTTTAGGTGCTTGGCGAATGATTTTCTACTTGAGGGTGGTAGCTAGCCAGGCGGGCAATCGAAAAATGCCCTTCCACCATGCGGTGAAGCTCAAGCCGGCGGTGGGGATCGAACCAGGGACCTGCGGCACGGCAGTCCATAAATATTACCGCTCGACCATCATTGCTTCAAAAGTATATTTTATGGCTGCCCTGCTACATTTTTCGGATATTAAAAATATTATACAATACTTTCTAAAAGTGGTCAAAAATCTTTACTAAAAGATCCGAGATGATAAGCAAAAAATGCTATAGGTAAACATTTTTATTAATCTGAACACGTAAGCATTACAGACAGCGTTGGCATACTGTGACTGTCTCATATCCCTTGAGGCCAAAAGGATCAAAGGAGAAACAAAATTATTCGACCTCGGACATTCTCGGTCCAAGGGTTAACTTTTTACTGCTATTTCAGGTCCACTGGGAACCCTATTTTGGGTGTTAATTGGTGGAATTTTTCAAGAGCTTTGTCTGTGGTAAAGTTCTTCGGTCAAAATAGATACTTAATGTCAATCCGATGTTTCAGCAGTAACTTTTTATTGCCTTAGAGGCGGCTACACTCTCTAGTGTAATTTGTGTTTTTATTGATACATTTTATTTTATGGCTAGGTATGAATAAGGAAAAGCAATTCCAAAGCTGTACAATGTAGTGAAAGAAAGTATTCAAATTGCTACTTAATTTTTAGTTGTTTCATCTTTAGAGATGACGTAAATACAATCAATGTATGCCAATATCTGGGACACTCATATATATACATTTTTATCCTTTTAATAGGTACATTTACAATGTAAGTTTCAGCTTATCCGTACATAATGTTTACTATTCGTAGTATACTGTTTAAATTTACCCTAGGTTTCTTATGTAACCCCAAAATGGTTTCTACCGTATTTAATATACAGAAAGAAGCAACATTTTAAAAAATGTTCGAGCACAACTTCCGGGATCTGGCTATAATTCTGCTTTTTCAAACTTACAAAAAAAAGGGCAAATGGCTTCAATCCACTATGAAATGTTATGCTAGAATATATTTTACGTTGAAAAAGCTAAATCTTGTTCTGAGAGAGTGCAAAATTGTTTAACAAAGAGCTGTTTTCCTTTGTATAAAAATGAGGTAAAGATATTGTGGTTTAACGAATTATACTTTGTATCTACAGTGGGTGTTTTTGGATGAAAAAGGCTTAGTTGCCTGCTTAAGTGGATCCATCATAAAACAACGTGGATAAAAAGAAATATAAATAGTACCTACAGGGCTAAAGCAGTCGGAAAACTATATTTTGAAATCTATGTAAGGTAAGAACTTTTTCAGAACCCATGAAACTCAGAATACAGAGTGTTCTGAATTCTGAGTTATACAGTTATCTGATCGGTTTCTCCTACTAACGTTCTACATACTACTCTACTATCACAATAATATTCAAAGCCTAAACATATAAACTGATAAATTACGAAAATAACTCTCTAAATTATGATAGTAGAAAAATATCAAAGACGTATTTTTACCGGTCATCGTAAACAAATCCCGCATCCAAGGTGTTGTAGTACAGCAGAAAGCCGAGCACCGAGCTCGCTGCCGTCACCCAGTCCATCGTGGCAAGTGCAGCTACATCAGCGTTGGTTCCAAATACTGAAACAATACAAAAACTCTGTTACGTAAAGGAAGCACTTACTCGTATGCAACTACAATTTTCACCCAAAATTATCGGTGGTTTTTTTTTATTATGTTTAATAGGTTAGCTTTTGTCCAGTCACTAGGTTAGCCTGAACAACATCTTTGACCACATCATCACTTACCATCAGGTGAGATAGTGGTCAAAGGCTAACCTGTCAAGCATAAAATAGATAGTAGCCAAACTATCTGTCTCTCACGAGTCAGTCCGTACAATCACTTGGGTGTGAAACATGTTGCCGCTCGGCTGGTCCCAAAAGATCTGAATTTTCTCCAAAAACTGTGCGCTTTACACCTAAATAAAGTAGTATTTGTACACTGCTTTTTCGAAGCAGAGTATCTGACACTGCGGTGGTACCAACCAAGAAGGACTCTCAGATAAGAGGCCAACATAAATACCTGGTGAAAATATGCTGAAAACTATCGTAAAAATCTAAACATTTATCATTCGCATGTCTGTTGGTCCGTCTGTCACTGGCTCTTTAAGTGCACTTTGAATTTTACATACAGTACCTACCAGGGACCATATTGGCTCTGGGTAAACTTTGATTCTATCTACTTGGGTTAGATTTTATAATGCTGTCAATGAATAAGGTCCACGATAACATATTATATATTAGAGAATGCATATTCCATATAAAGTATTGTTTAATTATTAATTCATTAGTGATTAACATTAATATATCAAAAGTCCCGCTAGTAGTAAATTATTTTATATTAATCCAACTGAATTAAAATATCCTCGTTCAACATGCGTAAAAGCTTTTAAGATTGACAATCATGGGTGTTATAGCGCATACAACTTACTATCAATCGATATCTTAGAAAAATTATTATCTTGTTAATTATTACATATTATTATTACTTTCAAGTAAATTTTGCAAAATAATTTAAATTATACCACCGACATTTACCGTGCTGGAATTTAGGAAAATTGAATAAATGGAAATAAGATAATTTTATTTCATTTTATCTTATTTCTTTTAATTAACTATTAAATTATTCACAACGTAATTTATTTCTCCTAATATGTAACAAATTAATTTGCAAATATTTTGTACCCCTTTAAAGACATGATTTCAAAACTACTATTAAACGTTTTTTAAATTATAACATAGTCTTGAATTCCTAAAACTATATAGATGCTTAATTATATAGATTCTACTGAAACTAGTAATTACACTTTCCTTCCCAGCTGCCACTGGTGACAACTGGGAATACTTTCATAAACTTTTGTTCTCCGTGGCAATTGGGAATCGTATAACTTTTATTCCCATTTGCAACCGGCCCCGGTAACTAACAAGTTTTATCAAAAGAATTACGATAGTGGGGTTGCCACCTTAGCAACTGCTGACCATCATTGGATGACAAAACTAGAAAACAGTAAGTTATTGTTTAAAATGTTTGAGCAAATATCATAGAGCCTGATTCTTAATGAAATTAGTTAGAAATATGATATCAGAACCTAAAACCTCAAAATCCAACAACCAACCCATGGCCTTCTTACGAACCTTACGGTTATGAAGACCAAAATGTTAAAAGACACTTTGGCTTGCGCCTCCGTGTACTACAATTTATCCGTTGTCGAATGTTTTTTTTTCATGCCTGTTAGGTTAGCCTTTGACCACTATCTCACCTGATGGTAAGTGATGATGTGGTCGAAGATGTTGTTCAGGCTAACCTAGAAGTACTGGCTCTCAAGGACAGCTGCCAGAAGACACCGTTAGGTGCTTGGCGACAGATTTTCTACTTGAGGGTGGTAGCTAGCCAGGCGGGCATTCGCAAAATGCCCTACCACCATGCTATAACGACTGCCATCCTAGGACAACAACCGGGACCGACGGTTTAACGTGCCATCCGAAGCACGGAAGCGCTCAGTAGTAATGTCACAAGCGGTCACCCATCCAACTCATGACCGCGCGCGACATTGCTTAACTTTGCTGATCGGTTAAGAACAGCTTAGTAAACTTCGCTACGAGCGCTTCAAAATGTAATCTCATCTCGCTATATTGACATTTAACCTAATTCCAAAATGACATATCCAAAGTACAATAGTACACAATTACCGTCGTACAATGTAATGCGATCTCCCGAGAATGATATAAACCATCATTTAAGGTCCAATCTACGGTAGTTGTCACTGAAACCATTTTTTTTATTGTAACTAATAGGTTAACATTTGACCACAACCTCACCTAATGGTAAGTGATGATGTGGTCGAAGGTGTTAAAAGGCTTAACTTAGAAGTACTGGTTCTCAAGGACCGCTGCCGGAACACACCGTTAGGTGCTTGGCGACAGTTTTTCTACTTGAGGTTGGTCGCTAGCTAGGCGGGTATTCGCTTTATATACCTTTCCACCATGCGGAAAAGCTCAAGCCGGCGGCGAGATTCGAACCATGGACCTGCTACGCAGCAGTCCATAGCCAATGCCACTGAGCCATCACTGCTTCAAATCACAATAGTAAATCAATTTTAAATAACGTTCTTGTACAGCTTTGTATGATAACTTGACTTAACAATACATCTGTCACTCACTTGCATCGCATTTAATATCTCAGTTTCACCACCGAGAACAATGTTACTCTTCCTAATATTATAAATTTGTGCGGTTTACCCAAAAGTAAATGAATTCGCAATAGCCTTTATTTCATTTTAATCGTATTTTTTGTAAAAGATTGCAATAAACACACACTATATATGCTGACGTAGTGTACTGTATCAGCCGGAGTGTACACTGCCGAACAGAGCCTCCCCCATTTAGGGGGGCTTGCAACAATCTCTATGATTGGCAGGCATTTCAGGCATCGCAGTTTAAGATATCAGTTCCTCAGAAGGCGCTGCTGCCCACCTTCCGGTATTTTACCTTTAGTCGCCTCTTACGACACCCACAGGTAGTAATGGGAGGTGAAATTCTAACCCGGCACCCCATGGGGCTAGTACGTTACGTACAGGGCAGTCAGATAACTAATAAAACACGAGAATGAAAACCATTAATGCCAAGAACGCACCTCAGAAAATGTTGTTTGTTGCTCAAAGTAGAATATGTTTTAAGACAATTAACAAGATCAAACACGGTTAGCAAACGTTGTTCCATTATGATGTTCAAATACCTACTTTCCGTCTCCATCAATATTTATTTATAGCATATTACTGTAATGTCATCAGAGCTACAATTGACGATACTCAGAAGCGCCATCGCTATATGGTTGATATTCCATTTACCCGAACGAAGCGATTTGCGTCTTCGTTCATCATAGGAACCGCCAGGGAATGGAATACCCTGCCTAAGTCTGTGTTTCCGGTTAAGTACAATATGGGGGATCTTCAAAACGCGAGTGAATAGATACCTTCTGGGTAAGCGCGCTTCATCATCGATCGCATCATCACTTAACATCAGGTGAGATAGTGGTCAAGTGATACACAGCCAGTATAAAAAAAATATCATACAACTATGTTAGTAGTGGGTAAAATTATGTTCGTCATAGAAGTGTTGGCTTTGTGCAACCGATCACTAGAAAGCTTTGTTAAATTAACTAAGCACAATAGTAGCAATTGTGCGACGAAATTGATTGTATTACTTAGATAAGCTTGGACTTTATATAAGCGCGCAAATTCAAAACCATTGACAAATAACATAACTTGAGTAAAGTAAATACTTTACGCTCTAGTGCGGAAATACACTTGATAGCAAACAATAAAACTATTGCTTGGAAACACTCCATTTTCAATTTACTAGATTGAACACATTTTTTAATCTACTCTTGCTCGCGTACGTACACGGACATTTTCATTTGGGACATTTTTCACGTCGACGACGACGGGGTGTCTGTCGCGCGTCTCCGGTGAGGTAACAAAAGTTACTGCTTTTACTAGATTTATATTCCACGTGCACTTCCTACAGTCAATGTTGATCAGTTTAACCTTTAATAATATATAAGTTATAGGGCTTTTTAAAAAAAAACTCGATTGTGTTCACAAAAAGATGACAGTGACTCATGTTTCACCAGATATCTTTTGATGCATTGTAATAGTGGTAAATTCTATTGCCATGTACCGGGTCCTAACTGCCACTAAAAATATCATTGTCAGAAAACATATTTTACCGTCACGGGATTGATCCCAGGAAAGTATGTATTAAATCCGCGTAATTATTTAAAATTGTCGTTTTATACGATTACCTTGATCATTCGGTTGTTGGTGTTGAGTTAAGTGTAAATATTACACTTAACTCAACACCAACAACCTTTTTTGATTTATTTTTTTCTGTACAGTAATCCCTGCCCTACCTGAGATATTTGGTCTCATGTGAACATAAGACATAAGGTCTATTTATTCTGCGCATAAGGGTAGGGATCCATAAACATGGTGCTTGAAAATCGCAGTAACAATAAATAACAGTTTTAGTCTACGAATAAATAAAGTATTATTCGTAGGTTTTATTAGTATAATAAATAGATTGTAGACATTGTCATTTGTCACCCATTATCTTAGTCGATTTCAATGATATCAAAATCAAGGACAATCTTTGAAAATTATAATTCTATAGTTTCGAAAAAAGTATGCGGCTTATGAGTATATACCTTATTTTTTTATTTTGATACCTTACAGGATTATTGAACATCTACGCATCTCCGGGTTGCACTTAGCCGCTTAATTTATCGAATGTAAATACAATATAAAACATAAAGAGCAACAGCTATTGTAGTTCAAATTGCGCATATTGCACAAGAGCCGCTCAAGACTCAACAAGTAAGTACTTACTTAAGTTTGAGTGAGAATCGGACGTACGCCATTCCACTGCATTGTCTTTCATTCAAAGCGGCTTTCATAACTGAAGGCATTCAATTGGCCATCCGCCTAAAGATAATACAATCACGCTCTCTGTGCTGCAAGCCATTGAAAGTCTTCGTCTCCCGCTGAATAGCCGAGTTCGCATATGCGAGATAGTCCTGATGCTGTCTTTTGTGCTTTGCAACATGGTTGCTTTGCGACTATGGGCCGAATCAAGAGTCTGAAAAGGGGTATTCAGACTATTCATATTTTCTATGTGACATTTTGAGTCTAATATTGATGTGACTTATAAATATTTATTATAATAGGTCGCTTAATAAGTTCGTTTTATATAGTTTTATTAATATTTCGAGTATGCATATAGATTAATTTATGTGTGGGTGTCGATATTTGAGCTCTTTAGTCAAAGTGGCGCCCTTACGCGACGGCGGCGTATTTGCGCCAATTTAGCGCGAAATTTAGTGCGCGGTGAGGCAATGAGATGATTGTATTCCTATATGAGTGCTTCGGTAGGTACCACACCCTGTACACTTTTAAGAACGACTACACTTCTAAGAATAGGGCCCTTTGCTGTATAAAATTATAAGACATGCTTGCTTCAACGCGATTCACGTATATTGGCGTAATTATTTATTTTTACCCAAAAGCGAAAAAAAACACCTGTAGTGTAAAAATTGTTTTGCTATTCAGTTTCCCGCTTAAGAAGTATATTATAGAGTATGTTTCATGTCCTCCAGTTGGATGTCGTAAAAAACGTCTAAGGGGAAAATGCGCTTGCCGAAAACTGTTTACGCCAAGGTGATTACGTTGTTGCTGCACATTGGGCACACAACCTGGCTTTTTTTAGATTTTTGCACATAAGTATCGGAACTACAATAGAGAAAATTCCTACGAAGAGTTTGCGTCAGGAGGTATAGTTCCCAGCTGTTCTATTTAAAATCATTCAATTAAGAATTCCTGATAGTACCATTTCGGAAAATATCTGCGTAATTATAAAAGAAATTATAATTACGCAGATAAAAAAAAGATACTTATTTCATCACGAATGAAAATCTTACATTAAACATTAGTTTAAGATTTTTTATCATATCTAATTAAATATTATTACGTCATTCGATGTCAGAATATCGTAATTTTAATAAAATCTGGTTAGAATATCAATGTTTTAAAGTTTATTGTTGCACAATATTGTAAACAAAGCCAACATTACATCAATGAGAGTCTTGATAGCTGTTACAAACGAAGGCTTGTAAAATATGAATATACTTTTGTAATTTCCTAAATAGTTGTTTTTGACCAGACTGTACATATTGATCTGTAGAGCTCCAGGGGCCATGTCAAATCCAGCTCCACCAAGGTGGAGAAACTAGAAGCGCGATGTCGTACCCCCTGCGCAATCTTATCACTCTGTCATATATCTAACACTCACTTTGACTTGTATGGCAGGTATATGAAAAAGGATAACATAACTCTAGAGTTAAAGAAGAGCTGGCTGATAAAATAGCTGACTTACCCAGCCTAAACCCAGCACAAACCGAAACGTGGTACAAACGGAATTTGTTTACCCTACGTGTGCAACCAATATATGTTTTTAGACATAAGTAATTTTAATTTCCTACATGTTCTATTGGTAGTACAAACAGTAAAACAGATGGTAATAACCCGGCGTCGTTTAGTTAGTCTGCTACAAAAGCGAAGACAAAACTATGTCGTTGCGTAAGACGAGTATTTAAAACGTGATTGTGTTGTATTTTATTACGTTTGTACCGACCACACGTTTTATACGGGGTAGTGGGGTAAGGGTCAGAAGATTAGGGTAAAAACTATAAGTTTACATGTAATATTTTAAGAACTAGTTCCCATTAAAGCCTGTTTACAATCTTCGACCACATCATCACTTACTATCAGTTGAGATCGTGTTCAAAGGAGAGCCAGAAATGGATATAAGCAAACAAAAAATAAACTTGTTATCAATCCTGATTATTAAGCCCCTGGTAATATCCTAAATCCACATCTGTCCTGTTTATGCTCATGCTTGCAACTGCGCAGATTTTCGACGCTCATTCGCGCCTTGCCTTTATGCGTACCGGTAAAGTAGGTTAGCCTTTTCATTTCCATCCCATTGACTGTCTTCTCAGCAATTCGCTTTTCCCTATCCTTTTTAATCTCCCGCGTAATGTTTTCTTTTATGTGAGTGAGGTTCGGTTCAAGTACCATATCTCTTGATCTAAGTAATGGAAAAATGCGCGGTCCTGGCTTTGCAAAATGGGCTATTTATCAGCTGCCATCTCCGCCCCGTAATTTCGTAATTGTTCAGTTTACTTGAATTTAAATGAACTGGGCGTTGAAAGAAAATGGCTAGATTAAATAAAAAGGTTATTCCAACGCTTCTATATTATTTGCATAAAAAAATCTATTTCTAAAGAAAATCTACCTCTCCTCAGTGTGGGTTACATATCGATTTAATTAACATTAAAACGAGTACACATTATATAATAAAATTACATTTGATTAAATTGTAGTCTTTCTGACGCCAACCCCTTGTACTCGCTCGTGAAAAAATAACTTAGAAAACCTCAACGAAAGGGAAATAAACTTGAACCATATATACTATAATCGAACCAGCGACTGGGGCCAGGACATGCTATTTCAACTTAAGCTACTGTGGTATTGATTCCAATAAATTGCAAAACGATTAAGTACGAAAATATTTAACATAGATGTCAGTTACTTAAGCATTTTGCTTTAAGAGCAGAACTCAAATGGTTTTATATTATAAGGTACTCTTATAATAAGCCTTAGGCTTTATTAGCTGTATACAGTTAACCGGCTGGTCAGTTCTCCTGTCCGTCGTAGGGTTATCACTCCCTTATTTGAGGATTCAGGTCCAAAACAAAGCAATATATCGATTTATCTCTTTATTATGGATGCGTTCCTAGTTCCCGACTTCTGGCCGGAAGGCGTAATATACAGGCGCTACAGGGAGGCGAGACCGAAAATGAATCCCAAAACTGTTTAAAAGTGTTTTTTTTTAATTATATTATTTACGTTAGTCTTTAAGGTATATATTTCTATGAGGTAGGGTTTTGTTTTAATTCTGTTACCTGAAATAAAGAGATATTATTATTATTATTATCTAGGCTTCTATCGTAACATTTTTTTCAATACGATAATTAACTTGCGAGTTATGAGCCTCGAATTTTTTTCATATAAGGTTTTCGAAGCTCATAACTTCCAACAAGGTAAAGACGAGATCAATCGATATTAATATGCTCAATTCTGGACTTGAAATCTCAAATAAGAGGGTGATCACCCTACGACGTTTGTATGGAGCAGTGACCGGCTAGTTCAACCCTAATGTGCCAAACAAGACATGGCCATTGATATGAAAGTAAGACAAATGACGTATCTATCAGTCAACGCAACAATTTCGCAGATTTGTTCAGTGTATTTGTAGAGTGACGTAAAATTTATATATATGTTGGGTTTGCGTACATCTTCTTCGTTTTCTTTCAATGTTATCCATCAATTTCCTTTATAAGTGATGAACAACGTTGGATGGAAACCTGCTCTGAAAAGTTTATATCTTCTAAGAACTTTGGTTGTGATAAAAATACAACACTAAGGAACTGTTTATACATGAATTTAAATCTATTATTTACCCTAAACCAACAAACACAGATATAAAATATATATCTGTGTTTTTATAAAATAAAACTTCAAGCGAACCTAATTAAGAGTTCATCGGCTAAAGCAATCATACGTGCTAAGAGTTAATAATCCCCGTCAAACACAAAAAGCTCTGTGTGGAAGCAGAATTAAAACTTACATTGAACAGGATTTGCTTTGTGAAGAAGCTTATCCGGAAGAACGAGTAATAACTCTTTTTCATTTGTTATGTTAGAATAAGCCAATCGGGCAGAGCAAATAAGCGGAGTTTGTGGAGCGAGAATAGACAAAGGATCAGATACAGGTAAATAACTACGCATGACTTTGGCAGGGGAAGCATTTTCTCTATTATCTCTCCGTCGGCTCCGTAAAAGCTGCCCGGAAGAAAATATACTTGTTTTCTTTAATTCCACCAAGTCAACGATGGCAGTTCCTTACAAAGACAACTTTTGTTTTCTTCGAGACAGGCTTGATATTTAATGGAATATAATTGGCGCGTCGAGGCGTTTGCGGATTTATTTTAGGAGGCTTCTAAAAAGGAAAATGTCCTCAATTCGTCATATTTTTTGTATATGACCACGCATAACTTTACCTGGGTCATCTGATTCAATTATACTTTCAAATTGTTACAAAGGGTGTTTTAGTAGTTGTATAAATTTCATCAACTTCGCTCCATTAGTTTTTTATTTAATATTATATAATACTCAAAGTTCAAAAAAAAGTATGTGTTTCGTATGTTAAAATAAATATAAAATTAACTTCATACAATCATGTTAATATCTCGGGATATACGTACATAAAATTTAGAGTACGGCATAAGCCCTACACTAAATTTTAAAAACATACTTCATGACTAATAAAAAGTATATAACGGATACCTAGTTCATAAAATTTTAAAAAGATATAAAAATATATCAATAATTTTGAGCTACAGTTTCAAATCCATTATCATACTATATCATACATACCAAACTCGTATGTACTGTACTGAACTGTATTGTCCACTGCAGAATACGGTCTCCCCCATTACGGGGGGATTTGCCAGAATCCCCACGCTTGACAGGCGTCTTGGGAATCGCAGTTTAACATATCAGTTCCTCATAAGGCGCTGCGACCCATCTTCCGGTATGTTATGTATAGTTGCCCCTACGATACCCACAGGTAGCAATGGGACTCGTAAATGCGAAGGTCAATTTGTGTGTCAGTTTATCCCTTAAATGGCTAAATGGATTTTGATAAAAATTGGTACATAGAGGTAGGTTAGGTCCCAGATTAAAGTATCTGTCCAAATTCAGCGAGTAACTGAAATGGAATCACGATAAAGCCTATATTCAAGTCAGTCATGCCACAGACGAAAGCAAGTACGAGTATCATAATAGAAAGCGTTCATCATATCAAATCATTGTCGAATAAAATTATCATACGCCACAATGAACCAGTTCCATAACACCCAAATCTGAGCTTACCCCACGCTACACCCCATCTTTCACACAAGATTAACGCTCGATTCTAAAGGTAAATGCCGTTTCAAAACCCATAAATTTCACCCCGTAGCTCGTTTCACTCCCGAGAACGCACAAATTTATCGGAAATTAGTATCTACTAGAAACTCTGTAAGATGAATAGATTTTCAAAGCGCAACGGCTTTGAAATTCCTATGAGGACAATTTTGTCTAGCCAATGATATCACGCGGCATTTCGCGTTTCCGTGTGCAAGCGAGACTTGCTCTGGTATACCCGCTAACATTTGGTTAGTGAGAGTGTTATTTACTTTTCGATAAAGTACCCTGTTGTGATTCTTATGTGCAACAAAACCCTCAAAACGATTCACATCGACTTGAGTAGAATATGAAAGAATCGTAAAACTTCGAAGCCAAGTAAACTATTTAGCTCATCAATAGTTAAAAAAACAAGGGCGAAACCATTTATATAGATGTTAAAGTTAAGATTAAGGTTACCTAGAAGGATAAAAATGCCTAAACCTTTAAAGGATAGATTCTGTGAATATCTGTGAGTAAATATTCAAAGGATAGCCTCAATCTAAAATCATAGTTTTCGATTTACGCCTAAAAGCTTTCAAACACAAAGAAGGATCTTCTCAATCCTTGCCGAGAATCGAGAAAGACTTGTATACAGATTACTCAATTCCACAACGGACATTGCCTGACGGAAACTTCGTATAGAAATGCCTGCTTAATACCAACCCTTTCACAATAGAAACAAAGAAGTGAAGATCTCAATACCTTCCAAGAATATAAATGATACAATTTACTTATTTACCTGTCAAAACATCAAACGAAATGAAGTAAACGCAGCTCTAGCGCTTTTAACAGACAGCCTGGAGATATACAGACATTGATGCCTCTAGGACAAGAAGACGTTAGTAAAAAGTAAGTACTCACATGTTTATTGGAATATATTCCGAGAGAGAATATGTCAAGGTACTTTATTATGGACGGGTTGATACATAATTGTGTGTCGTAGAATATTTTATATCAAAAGCTTTGGAGTAAAGAAAATAAACCGTTTCAAAATGTTTCTCGAATTGGCCCGCTGCGACTGGTAAACTGTTCGCGCATTCTTGTATTTTTTTTAGAAATTGTGGAGGCTCTTAGTGTCTTATTGGTATATATCATAAAATGGACATTTCTTTACAACCTCAAGTGCATTCTCGGGTGAACAAATGAACTCAAGCCCCCAGTCAATGTAAGTTGTGCCCATTGGGAACAATAAACCGAGTTTTAAACCAGTACTAGTTTACCAATTAAGGTGACGACGTATATTTGGAAAACTATATGGACCACAAAAGCCGGAACACTAGATGTTCGGTTCACGTAGGTCTTTGATCTGATACTCCGATTGCTTCTTTTATTTCTTCAGCCTACTCTGAAGCGCGGTTGTGTTACACTCTCTGGTTTTCATAAGTCATACACGGAAAGAAGGTACATGCTATGAAACATTATACCTTTGAAAAACTGTTCTACAGTTTGGCAGAATTAAGGTTAAAAAATGCAAATGTATGCAATATAAATAAAAAAACATACAAAAAAACATGATATGTTTGTCATAGAGTTTTCTTCTAAAATTTTTGTAACGTCGATCTTCAATGTAAGGTTTAACCCATTGGCATCGGCGATAATGATAACAGTAGCACTTCATTCATAACTAGGACGTAGTGGTCCTGACGATGCCAACTTATGGTGAAGTGAGTCTCAAAAGGCATTATTTAGAACATATGTTTTAGAAAGAGTGTACGCCTAATAGAAAAGCTAAAATTATTATATAATATTTTAGAGCATATGACAAATACTATGCCTGATCCAAAAACACGATACGATATATTTCTAAAACAACTCATGAACAGAGCTCTAAAATTTCGCATAATCAAGCTTTGTGTCTATATAGTGAATCCTATCAACTTACATTTTATTTCTTATTATTATTATGCAACCATGTGTTAAAATACCTAAATGATATTTCTTTGCGTTCAGAAAAAAAAATCTAAAGATACGTTTATTTGCCATAACGTGTAATTACAAGCGAAGATCTTAAACTTTAGTGTTAAATGAACATGTTTTCACCGCAGATAGTCAAAAAAAAATTAAAATCGATTTGATTGCTCCATTAAATACATATCGCCCGTTAAATCAAACAATTAAAATAAATTGTTAATTATACATAAGTTACAAAATACTACGAACTATATACAATACTACAATGAAAGCAACAAGCCCTTGCAGTCTCACAGGCAGTCCAAATGCTTCAGTCCGCTACCAGTTGGCAGAGTGCCCAGCATGCTGGTTGCAAAACTTATCAGAGCGCTTGATCGATGCGACGCATTATCAAAATTCTGGCACATATTTGGCTCAACGTAACATAGATAATTGCAAATAACGTACATGTCAGAATGAGTTTAAGTTTTCAAAAGAATGAAGAATCTATAAATAAATATTACAACTGCTTGGGGTAGTTACCCTATTAAGATACAAAGTGCGGTAGCGAATAACAGCTTTAGTTTATCTATACATATAATAAAACTGTAACAGATCCATTCTGTACAAGGCAGATATATTGAAAAAAAAATTGAGATCTCTATGTATCTGGCATTGATGCCAAAAATGTTCTTTTTTTTATTTTTGTCTGTCTGTCTGTCTGCATTCCAGCCGCGCATCACTCCAAAACTACTGAATGGAATTCAATGAAACTTAACACGATTTGAGTTTATACTTTTTATCCCGAAATTCAGCACGGTTCCTTCGGGAAAGGGCATGAAAGTCAAAATGTACACTTAGCTGTAATTTATTAACGATACGCGTAGTCCGATTTCAATTATTCTTTTTTTTGTTACAATAGTGACAAGTGAGCCCGGCACCCCATGGGCAGCTTGGCACCCCACGGGCAACCCGGCACCCCACGGACAGCCCTGCATTCTTATTTTTTATGCAAGCTTGCTAAGATACAACTCTGAAATCTGGAACATTCGCCACAATCAGTTTTTTTAAGTATCTATCTTTTGCCGGATACAATTTGGAGACTGCGCAATGGAAGTGCACAATCTACATCTAATATATTTTTGTTCTACCACCAAACAAGGAGAACCTCGGCAAAAGGACGCCTTTTTAAAATCGACATTCCAAAGAAACGCACAAAGTACTTTGCTTCAACATTTATTGTGCGAACCGCGAAGGAACTCTCTGAGTTACTTAACTACTATCTTCTGGAAAATACAACCCGAGAGTTTTCAAACCCTAAGTAAAAAGCTCCTCTCTGAGCTATGCTTCACTGCAATCGCGAACGAAGTCGTATGCTGCTGCTACGTGGCAGCCCATAGCCAATGCCACTGAGCCATCACTGCTTCAGAATGATGGAGTATATTCCGGCAGCAGTCTTTGAAAGCCAGTAAATTCACAGGTACATGAGACTTTACAACTGGATGCCTCTGCGTGACGGGCGCAGTGCATTTAGTCACTTGTCACGAAATGCAACTGTTGTAGACTGAGGTTACCGCTGAATAACAGGTCGGCTTCGTGCTAGTTGCTCCAGAATCTAATAAAAAAAAAAAACTACCAATACCTATATATTCTGGGCCTTGGCAACGTTCTGCAATCAATCCATTGACCTGAAATCTAGTTGCAAATCGAATCTACACAGAACGCTGAATGTGCTATCTGGTAGTCCTGAGGCTTCACCGCAAAGACAATATGGAGAGACGAAGCGGTAACGCATGTATTTGTAATTCAAGCGTCGTCGTAATAGCCGACCTACAACTGACGCAATCAAGTTTGAGATCGGATCTAGTTGACTAGGTGCAAATACCTATTAATAATAGATGTGAAATAAACGTACCTGCGAAATACTCAAACAGAATTTTCGGAAAGCAATTATAAAAATTAATAACAGTTAAAATACAGTTCCACATTTAATTTTAAGAACGGAGCCGATGTTTTGTAATAACGAATGAAAAATATCATATAACACTTTGAGGTAACGCACTGATTCTAACACTGAGGTAACATTGTCATGTTCGGTCCTACTTCCACAAGTTATTTCATATTTTTCAGAGTTAAAAGTGGGTACCCTTTTTTATTTTAAATATCTAGTTGTTACGCTGCGTTCACGACCGATTATGTCACTCCTCCGGTAATGCCTCACACACCATAATCGTTGCTCTCAGCAAGTAAACAACTTAATAATTAAAAATATATGAATAACGAACCATGGATTGGGTTTATAATATTTGCATGCCTTATATGTGTGGGGAAAGTACTTGGGAATTACCTTTTAAATTATGTAACATATTTATAAAGCTGCTTCACTTTGGAAACTATCGAGTTTTATCGAGTTTTATCCATATTAACTTATTAGGAATCGACTAGGACCCGCGTTATATATTTATAAAGCTGCATTGTGACAAATATGAAAATTATAATTTTGAGAAAAAGGAATACTGGCAAATACATTTTTCAGTTAATGCAGAGTAACTTAAAAACTACTTATTAGTAGAAGTTGATGAAATTTGATTTGGACCAATGTGGAGTTATACTTTAGACGAAAAATAATAAAGAAACATCATAATTGATTATTCAGCTAAATACAATATGTCAATTTGAAATATATAAGGTGAATACTAATATATCAACAATACTGCGGGGGTTGGAATGGAATCTATAGCTGAATGTGTTCCACTCATGTTTAACCAAATACCGACAATTGAATCTAGGCAAAAGAGTGTGTGGCTATGTATACCTTATACTCAGAATCACCAAACGGTATTCGCCTAGACGATGACTTAAAGGTTATGTATGAGTAGGGCTGACAGCCGTTCGGGATTCCTCGGATTTGCCCTAGTTCAGAGGGCCTCCGGTAGGGGTTTTCAAACAGTGTCCGACAGTTTGAGTGTCAAACAGTGGACACTTTGTGTCAGGGGAATCCGGATTGATTGAAAGATAAGCAATTAATTGAACAATTTTGAGTTGAAAATTCATTCGCAAGCTGCATACAAGTTAACTCCAGAGCTGCAAAATTTACAACAACAGAACGTCCCCTGCGCGCGCCAGCCACTGCCATAAAGAACTGCCACCGATCCTGATCATCCGTTTTGGCGTATTTGGCACTAAATCTAGAACATTTCTAGGGCCTTTAGCACATTTTTTCTCATTACCATACCTACGCTAAAACATCTAGTGAAATCTGGCGAAAAACATGATAATATTACTGTAGTAAATAATACGGGATAATATAAACTTATGTTCCTAATAAGTTAGTATGGATAAAATTCGCGATAGTTTTTAAAGTGAAATACGTTGATAACTCACGTGAATAAGTCAGATAGCTCCGACTATAGTTTCAACCACATTCGGTGATGATAATCTTGATATTAGTTGGCAACCCAGGTTATATTGTAATTTTTTTCGATAGTCTCGCAGCAATGGACGAAGGTGAATAAATAAAGTAAAATTTTAAGAACCCGAGTTGCTTTGACTTGTACAAATTCCTGTTGGAAAAGAAAGATCACATTGGCAAAAATTGGAACATCTGAAAAAAGTAACCGAAACAAGTAAAAAGATTGCTACTTAGCTAATATATATATAAGCCTATACTTGAGCTTGTCAAAATTTAAACTTGTTATTTACTTTTAATTTACATTTATGGAATTTTTTTACGACTTTGGGAACTAATTTACGTAACCAAACAAGATAACTTAATTTTTTTTTTCATACAATGTAGCTTGTAGTTTCTTATAAGTAGTTACTTATTTGATTATTTACAAACCCAAAAATCATATTTTATTCCTAATTTGATGGCAAATAACAGTGTTCCTCATTATTTTTATAACCAGATTACCTCAGAAAAAGAGAGTGAATTATTTTGTTTGTAACACTGTAGTTTTTTCGCAAAATAAGTTGCATAAATGAAATAAAAATATGAACAATATTTTCATGGGTGTCCGAGACTAATACTCAATTTGACCCAAATGTCTTACTTTTTAAAGATTTAGTCCAGCATCAGTGGCTTAGGTGATGGCAACCCTATGTATGAGAAGATATTCTGAGGTACTTTATTGTGCGATGGGGAAAATAGGTTATCGAGTTACTACTCACACTACACTACCCCGGAAGACGAAGCGTAGGTAGGCCCTACGAAGTGGACCGGTACATATAGAAATTCGCGGGGAGGCGATAGATGAACGCGGCTAATAGCCATTCTTGATGGCGTTAAATGAAGGTAGATTTTTTTGAACAGTGACCGTCTTTCTATTTTATATTTTATTACTGATAGGCTTGCCTTTGACCACTATCTTCCCTGATGGTAAGTGATGATGTGATAGAATATGTTGTTCAGGGTAACCTAGAATTATTAGCTCTGAAGGACAGTTGCTGGCACACACCGTTAGGTGCTTGGCGACAGAGTTTCTACTTAAGCGTGGTAGTTAGCCAGGCGGCCACTCGCAAAATGCTGTAATGATGTAATCTTTTATTTTATTTTAAGAGTATGTTTATTACTAGGTGTACCTGCGACTTCGTTCGCGATTGCCATACCTGCAAACTAATTATTCACATTTGAGCACTGTTTATATTAAGCAACGCGGTGGTCTGCGGTGAAGCACTCCTAGTAAAGCATAGCTCAGAAAGGAGCTTTTTACTTTGGGTTTGAAACTACCTGGTTGTAGATTCCAGAAGAGAGTAGTTAAGTAACTGAGAGAGTTCCTTCGCGGTTCGCACAATAAATGTTGAAGCAAAGTACTTTGTGCGTTTCTTCAAAGTACTTTCTATCGGAATTTTGATCATAAAACGGCATCGTTTTGCCGAGGTTCTCCTTGTTTGGCGGTAGAACAAAAATAAATTAGATTGTGCACTTCCATTGAGCAGTCTCCAAAATGTATCCGGCAAAAGATAGATAATTAAAAAAACTTATTGTGGCAAATGTTCCAGATTTTAAAGTTTTATCTTAGCAAGCTTGCAAAACTTAATAAGGATGCCCGGGCTGCCCGTGGGGTGCCGCGCTGCTCGTGGGATGCTAGGCTGCCCGTGGGGTGCTGGAGTGCCCGTGGGGTGCCGGGGTTCCCGTAGGGTGCCGGGCTACCCGTGGTGTGACAGGCTCACTCGTCACTATTCTAACAAAAAATAATAATTGAAATCGGACTACGCGTTAATAAATTACAGCTAAGTATACATTTTGACTTTCATCCCCTTTCCCGAAGGAGCAATGCTCAATTTTGGGATAAAATGTATATAATAACCTTCTTCGTAGTATGAACTCAAATCGTATTAAGCTTCACTGAATTCCATTCAGTAGTTTTGGAGGGATGCGCGGCCGGGATACAGACATACAGACAGACAGACAAAAAAAAACAGTTTTGGCGTCAGTGTCAGATACAGTTTTTTTTTTTTTTTTCAAAGTATCTGCCATGTACAGTATTGTATCTGTTACAGTTTTATTATCAGTACCTATATATATATATATATATCTTACAAAATTCTGATAAGCCTTTTTTTCGCAATCATAATATTAGTAGGATTCTAAAACTATAAGATAATTTTACGATTCTAGAGTTATCGCCCAACATGATTTATAAGGGGTATATGTAGCTATTTATATTCATATTATAAAGTGTCTTAGAATTAAAATAGTTAAAAACTTAACAAAAAGGAAAACATCCTTTTATAAAGCAAAATATCATTATCATATACAACTCCCTCACAATTTTCTTAAATCGTTGATAGAAAAGTATTTTTGGAATTCAAATCAAAATCCAAAATCAAAATCCAGTATCAAGCTGAAATTAATATCAAATACTCAAGTCTACCGCTCCTTAGAACTGGGAAAAAATCAAACTTCTGAGCCAATGCAATCAAAAAATACAGCTGTTTATGCCACAAATTTTTGACACTCGCAAGGAAATCATAACCTCTGAAAAGAATCTGATCAGATTCTTAAAAATTTGTACGAAGCAATGTCTTATAGCTATGATAAAGAAAAAAATAGAAAGTACAACATAAATTTTAGTTACATCATATAATAAAAATATTTTAATAATGCTGAACATATTACAAAATTACAAATATACCAGAGGAAACATTTAAAACATGTCCGGGATTCGAACCCGCTGCCATCCACCCCTTGAGCCGGGGTATGATCTAACCAATTGAGCTAACATGACAATGAGTCATAACTCAAATTTTTCCTATCGTTCTTTTACCATCGTATTGGGATAGAGCGACATCTTTAGTTTAACTTACGTTTTACTACAAACAAGACCAATCTTGCAATTGGTTTTATACTTGTAAATGATGACGCAACCTTATAATTTTAATATTGTTATAATTGCAATAACGCCTGTTATGCGGATTACATTACGATTTAAATTTTTCCCTTCGTATATTTGTAATTTTGTAATGTAATTCGCATAGCAGGCGTTATTGCAATCATAACAATATTAAAAAAATACTGAAGATACTCTACCTCTACCAACTATCTTTACATGTTACCAACTTGAATATAAAAAGGTTTTGTTTAATGACCAAATTACCAAAATACAAATAAACCATTACCCCACAAACAAAGACAAGAAGCAAAAAGTTTGATCATAAATAATATACACAACCCACCTTATCTGAGCCTTTATCATTGCAGACATCTACGGTCTTACATTATAACCGACAGGGAATCTCTACATAAGTAAAATATTTATTAATAGCTTCTGCCCACGACTTAACCCACGTGGAAATCGGTTATATGAGATTTCTCGTCAACTACTCAATGAGTAGTTCTCAAATTGGAAAAGAGTATTCTAGATCCAGTTTTTTATGAAGTGACGATACCGACAAATCACCAGTTACGTAGCATCTGGTTTTAATCCAGGACCTAAGAAATATCATCATCATCAGCAGCCGGAAGGCGTCCACTGTTGAACAAAGGCCTCCCCCATAGAATGCCACAAAGAACGGTTATTAGCCACTTGTAACCACTGGCTACCCGCGACTTTCACGATGTCGTCAGTCCACCTGGTGGGGAAATATACATATATTTCTTTATGTATATTTTTAGTTGCAAAGTCTTATCAAAATCAGAAAAAAATACCTGTGTAAGCAGCAGATATGCAAAATACTACTTATGATTGCCACTTTTCTTTCGTATGAGGTAACGAACAGAAAAATATCAGGTGTCCAGCAGCGCTTTCTGAAGAACTGCCTTTTTAAACTGCGATGCCCGAGATGTCTGCCAGCCGTGAGGATTATGGCAAACCCTCCCTGAAGTGGGAGGCCTTTGTTCAATAGTGGATGTCGTCCAGCTGTCGATGATGATAGTGACACTTGAAAGACTTCACAAGACATACTTTTAGGTTTCGAAACCGCCTAATGAGCAGCATGCCACTACTTACATGGGTGTGGATGGAAGTTTGCTGCCCATCTGTCGCACAAGATGTCTTAAAGTCAAAGTCAAATTCAATCTTGACTTCTACGACGTTCGAAGAACGATTACAAAATTAAAGAAACAAATACTACTTTTTTTTTCATTCTTGATAAGTTAGCCTTTGACCACTATCTCACTTGATGGTAAGTGATGATGTGGTCAAATATGTTGTTCAGACTAACATACAATTACTGGCTCTCAAGGAAAGCTGCTGGAACACACCGTTAGGTGCTTGGCGACAGATTTTCTACTTGAGGGTTGTAGCTAGCCAGGCGGATATTCGCAAAATGCCCTACCACCATGCTATAACGACTGTCAACCTAAGACGACAGCCGGGACCGACGGCATAACGTGCCCTCCGAAGCACGGAAGCTCTCAGTATTAATGTCACTAGCGTTCACCAATCCTACACATGACTGCGGCGGACGTTGCTTAACTTTGCTGATCGGTTAAGAACAGCTAAGCATACTTCGCTACGAGCGCTTACAGTGACAGCGTCTTGAGGATCGCAGTGTAAGTTTCCTACTTATCAGAAGGCGCTGAAAAAACGAAGAAAAAAAACTTAACGCTGCTGCACACCTGGTATTTTTCCTTTATCTTTATATATATGTCTTACAACTCACATAAGAAATGGGGTTTCGATTCTTACCCAGCACCCTACGGAGA
Organism: Plagodis pulveraria; assembly: GCA_963890685.1. Classification (NCBI taxonomy): domain Eukaryota; kingdom Metazoa; phylum Arthropoda; class Insecta; order Lepidoptera; family Geometridae; genus Plagodis; species Plagodis pulveraria. The sequence goes on along the minus strand of OY982958.1, from coordinate 18,660,689 downwards.
ATATATATTATTATGAATTTTATTATGTAGATTGTACTGTATCAGCAGGATTGTCCACTGCTGAACACAGCCTCCCTCATTAAAAGGGTATTTGTTATAATCCTCACGCTTGGCCGACGTCTTGGGGATCGCAGTTTAAGATTGAAGTTACTCAGAAGGCGCTGCGTCCCACCTCCCAGTATTTTATCTTTAGTCGCCTGTTACGACACCCACAGGTAGCAACAGGGGTGAGATTCTAGCCCGGCACCCCATGGGGCCTGTATATTATTTATCCTTTATTATGTATATATTATTTATCCTTTATTATGTATTATATTTATACTATGAGCATCGATTTAAAAGTTTTTAAATATTGTTAATTTTTAGATATAGCGTGTTAGGTTCGTATAGTCTGGATCGCAAAATGTGTTGTTGTGTTTATTATTTTATATCTACCACTTTAGGTTTCCTCTTTCAAAAACAGGACCTCATATTACTAGGTTTACCTCAAAAAAACTGTACGAGTTTTAAACTTAAATAGGTGACCGGTTAAATTGTCTCGTTATATGCATTAATAACGGTATTCCTCAATAATTAATCAATGGTATAAAAATTAAAATAACAAGGCCCGCTTGCTATTTGGTTAATTTTGATTAGCAATTGGTGAGATACCGATAGAAATAATATCATAAAAAACTGTAAAAGAATTCAGAATGGTACGGTGTTCAGGAAAACAATCAATATTAAAACTTGGAATCTTTAAATGATCCCGAATTATTTTAAGGATATTGGTTAATTGTATTTTGTTTTTTTTTTTTGTTTTTATGCTATTGTGAAGGAACAAGCGCGAGGCCCACCTGATGTTAAGCGGTATCCTCTGCCTATAACAGATGCATTTCATCACAAGTGACGAACTGCACTGCGCCCATCACTTTGAGACATACCTGTTAAGTCTCATTTTGCCTGTTATTTCACTGGCTCTCAAGGACTGCTGCCGGAACACACCGTTAAGTGCTTGGCGACAGATTTTCTACTTGAGGGTGGTCGCTAGCCAGGCGGGCATCCGCAAAATGCCCTTCCACCATGCGGTGAAGCTCAAGCTCTGGGCGGGATTCGAACCATGGACCTCGTTATATGCTCCATGGATCTCGTTATATGCATTAATAACGGTATTCCTCAATGAATAATCAATGGTATAAAAATTAAAATAACAAGGAGGTCCTGCTTGCTATTAGGTTAATTTTGATTAGCAATTGGTGAGATACCGATAGAAATAAATATATATTTTTGAACTTTATGTACTTGTTTTGTCCTATCATAAAAAACTGTAAAAGAATTCGGAATGGTACGGTGTTCAGGAAAACAATCAATATTAAAACTTGGAATCTTTAAATGATCCCGAATTATTTTAAGGATATTGGTTAATTGTATTTTGATACAAAACCTCGTTACGGATCCGACTCACACTTGACCGATTTTATTCAAATTCAAATTCAAATAATTGTATTGCATTATCACAAGTTAAATACAAAAAAAATATTACACTTAAGATAATGCATAGATTCGGGCGTTACTTTACGGAAAGCCATATTTAATAATAATAAATATTTTAATAAAACTTTAAATTAATATTTTAATTAAACACTTAAAAAATATAAACAATATATCTAGTGGCAATTCCGCCTAATTTTTCCTGTTAAGCCGACGTGACGTCACAAACGCCACGCAGCCATACCGGAAGAATTTTCGACGCGTTTCGATTCTACACGAAGCATCCTCAGGAGGTCTTGACTGTACGAGCGCACGATCGAGAAATAGATATATATTAGACTCATTTGCATTAAACTTTGCTGCTTGATTTGATATATTGAACACTACTGCTTTTTATAAAATTAAAAATCTGTTTTGTTTTCCCAGACCCAATTCCAGACACCAGTCTTCATCTGTAAATTTCTTTGTCAATAAATGCCCAGGAATTGAACCCAGGGCCTTGTGATTCTAAAGCTATATTTTATACTACTTGAGGCAGGCAGAAAATAAATTGTATTGTCTGAAATGCTGGTACGTTACGTGCAAACAGAACTTGGTTCATTTGAACTAGGTTAACCTCGGGTAGCCTGAACATCATCATCGATCTCATCATCACTTACATCTAGGTGAGATAATTAAAGTTAGATTATAAGTAAAAATAAAAACATGGATGTAAATATAGTACTAAAAAAATGCAACTGCTGAAGAGTTCTGTTATGGATAACGGAGCCCTATTTTTAAGTATAGCTTCCGTTTATACATCCTCCCTTGTAGCTTTTAAACTGTAATAGAAAAACGGTCAATATTTTCATAGCAAACGAAAACAATATCAAGAAATTAACGGTGATACACGATAATAGTATTTTTTCTAACATTTTGGTATTTTACCTTTCGTAAAAAGGTAATACATAAAAACGTCAAACTTGGTGAGATTTTAGTCCATACATTATAAGGAATAATTAAAAGCAATATGTATCACATGTAGTATACATACAACAAATATTATATGTTGTGTGTTAGCGCTAATATCCTCGGAGAGCGAGCCCTCCACTCATTTGGCCGGTTAATTATTGTCATGTACACTGTCAACAAGTCTGATTTTAATCAGTTTTTTTTCCTTTATTCTACATGGTTTAAAATCTAACTCATTTATTTATTTATCTATTATAAGTTGTAATAATAAAACTTTATAACATTACATTAACAAAGGTTGCTTACACCTAAATGGTTGGAATATATGTGTTTTTAAAATTCAATACATAAAATGGATAAATATTTCCTCTTTTAATGATTCGTCCTGTATTTTCAAGCTGAACATATTTTTAAAGTACCTATAAAATCCTTTTTTACTTCTCCATAATATTTAATAATATTCATAATTTATTTATCTATTATAAGCTATAATAATAAAACTTTATAACATTACAATAACAAAGGTTGCTTACACTTAAATGGTTGAAATATATGTTTTTAAAATCCAATACATAAAATGGATAAATATTTCCTATTTTAATGATTCGTCCTGTATTTTCAAGCTGTACATATTTTTAAAGTACCTATAAAATCCTTTTTTACTTCTCCATAATATTTAATAATATTCATAATTTATTTATCTATTATAAGCTATAATAATAAAACTTTATAACATTACAATAACAAAGGTTGCTTACACTTAAATGGTTGAAATATATGTTTTTAAAATCCAATACATAAAATGGATAAATATTTCCTATTTTAATGATTCGTCCTGTATTTTCAAGCTGAACATATTTTTAAAGTACCTATAAAATCCTTTTTTACTTCTCCATAATATTTAATAATATTCATAATTTATTTATCTATTATAAGCTATAATAATAAAACTTTATAACATTACAATAACAAAGGTTGCTTACACTTAAATGGTTGAAATATATGTTTTTAAAATCCAATACATAAAATGGATAAATATTTCCTATTTTAATGATTCGTCCTGTATTTTCAAGCTGAACATATTTTTAAAGTACCTATAAAATCCTTTTTTACTTCTCCATAATGTTTAATAATATTCATAAATTAATTTAAAACAAAGCTAAATCAATATATCAATAATAGATAATAATAATTATTGTAGTTATTAAAACAGAATTCTTACTAACGTATTTTATAACTAAACAACTTTCATTACACGGATGAACAAGATCTTCAATAACTCCACGAAAAAACCTAATTTCATAAAATATAAAACAATATTTTTGTTATTGCATTATGTGCCTAAGAATTAAACTTTTTGTAACCACATGTTGTCGCAACAACTAAACAAATAAAAGGAACATGCCTGGTTACATAAGGCCTGAAATTTGAATAATGCCGAAGTCAATAACAAACACCGGAGACGTAAACATAATCCAATGTGGACAAAAAACTCAATTTGTACGAAGAAAAAATAAATTTTCCTGATATTAGGAGTATCTACAGTGTATACGCTAATAATGCACGTGGGTGAGTGAGTTCACACCAACACAAAGTTCAATAACATCGTAGGAGTTTATGAGATGGCAAATTGGGTGAAAACCATCCTTTGAAATGTCTCAGACCTTCTGGTGCCAATATCCCAGGTATGACGATTCTATATCTTAAACGATTATGTCCTTATCCGCTACGGGCGTCTACGAAAGTGCTACGAAACGTTGCGAGCTACGGTTCATTCATGTGTGTATTTTAGATGAGCATCAATTCCGTTTCCTGATTTTGTTGACGTGGTGTGGAGGAAGTTATCGTTTATTTTAAGCTACTTCTTAGGATAGTTCTTTTTGAAGTTTAAGGTTCAGAATACTTTTTATTTTGTTGAAGATGCAACAACATTAATGGTGACTAGTTTTCTTCAAAATATATGTAAGCAATGGATGGGTTCCGAGAATCTCTTCCTATAACTTCAAACATCCTTGAAAGGGATCAGATCACAAATGTCTGGCCATAAGCATGTCATCCCTCATATAAATGTTATGTTCAATATTTTGAAGACTCGGTATTATTCCCATCCCGGCATTCATCTTTTATGTCAGAAATAAAAATAAAACAGCCTACGCAAAGATGACCGGTTCGTACTACCCCCAAGAGAGATTCTGTATAATATTATCTGAGAAGAAAACATACGTATAACCTACCTTCTAATTTCCAATCCTTTCTTTGTCCACTTCATATTTTAATTCGCACACTTATCGAGAGTTCTATCGTAAATTAGGCCGTTAAGTTACAACATTAAAAAAAAACAAAGTTTTTGTTGTACGATTGTTCATCGGAAACTACATTTGACCGTCCGATTCGGGCGTGCGATCACATCGAGCTGCGATCCACCGACACCGAGTGACGCTACACTACAAAGAACGTGTACATGTCGTCAGCACAGAGGTTCTCATGGCAGTGTGTCCCGGACCGCTGCCGGTGGCCGACTGACGTTGGTATACACGACACATCTGCATTTAAGAAGCCGCTATCGTTATGCGACTAATCGATTGGTTGGAGCGAGTCATACTGTCCCCCATCTCACTTCCACAATTCTCTCACTCCTTTCTCACGCAAGCGCGTTACTCGGTAATTCCCTTTTAAAAGTGGTGAAAAGTAAATAAACTCACACGAACTGTTTACTTAGAGAATAGAGGTTGTAATTGGAGTTAAGGAATTAGATAATTAAGGAGTATGTTCAAGATCGATAGTTCAGTTATTTTTTAGTCGTAAAGCTTGAAACTGACCTTTCTGTTCATGCGTTTCAACATAATAATAATAACAAGAAATTGGCCTTAGGTGATGGCCAGGGACTTCGACGTCACTTGTTGCGCGGCGACTTTGTTCCGGCGATGAAAAGCCACGCACGCTATCGCACACTATTCCTTTCACTCTTGTTATTTTACAAGTAATTTATTTAACTTAGACCAAACTGCTTTACTTGGAAAATTTCTGACGAGCAATTAGTTCTTAAATTATTCTGGTTGAGATTTTGTTAAACAAGTCTTTCTGAAGGCATATTCTATATGCTACGATTATCTACAGTGACTATCATTTGAGATACTGTATATATCTGAAACTTTGTCTCATGTATAGCTGTTGAAACACGCCACTGTTACGTGCTTGGCGACAGATTTTACTTGAGGTTGTTAGTAAACCAGGAGACACACAAAATACCATACAACAATATTGTGATTTTCAAGCTGACAGCAGGATTTGGATGGACCATGCTCTCAGCAGTCGGCACTAACTACTTCTACGCTAGTATCTTTTTGAAATTTTAAACATTTTGATTTAAAATAAGTTAAACTTGATGAAATCATAACTTTGATTACAATTTAATGATGAGATTATCTTATTCTGTATTTAAAACCCTTTTCAAGTTTTCTTCACAACAATCTTTAAAGAAAAAATTATCAAGTTAGTTACTAATTTTAAATAATCTTCAATAGGTTCTTCAGCACATTAATGGGATTTTCGGCAAAATATTTAACGAGGTTTCTTGCGAAACAATCGGCCGTTCGCCAATGGGCCTTTCTTCAACCTTAATAATGCCTAACAAGAAGGCAAACGTGAATGAAAATAATGAGAATTTTCCTTAATTTTCCTCTCTTCTGCGACCCGTTGCAAAATCTTTCCTTATTCCTTTCTTTCAGCAGGTAAGCAGAAGTCAGCAAAATGTCAATGTACTCAGAACGAATTATAATCTAGCAATTGTAACTGTTACTGGCAGAATTTTCATAATCGTTTAAAGTTAAAAACGTCTATTACGTATTTCATTTACTCATATTCCAATTTTACTTAGTTTGCTTTTCATTTCATCGCCGACCTACAGCTTATTTTATGTAAATGAAAAACAGTTTTGAATAAAAATAATATTGTTTGCTTTGTCTGTTTTTTTTCTGCCTGATAGGTTAGCGTTTGACCACTATCTCACCTGATGGTAAGTGATGATGTGGTCGAAGATGTTGTTCAGGCTAACCTAGAAGTACTGGCTCTCAAGGACAGCTGCCGGAACTCACCGTTAGGTGCTTGGCGACAGACTTTCTACTTGAGGGTGGTAGATAGCCAGACGGGCATTCGCAAAATGCCCTACCACCATGCTATAACGACTGCCATCCTAAGACGACAACCGGGACCGACGGCTTAACGTGCCCTCCGAAGCACGGAAAGGCTCAGTAGTAATGTCACTAGCGGTCACCCATCCAACTCCTGACCGCGCGCGACGTTGCTTAACTTTGCTGATCGGTTGAGAACAGCTAAGTAAACTTCGCTACGAGCGTTTCAAAAAACAAACCAATGATCTAACATTAAAGTGTCTACGTAAAGCTTAAACTACAAACGTAGTTTCGTCATATTTTAAATACCAAGAGTTTTAACTTTAAATCCCTTTGAGTTTTAATATGAATTGATATTTGATACGTGATATTAAAAATATGAAAAGCAAGGTTTGATTTGAAAGCGCTACAAGAATACTAACCTGCCTAACCCTAAATAACGCAACGTCCGCGAAGTAAATGCAAAGTAATTAGTTAATAATTTTTGACTTCAGTATTTCTGAGCATACGATTTTTTTAATATATCTGAATGAAACTTACATTATTTAAATAAACATAGAAATTTTACTCCAATTTTATATTTGGCTTACCTTAATTCAGTAATCAAATACTTCAGTAAGCATAGATATGATGAGGTAAAGTCTCATCAATATCGACTAATAATAATGTGAGAACTAATTGAAAAAGTATATTTTGAATAAATATATAGCAAAACAAGTTATGTTTATGTATAATGTTCAGATTTGAATTAATTTAATACTCTTGATGGAAATAGTTATAGTTAAACTGAAAATTAAATAAGAACATATACCTCCAGCATAAAATTCTAGTAACAAATTTCAAAGACAACTCTTCTGAGGTAGAAGTTAAAATATTTAATATAAAAAAACATGTCGTCAAGTCGGTATTCCCTGAATGAGCAGTCAGAGGTGTATCTAAACACTAACGTTTACCCAACTAATCAATATTTCCTGAAATATCATCTTCAGTCATAATCCAAATGAATTTACCCTATATAGCACAAAACAAACACCCAATGCTATTTACTTTTCATTAGTACAAATGAACCTCCGCACCCATCAACAACAGACGCTCGCTGTAAGTTCAATCTGTATGTCAAAGTAGTTATAGCTATACGTATATAGGCGGATAGGTCGGCTTCGGTGCCGAGCTCTTAACATTTAGCCGGGAGACGTAGCAAACGACGCGGAAATTCCCACTTACTCTCTGATTGCCACACTAGGGGGGTAATGTCATTGTTGATTTGGAATGCCGAATGCGCTTAGTGGGATAACGGGGCTAACGCGTCGCGTCTAATGACCGGTTGCAGCTTTTTTTATTCGGAAATGTTGGAAATGCTATGCCAATTTACGCAGTGAATTAAAGCGGGGCGGAGCTTCAATATTTAGGCGAGAGTTATATAAGGGACGTTGGGTATCTTAAGTCGGAGCTCAAAATATTTCGGGAAGTCTGATAATATACAAAGATTTTTGTTCTTTATAGAGATAGATAAGAAGAACTTAAGATACCTACATTATTATATAGTTAATATAATTTTGAAGCAGTGAAGGCTCAGTGGCATTGGCTATGGACTGCTGCGCAGCAGCTCCATGGTTCGAATCCCGCCCAGAGCTTGAGCTTCACCGCATGGTGGAAGGGCATATTGCGAATGCCCGCCTGGCTAGCGACCACCCTCAAGTAGAAAATCTGTCGCCAAGCACCTAACAGTGTGTTCCGGCAGCAGTCCTTGAGAGCCAGTGAAATAACAGGCAAAATGAGACTTAACAGGTATGTCTCAAGGTGATGGGCGCAGTGCAGTTCGTCACTTGTGATGAAATGCATCTGTTATAGGCAGAGGATACCGCTTAACATCAGGTGGGCCTCACGCTTGTTCCTTCACAATAACATTAAAAAAATATATATAAAAAAAAAAAAAAATTATATTAAAGCGTTCGTAGCAAAGTTTGCTTAGCTGTTCTTAACCGATCAGCAACGCAACGTCCGCCGCGGTCATGAGTTGGGTGGGTGACCGCTAGTGACATTACTACTGAGCGCTTCCGTGCTTCGGAGGGCACGTTAAGCCGTCGGTCCTGGTTGTCGTCTTAGGATCGCAGTCGATATAGCATGGTGGTAGGACATTTTGCGAATGCCCGCCTGGCTAGCTACCACCATCAAGTAGAAAATCTGTCGCCAAGCACCTAACGGTGTATTCCGGCAGCTGTCCTTGGGAGCCAGTATTTCTAGGTTAGCCTGAACAACATCTTCGACCACATCATCACTTACCATCAGGTGATATAGTGGTCAAAGGCTTACCTATCAAGAATAAAAGACTAAAAAAAAAATACCATAAAAATACACAACTATATTAGTTACTCACAAATCAGCTTTTTAGAGAGTACAACGTCCTTGGTATTTAAGGTAGATATCGTTACAACTATAGTTGAATGGTTGTATTATTTCTTATGATATATTAGTTACAGTTATGTAATGTTTTCTCGTTATAATATTACGTAACAAAAATATATGGAGTTTACTCATTATTAAGGCTGGATTTATCCAAGGTTCGTTCTGTTGACCGACGACCACACTGCATACCAGTTTTTTTTTTTTAATAGTATTGTGAACTGAACAAAGTCGAGACCCAACTGATGTTAAACGGACTAACCATTGCCTATAATATATAAATAATATAAATCCGCCAGTTTGTTCTTTATTTTATTCTTATGTACCTAGTGTCACTTGTGCTATCAAGACAAATCCAATGATGTCTTATACATTAAAACCGGTTTTGCCGTTTAGAAGTTATGGTGGAACAAAGAAACTCACAGACATACATACATACATGAACCCTGAAAACATAACTCTCCTTTTTTGGGCATTGTAAAAAACATTGCCAAACGAACAAAAATATGTTAGTACTACTACTTTATTGTTATTTATTAGTTTTTTTAATTGAATCCTTGGAAAATTCTACCTGTCGCAAACACAGGGAATCCTACTGCAATTAGCAAATTAAATTGTAATTTTAATCAAGAGTTATATTATAATGTAACTACTGTGTATGTAAAAATTATGTTATATTATTATGCATTTATTCCATATGTAGTATCATAATATTATATTATTATAAAAATTACAAATGAATGACATTGTCCTCTAGATATCGCAGGAAGATTCCCTGTGTTAGCGACAGGTAGACTTTCCCAAGGATTCAATTACAGATTATATAAAAAAACTTTCACCACTAAAAAGTATGAAATATGTGACATATTTTTCCTGTTAACACTATTGCTACTATCGTCCACTCAAGCGGATCGTCCACTGCTAAACATAGCCTCCCCTACGGTAATTAATATTAATAATAAGGTAATTTTGACGTAATCACCACGCTTGGCAGGCTGCTTGGGGATCGCAGTGTAAGATGGTAGTGTTTAGGAGGCGCTGCTGCCCACCTTTTACTATTTATTTTGATTTAAAAACAACACTGCTGAACCAATTTATGACGAAATTTCTATCAGAGGACTCTAAAAGTCCTTTCAATTAAAAAAATATATTTATACTTTTGTTTCTTAAGCAACTGAGTTTATTTGAAAACCCCGTTCTTTTTTTGTCGGTCAAATATATAGCTGATAATCCTTTAAAATTCCCAAACTATTACAATAACTTTAGGCCAAAGTTTTTATTTTATTTAGCATAACTTATAATAATAATAATTTGGTTAGGCCCGTGGTCCTCATATATTCACCGAAGTATCTTGAATATTTCGAGAAAATATCCATTTAAGAATATCAATATTTTTATAATAATATAAAAAAATATAAATAATCAATAATAATATTTTTTTTTATGCCTTTATTAAACAAATACTACAAACTATATACAACACTACAGCTACTACAATACTACAGCTACTACAGTAAAAGCATTTGGACTCATAGGGAGTCCAAATGCTCTAGCCCACTATCAGTTGGCAGCGTGCCCAGCATGCTGGCAGCATTGCCCCGTTGAATTGCAATGCTTATTCTTTGAGCCAAATAGGTGCCAGCATTTTGATCACGCGTCGCATCGACCAAGCGCTCTGATAAATTTTGGAAAATACGATGAGCTCCCGGTCCCCACGGACCCAACGTCTCTACACCAAACGGCTCAAATATGTAACCCATACCGAGGTTAGCATATTTGCGCCGCTTGAGTTGCTCTGCCGAAGTAGCCGCGGCGCCAGCCCTCACGTGGGTTTCAGAAAGGTGTGACGGCGCTAAAGTGTCTACGCATGTAGCGTCCCACACTAAGGGCCGTCCTAACTTCCATGGAACCAGAGTCATGCCGTCAGGTCTTTTACCATCGTCACGCATCAGACCGTTCGGTTCGAGAACAGCTGGAACATTGGCGCTGGTAAAAGCCCGGCGAATGATATCGTTAAGGCTGGCGTGGCGGGAAATTCGACCAGCACTTCGAGAGCAGGAGAGGCCATGGTGACCGAGTTGGTCAACTGCAGTACCACACTGGCAGTGATGTGCAACACAACACCTTGCACCCAAGCGTAAGCTAATAGCGAGACGAAAAGCGGGAGGATCTATAAGGCTACCAGTTTTGTAAGAAGGAATGGCTTGTAACCAAAGACCTGATTCCCACACAGAAACAGCGAGAATACGAGCACGATCTGCGATACTAGGGCACGTATTTAAAAAAAAAAAAAAAAAAAAAAAAATACAGTAGGATACATAATATATAAAACTTTTTTTAATATATAATAATATATATTGTAATTAATACATTCAGGCGTTACTTTGCGGAAATCCATTTTTAATAATAACAAATATTTTAAAAGTATTTTAAGAATACATTTAATTAATTATTTAATAAAACACTTAAAAAATCTTTATAAAAATGATATATATCTAGTGACAATTCCGCCTAATTTCCTATTAAGCCGACGTGACGTCACAAACGCCACGCAGCCAGACCGGAAGAGTATTCGACGCGTGTCGCTTCTAAACGAAGCATCCTCAGGAGGTCTTGACTCTACGAGCGCACGATCGAGACCTCAAGGATAGCTGCGGGAATACACCATTCAGTGCTTGGCGACAGATTTTCTACTTGAGGGTGGTAGCTAGCCAGGCGGGCATTCGCAAAATGCCCTACCACCATGCTATAACGACTGCCATCCTTAGACAACAACTGGGACCGACGGCATGTCTCTGTAGCACCTATACATACATGTTTATAGCATTTGATTTGTGAGGGCGCGGAGCTCGAGGCTGGCGGTCAGCGACGAGATAGCATCACTTTGTTAAAATACCTATTTTTCTGTGGGTGCTTTTCTTCCTTATCCTCATAACTTGCCCTCCGAAGCATGGAAGCGCTTAGTAGTAATGTCACTAGCTGTCACTCATCCAACTCATGACCGCGGGCGACGTTGCTTAACTTTGCTGATCGGTTAAGAACAGCTAAGTAAACTTCACTAAGAGCACTTCATGTATACCGCTTATTTCATGGAATCAAACCACATCTTCCAAACGTGGGTGCTTAGGCACTTCTGTCTACCAAGTCGGGGAATACAGGTGTGACGGCAATGCTGTTTCTTTAGACAGTAACACAACTTTAGCTTTATGAAATATTAGTCAATTTGTAACCCAATGATATAAATTTAGGTTATAAGTACAATCGTAGCTTAGAAGGCCACTCCGACCTTAATGACGCATAATGGTTTAATAATACACATATACGGTCATGCGTATTACCGATAACTGACTCTGTAATAAAAGCTGATATGACCAAGCCAAGTGTTGTATATCGAGAAAGTTATCACCTTGTTATTTTGGTACATAAGTATACTAGTTATATTGTGGAGGGACTTTCATCTTCCATGGTAAAGTGTAATAAAAACCAGCCAAGTGCGAGTGGGACTACGCACGAAGGGTTCCGTACCATTATTTGTAACCTTATTTTGCAAGTTACAGACACTTTTGCAGTGGCCGATTGAGCTGGGTATGAACGGTGAAAACCTCTTTTATTGTATGGGAGCCCTGTTAATTAAAAGTTAAAGCGTCTACCTGTAACCGTTATTAGAATCGAGCAAAAAACGGTAAAAAATCGAGTTTATTGTATGGGAACGCCCCTTAAATATTTATTTCATTTTATATTTAGTAATTGTTGTTATAGCGGCAATAGAAATACATATCTGTGAAAATTTCAACTGTCTAGCTATCACCGCTCTTGAGATACTGCATGGCGACAGACGGGCGGACGGACAGCGAAGTCTCAGTAATAGGGCCCCGTTTTTACCCTTCGGGTACGGAACCCTAAAAACCTCAGAAGTTATTTTCCTTGTGGATGGCGACACGAATTGTATTTCCTAATGGAAGAACGGGGTTCAGATACTGTGTGTTCAAAATAGTATGGTTTATATGCAATCGTGATGGACCTGGTGTTAAGCGGTAACCTCTGCCTATAACATATGCAGTTTACATATGCATTTGCAAAGTGGCAAACTGCACTGCGCCCTGATATAAAAGATCCTAAGTAAGTGCCTGTAATTTTATTGGCACCCATACCCTTCAGACCGGAACGTAGTAATGAATCACATAGATACCATTATATATAGGTTTCCGAAAACACACCTATTGTGTTTATAATAATAGAGTAATTAATACCAACTTAAAATTTGGGTCTTAAATAAACGTAGATATATCATGTGATTATAAATGTGATAGCTGTTATGGTACTGCAGCTGACACATCTTAAATATGCAAAATGTCTGAAGTTAGGAGCGAATTTAGTAGTGGATTCTATAGCGAATTTAGAGCATAATTCATGCAGCATCCTACTTGATAACTGTATTAGTAATGACCCGATCACAACGTGTTTGCTGGAGACCATGTGTCTATAGCTGCTCATTTGTATCTCCTGAATGAATGGACCTTTGTGTATTTATGTTTTTATGCCAAAATTTAAGAGGCCTTTTACATTATGCAGCCCTCTCACTCGCACTTTTAAAGATAATTTCAAATAGCAACAATATGGTTTATATTTTTTTTAATGTGGTCAATCATTATTTCGCTGCATGCAACTGATGTTCACAACATATTTTTACTTTGTTACATGTTGAGTCCAATAAGAATTAGAGGCCCAAAATTTAAAATAACTAAATTACGCGTTTTGGATCCCTCATTACAGATATCAAAATGAAAATTGGTAGAGAACATCTATAGTTGCATGCAGAGAAATAATGATTGACCACATTAAAAAATATATAAACCATATTGTTGCTATTTGAAATTATCTTTAAAAGCGCGAGTGAGAGGGCTGCATAATGTAAAAGGCCAAGTTATAATATGTGCCATCAAATCTTTCTATTAAGGTATTTGACCTACAAGCTGAAATCAAATTGTAAGCTGGAGACCCATGTCCCCAGCTAGCACAATTTCTACAGCTGAAACGGATAAGGCTAGAGTACCGCTTCATGCCATGAAAACAGTTCCCGCCATAAGATTTAGATTTTTACATCTCAATGCCTCCAACAACTTATATTTAAATTTAAAGAATATATTTACTAGGGTTTCATGACATGAGATAATATGAGAAAAATGCTTTTAAATTAAAAGTACGTATACTGAAATAGAAATATCACCTGTGAAAGAACTTTCAAAGGACATACATAATTGGACTATGTTTCAATGTTTTCTATAATATTATATACATACATAGCACCACGTTTGTTTCCCAGGCGTGTATATTGCGGAATATACTACATTAATTAAAAAGAGAACGCACAAAAAATATGGTTAATCGTTACCTTTTAAAAGAGGTGTAAACACTCTAAAAGTAAACGCTACCCTTCCTTCCAAATCCGAAACTCGATCATTACGACCGTGTAAACATAAAACAATAACGTTGCGAAGGCGAGGCAAGTACCGCAAACGATTGTTTGCACCGCCTCGTAAACTAAACACTACGTAAGCTGACAGTCGCTTGTCATCTAGATGCTTAACTTGATTAATAGACGATTTGGGAGTGCTCGATTAATACACAGGCGCCGATCCATTCAGCTCGCTGCCTCCTAATCATGATCAAACAAAACATTTCAACAGGGTATGATTGATTCCGGCAACTATACCTGAAAATGTTATTGTAATTAAGGGCAAGTAAATAAACACTTGAGTACTGTACTGTATCAGCCGGACAGTCCATTGCTGAACACAGCCTCCCCCAAATAAGGGCGGATTTGCCATTATCCTCACGCTTGGCACGCGGCTTTGGGATCGCGGATATCAGTATCTCAGAAAGTGCTGCACACCTGGTGTGTTACCCTTAGCTGCCTCCTACGACACCTACGGTTTGAGAAGGGAGGTGACATTCTAGCCTGGCACCTCACGGCAAACCCTTGAGTGCCGAGCTAGAATTGCACCTTCCCATCCCCCCCAAACATCCCGTGGGACTCATAAAAGGCGACGAAAGTAAATATAAAAATACCAGAAGGTGGACAGCAGTGCCATTTCAAGACCTACCATTTTGCTACACTACAAACCCCATGACGCCTGCTAACCGCAGGGATTGTGACTAAACCAATTGTGCGATTTGTTCATCCTTGGACGCCTTACGGTTGATGTGTACTCAGAATAGATTACAGTTTTTGAAGAGTAAAGTGGTAAACTAAAATGCATGTGAGGTTATTCGTACTAATTCAAAATTAACATGATCGTGGAAATTCCCCAAGCTACATCATAATCATGTCCATACTTGAGTAGTTTTCTATTTTCGTGTAGTAGAATAAAACCAAATTACAATACCCATATCTTGTAAGATTCTATTCTAAAAATAATTATTGTCATAGTAAATTACGCACCAAGGGACAAGCCAGTGTAACATTATACGAATAACATTATATGAATGCTCGGAATTTAACCGAAGGATTCTAAAATCAGCTCTCAATGAATCGGAATTCAATCGGAATTTAAACGAAGGATTCTAGAATCACAGTAGATAAGCACAACCTGGACAGAAATATGTTAAGGACATAATAATATCTATAAAATAATGACATTAGTGCAAACTTCTAGCAATGAATGGAATGCCTAATCATAATATTTATAGAGTTATATTGGATAATAAGCTTACTATGACGGAACATATAGATACCATAGTGAGTAAAGCTTATAAAAGCCTTGGGTTTGTCATTCGAACTTGTAAACCATTCTCTGATTTAAATTGTATTAAAGTCGTATATTACGCATACGTTCGTAGTGTACTAGAATACGCAAGCAGTGTTTGGTCTCCTCATTATATTACTCACAAACAATGTATTGAAAAAATCCAGGCAAAATTCGTGAAACATCTAAATTATAGAACTCGTACCTACTCGGAATATGAAGCAAGCTGCACCCGTCATAAGCTTATGCCTTTAGAAGATAGACGAACCTTATTGGACGTCATGTTTTTATACAACATAGTAAATGGACACCTAGATACCCCTCCCTTGCTGGCGGCAATCAATTTTAATGTACCCAAAAGGCGTACAAGACATACTTCATTGCTTTCGCCTACGTTTTGTCATACCCAATATGCAAAAAATGCACCAATCACTCGGATAATCCATACATATAATCTTAACTTTTCTGACTTAGACCTCTTCCATATGTCTAAAGATGTCTTCAAAGGAAAAGTATTCGAACGCTTGATACTCGGCAAATAGTATGTAAATAACTAACTAGCTACCATAGAACATATAATAATACTCTAGCTACTGCAATGCAATCTTGGAAGTAGGCACCTATATATTTATAAATAAACAAAAATAAATTAATGATTTTCTTGTTATAAATAACGCACGCACACGTAACTTGAAAAGCAGTGAATACAAAAAATAAAAATATAAGAATAAACAAACAGGACGTGTATGTATTGTATTGTGCTGATAGGTGTCTGCATGGGTTTGTGTTTGCGACGGCGTGCATAACACACCTAGGTACCTATGTGTTTTGTTCCACATGTACGCGATATACTTTATTTGATTTCATAGTGTAAGTACCTATTTAACATCATCTTGTGTCACCGAGTGACATGAAACGGGTACTTATACTATATCATAATATGTTCTATTTTTATATTCTAAAATTCATCGATACTTAAATATTCCAAGTCTTTAAACATATACACGTTATATGTTTATAATTTATATACACATTGATGAATTGGTTCTTAGCTTACCTATGAATATTTTATTAATTACCATTATTGACTATACTATGATATATAAGTATACTGCATTCTTAATATTTTGTTACGATATTTATTTTTATTCAAAAAACATACCTACACTGCATATCAACATCTTTATTCATGCCCCGCGGTTAACATATACTTAGGTATATAGAATAAGTTTTGTCTGCGAGCAACGCGAGCGCGCTTAGACTTTGGGCACACTAGGTATACAATCACACATCAACTGCATCTACAAACATACATGCATGCGTGCACAAGCGCGCTTGCAAACCAGGTAATTACTGATTGAACAAGTAATATTATATTACTTGCTTGCCTAACCTAAGCGTGAAAGCGCGGCTCATTTAGTCATTCACAAATGATATATATATGTGTGTGTAGGTGTCCAGCACCTACCTACATACTTATTTGTACTTTTATTTAATCAGTGTTAATGTATGTAAGACTTAGATATATAACTTAGTAATAATTTAGGGAGACCTGTAATTGGCTGTATTACTTAACTGTAATGTATTTGTACCATTTAAATATTGTAGTGCTGTTGGTCTCCTTCAAATAAATAAATAAATAAATAATTATGATAGTAATTATAAATCTAATCTAAATCTGATAATCTCCACTCCCTATTAGGAGTGGAGATAACATAAAATTTAAATATAAAACCAACTCGCGCCATGAAGAACTTTATTCAGAACATAATGTTGTCTTTACACATGATAATTACATATAGTAACTAAACAGTTTGAACATTTTAAACGGTTTGTCACCCCGTGACCACGATCACTGCAAAGTGTTTGAAACGTCGGGACAAATATAATGACAATAAACCACAAGTACACGATATACCTACATACATACTCGTACATCCGGCAGTCATATTAAACTCATGTAGAATTGATCGTTTTTTTTTTATCTTTGTAACAGCTCGACTTTTTCCAGTGCCAAAATTACCTCTGCAACCTCGAGAGCCAGGTAATACGCAACATGCCCTTCCACCATGCGGCAAAACTCAAGCTGGCGGTGGGGATCGAACCATAAACCTGCGGCACGGCAGTCCGTTGCTATTACTGCTCCGCTATCATTGCTTCAAAATAGGTACTTATACATAGTAGAACGTAGTCCACAAAATTAACACAAATTTTCAACCAATATTAGGTCCTGAAGCTAAGGGTTAGTAAACTGTATAACGTAGACTTTAAGACGCTTTAACAAGGTATGTTTACTCGGAAAGTTGTGGGTGAAATTACGTGACTCTATTGGCTGGCCCGTGATTAAGCAGCAATCTTGCTCCGAAGGTCCTATTACGTATGTGTAATTACTTAAAAGATTATGCTAATAGTCACTTGTTTTATGGTAGGTTTAAATCGCGTCTGCCCATCTCATTTGCAGTGCAATAACAAGTTGAAGTACTGAGTATGTTCTTCTTACTCTGAGATACTACTACTTATTTATCGTTCACCCAGTAGATTATGCTGGCTACTTACCGTACCCTTCTAGCCCAAATACAGAGTATTTGCACAAAGTGTTGCTTTTAGGCAGAATATTAGAGACTGTTTTTTTAGCTACCGATGGAATACCACCAAACATATCGCCACCCAGTTTCTACCCTTCTTACCACCTGGTGACCTGGCCTGAAGAAATAAATTTAATTTCACGCTTGTTTCCCCGCCCGTGACAAGTTCAGACTAAATTTATGAACGTGACAATGACTTTTTGTACAAACACAGCAAACAACACAATGTATAAACATGGCATTTCAACCAAAAAACTAAATAAATCACAACTACAACATCAAAAGTAATAAAATAACTATGAACGAAAAATTCTGTAAATAGGTAAACAGAAACAGGGGAGGAACAATGTATTACTTTTTGTGAGATAATAAAATAAAAAATATAGTTCAAAAGACGTAGCTCAGTAAAAAAACAAAATTAATTCGTGATGTTATTATAGATATGTACCTACCTGATATCTTCTTGCTGGCTTTCATCAAATACTCGGTATGCAATATATTGAACTTTTTTTACATCGTGCCGCTATATTGACGACGAATTGAGCGTGGCTGTAAACTTCCTGTGTTGAATATTAAACATTCTTCGCCGCTCCCAGTTTTCGCTCACTTTTTTGCAATCAAAACGTGTATATGGCGATTACAGCTTTTGCTTCTTTTACTTCAATATTGCATTCCGATTACTTTGCGTGTTGCTGACTCTTATATCGAAAGTTTAGATAGCCAAATCTCAATCTCAGTTAAAAATATGCGAGCAATAGAAAATATTTACGAGCTATAACTTTAGAATCTAGTAAATTGTTGGTTCAACAAATTCAATTTGTAGAACACGGCTAATCTTTTGTTTAACAAACCCTATTAAAGTTTGCAAGATAAAAAAGCTTTTTGAGGCTTTACGTTTGCTTTTGACGTTTTCATATAATATTTGTCTGAAAACTTGATAACACGAATAAAATAAATTGTTTGGTTTTGTTTATAGTCTAGACCTCGCGGGTGAGATCAACTATTATGTATTATAGCGAAGCGTGTCACGTACAATGTAATAAACGAGTGCTATCGACCTTATTGTAGGAGACAATGGATGTCAATAACATAAATTAATTAAAGTTTACGTAGACACAATGAACAGAACAGTATTGGGGAGGGAGAGGAAGTACTAATGAAATGTGCGCAGTGCCGACGCCGACTCTGGCTAATGTACCGAAACAAACGCATCAACTTCCAGCCCAGTTTCGGAGAGAATCTACGAAATTGTTTGTCTCTATATTCAGCTATCAATTTATTGCGTATCTATTACACTGATATTGGATATTAGATTCCGACAAATGAGAATCAGACTTGACTGAACTAGATATCAATTTACACGAGTAAAGTAATAGGTAGATAAGATCTATTAAGTAAAGTAATAGGTAGATAAGATCTATTACTTTATTCGTTGCCTGCCCATTTCATATTGCAATAGTACCTTAAACGTATAAATTAACTTCAATTATAGCATTGATGTTGCAAAACTCATCATTGTTATTTACAGAACCTAGACAACTTAGCTAGAAATTAGTAAGAAGTTCTTATAAGTTTCCGCTTAGGTAAGTTCAACGTTTTTGATAATTCAGTTGTATTATTTTGAAATAATAATTACATACTGTACATAGCCACATTAAGTATCGCATAAAGTCACTTACGATGGATCTTTAATCTTTTATTCCAAGTAAAGATTAAAATAATTTTGGAACGAAAATAATAGATTTGAAGAGCTCGAAACGATAATAAGCCAAGAAATTCAACGTGAGCCCGAAGAAACGTGCCACACAAAGAACAACTTTTCCTTCGCAATGAGCAAAAATCGAAGTTGAGCTGAAGGAAATTCATTCCTAATTCTTCCTAACAGCCTAGGTTGGAGTTAGGAAACTCGTGAAACAAAATTATTTCGAGCTATGAAAAGGTACAGTAATAATTGTGATAACCTATTATTTATTACTGCACTTTATCATATTATGTACTAATCACTAAGATAAGAGTGAACTAGTAAAATATATTCAGAATTAATTACTGATAAGATAACATTTTTGTCAAATTGAATTTTTTTGAGAATATATGGATAGAGTCACAAAATTTACGAAATTTATGAAATAGCTCGGATTGATCTCGATCTGAAATAGTCCCGAGGTTTCTATAGTATATATATTATATAATATACATTATCATATAATATATAATGTATTTTTGGCTAAATAAACATCTGTAATTACACCTTGCATACTTACATTTATTATTTAGCACTGTAATATCTGCAAAGCAATTTTTGACTTGACTTTTGAGTGGCTATGGCTATGGACTGCCGCGCAGCAGGTCCATAGTTTGAATCACGCCGCGGGCTAGAGCTTCACCGCATGTAGAAAGGGCATTTTGCGAATGCCCGCCTGGATAGCGACCACCCTCAAGTAGAAAATCTGTCGCCAAGCACCTAACGGTGTGTTCCGGTAGCTGTCCTTGAGAGCCAGTAAAATGACATCCACATGAGACCTAACAACTGTACGTCTCAGGGTAACGGGCACGGTGCAATTCATCGTTGATGAAATGTATCTGCTATAGGCAGAGCTTAGTCCACTTAACATTAGGTGGGCCGCGGGCTTGTTCCGTCACAATAACATAAAATAAAAAGAAAATAAAAAAAAAACTTTTATTACTTTGCACTTATATTAAAAAATATTTTCAGGAAATACTCGTGCACTCTAACCATTTTTAAAACCGTATTAATTAAAATGAATACTCACCTCTTTTAGTCTATTTCTGTTTGCCGTAGTCCTTGCGGCTTACGAGCAGAAACTGAATAAAACAAAGTTTACTACATACGAGGAACTATCGCAGAGGAACTCATGCAACAAGCTTTATTGCATCACTGTAAAGGGAAACTTTGGAATAATATTATCCGTGTACCAATTTAATTAATATTGAGAAAGTACGTAGTAACTATTTGCATAGAGCAGTTGTTATTGTTGTTACATTGGAATTATATTTTAGGTAATAAAATCGTTTTTATGGTAACATCCGTTTAATATGGTTTTCCGCCATTATCGAGGCTTAATGCAGATCGTCTTCATATATTAATATGTTGTATCTATAGTAAAATATTGAAATGGTATATAAATTTACCTACTTTAGGAAAGTGTTTAAATTTGACCAAAGTGTCGATTGCTGTCCAATATGTGTAACAATTCGTAGGACTTAACATGAGTATGAATGTAAGTATGTTTACATTACTGAATTCTGTAAAAAGTAATGGATATAGAAATTATTTCGGATGTAAAGAGAAAACTTCCAGCGGGATTTCAACCCGAAATCCCAACTAAATATCTTTGGCGACATCTACCTAAAAAGCATGAAACTACTAAGGCTTGTAGTTTGATGCTTGATCTAAACTCAACAACAATTTGATGACGCCGTTTTTAAATTGACAAATTTTTAATCAAAGAGAGATTTTAGATTATTCACGCATTCTTGACAAAAACATAAAACTGATTTATTATTATTTAGTTATCATTTTCTATCTATAACTTATGTATTTTATGAGCATGCGTAATGGATAGCCAATAATTTACACTACTTAGTACTTACTCACTGGTACTTGGAATTTTACATCTTCTTTATGTTATTTTATTCTAATTGAACATGAATTAGAATAATTACATTATTTTTCAATTAAATATAACGTGGGTCCTAGCCGGTTCCTAATAAGTTAATTGAACGTCGTCTATATGAAATAGGTGATACAATTTATAAATAAAGACTTCACGTCTTACAAGTACAAGACTACAATGTTTTGTGCTCTTTATTATTATGTGATATAGTTTTTTCTATGGATGAACTTTATAGCACGCAATGGAAGCGTTTAAGTGTGTTGGTACGTTTAGTTTTAACTGCTTCACGCTGAAATTGGTAAACCAAATTTGAAGAAATTTACCCCAGAGGTAAAAGTATAAAAGAACAGTAATATGTTCAAGGTTAGACATGGACCGTGATGTCAATAAGTCCCACATATACAAAATTGAGGATGATCTAGCTTCTCTAATAGGTACTTAAGACTATTTTCCTATCAGTCCGACACCATAAGGAACAAATGGACGTAATCAAAAACAATATGAAAAACAGTTTCATACGACCGTATCCGTCCCATAAGACTATCATATGACGTTATATAACCGTACTCTGGTTGATGAGCAGGGACGTTTTCCGTCAAAGAGGAATTGCGCACACTCGGTGCTGTTCCCAAAGTTTTCATTGTAACATCTTAACTTATGCAATATAGCGTCTGCTTCTTTAATACTTTCCACGAACGGTCGATTACGTTTAACGACTCGGTACGAGCGAATTTTCTTATTTACTGTAAGCTGGCAGAAAATCGCGCTACGCCATTCATAGACGGCGCGATTTCACACAAGACGTGTTTGATAGGGGAACTTTGGTTGTTGTTCCTTTTGCGACTCGGCATGTCTACCCTAATGTATTATACGCATAAAAAGACTTTTGGCTGGCTTAGAGAAATATATACCGTGGACGACTTTCGATTTCTTGCAAAACATTGCTTATTTTTAAGGATATTTAGAAGCGAAACGAGTTCGTGTTAAGTATAACAACGAAAACGAAAACTATTTAGACTAAGCTAATTATTTTATTGCCAAGCGTGGGGATTATGTAAAACCCCCTTTAATACCACGAGGTTGTGATGGACTAAGGACGAGGCCCACCTGGTTTTAAGGGTTAACTGCCTATAAAGTTGCATTTCGCGCAGGGTGGTAGGGCATTTTGCGCATGCCCGCCTGGCTAGCTACCACCCTCAAGTAGAAAATCTGTCGCCAAGCACCTAACGGTGTGTTCCAGCAGCCTTCCTGGAGAGCCAGTAATTCTAGGTTAGCTTGAACAACATCTTCGATCACATCATCACTTACGATCAGGTGAGATAGTGGTCAAAACCTAACCAATCAGGCATAAAAAAAAATTCGACACAAGTGACGTACTCCCTGAGACATAATTATAGTTGTTAAGTCTAATATGCCTGTAATTTTACTGTCTCTCAAGGGCTGTTACCGGAAAACACCGCCGTAGTCTTGTTGATGACCGCGCCCCGTCCCCTATGACGGTAAAAGAAATACAATTGGAGTATAAAGTTCCGGTGGCCAAATGGAATAGGCATTCGGCGTGGAATTGGAGGACGCGGGTTCGATTCCCGTTCGGAACAAAACATTTTGCACTCCAAGAATTTGTCAATGTGATTTTCGCTCAGCACGCAAAAGTACTTCTAGTCATATTAAGAAACAATACATTTAAAAAAAAACTAGAAAGGTAGAACCATAGACTTTCTATGCTGTCATTTGATTATGCCACTTTTGCAATTCACGTTAAAAGCCGTGACAATAAATGCCCAAATGAAAGCCGAAAAATAAAAAAAACAATCTTTTTATAACTAAAACGTCCAGTGGGCATGTGTAACAATATATCCATCATGTATTGTAATAGGTAAAAGCCTTTGTACGTCGGTGATGGCGGGCGCACCGGCCACCGGTTATTGATGACGCTGTTATCGACGCTCCCATACCGATCTAATATCAATAACCCATCGACAAAAAAGCCTCTTTCCTGACGTGCTGTAGGTAATTTTAATTTAAGCATAGAACGGGCGTGGCCTATGGTGTCGTATTCGGTGACGGTGCCTTGCCTATTGCTATTAAATTGATGGTGTAAAAACAAATTTGAGAGACTTTTAGCATAAACTAGCTGTACCTGCGACTTCATTCGCGATTGCCGTACCTGGAGACTAATTATTCACATTTGAACACTGTTTATCTCATATTAAGCAACACTGTGGTCTGCGGCGAAGCACTCTTAGTTAAACATAGGTCAGAAAGGAGCTGTTTGCTTTGGGTTGGAAAACTCCGGGGTTGTATTTTCCAGAAGACAGTAGTTAAGTAACTCAGAGAGTTCCTTCGCGGTTCGCACAATAAATGTTGAAGCAAAGTCTTGGTGCGTTTCTTTGGAATTTCGATTATAAAACGGCGTAAATTTTATCTTAGCAAGCTTGCAAAACTAATTAAGGGTGCTGGGATGCCCGTGGGGTACCGGGCTGCCCGTGGGGAGCCGGGCTGCCTGTAAGTTGCCGCACGGCCCGTGAGTTGTCGGGCTGCCCGTGAGTTGCCGGGCTGCCCATGGGGTGCTGGAGTGCCTATGGGTGCCGGGCTGTACGTGGGTGCCGGGCTATCCGTGGGGTTAGAACTATTCTAACAAAAAAAAAAATTGAAATCGGACTACGCGTTAATAAATTACAACTAACTGTACATTTTCACATGCATCCCCTTTCACTAACACTACATCTTCTCGGCGAAGATCCTGCAGAGCCTGAAAACCAAAGTCTCTAACCAGTGTGTGTTGCCTGTGATTACTTATAGCACTAAGACGTGCTTAACAGTGTCCCCTATGAACAAGCTCAGAGTCCCTCAACGAGCTATGGAAAGAGCTATGCTTGGAGTTTCTTTGCGCGATAAAACCTGGAACGTGGATATTCACCAAAGAACCAAAGTCACCGACGTAGCTCTCAGCATTTGCAAGTGGCAATGGGCGGGCCACATTGCTTGACGAACTGATAACCGATGGGGAAGAAAGGTTCTCGAGTGGTTACCACACTACACCGGAAGACGTAGAGTTGGTAGGCCACCCACCAGGTGGTATGACGACATCGTGAAGGTCGCGGGCAGCCAATGGTTACAAGCGGCTAATAGGTGTTCCTTGTGGCGCTCTATGGGGGAGGCTTTTGTTATACAGTGGACGTCTTCCGGCTGATGATGATGAACACTTTTAATATATACCTATTATACCTTTACGATGGTGTTAACAAAGTGTTAGCAAAGTTAAGCAACGTCGCCCGCGGTCATGAGTTGGATGGGTGACCGCTAGTGACATTACTACTGAGCGCTTCCGTGCTTCGGAGGGCACGTTAAGCTGTCGGTCCCGGTGGTTGTCTTAGGATGGCAGTCGTTATAGCATGGTGGTAGGGCATTTTGCGAATGCCCGCCCGGCTAGCTACCACCCTCATGTAGAAAATCTGTCGCCAAGCACGTAACGGTGTGTTCCGGCAGCTGTCTTTGAGAGCCAGTACTTCTAGATTAGCCTGAAAAACATCTTCGACCACATCATCACTTACCATCAGGTAAGATAGTGTTCAAAGGCTAACGTATAAAGCATTAAAAAAAAAACAGTGGACATCTTCCGGCTGATGATGGTGAATGAACACTTATGATATACCTATTATACCTTTACGATGGTATTGTGTGAGACAGCTACAAGTAATATTTACTCACTCTACATAGGATGTTTCTAAACAATAATTACTTTTCGGTTTTTATGTTGTATGTAACATGTAATAGAGGCGAGAATGTTGCCTTTGCAATATACTTAAAGCTTTACGTGTAAAATATATGTAATAAAAGACCAACATGATATAAGCCACCCCACTCCAGTTTATTGGTAAGCAATTTCGTTATGGGTCAACTAATTGATATTAATGATATAGACTCTACACGAAAGCGTGGAGGAACACTGTCCGCAAACATAAACGGCCATTAATATACACTATAGCGCAAAATTTTGTTAATAAATTTGAACTGCCTGTTTTATTGAACACTTAAGAGGCATTTTACATTTTAATGCGGTATACGAAGATTTTAAGCGCTTAATTTACTATCATAGGAAATATCTACAGGTTGTTTAATAAATGATAAAAATAGAATAATCTGTTCTCTTTTCAGTTAATGTACCAGATTTACAAAAATAACATTAATTATTTTGTAGTGACCAATCTCCCGCACCTTGTTTTACGAATTAAAGTACACATAGCCAACTTCAGAGTTCTATCTCTTGTATAAAGATTCATCAAATTTACAATTAAATAAAAACTGTGCATCAGGCATATAATTCTGTTGACACATAGTGTACTAGAATATCGATAATTAATCGTCATTGTAGAAAAAAAAAAGATCTTGCGCCAATTTCCACGAATTATATCAGCAGTTTACCACGATATATTGCGTTTAATAAAGTGTAATTCCAAACAGATATTATATGAAAAGAAAGTTTATTCTTTAATTAATCTAATATTTTATAAATTGTGCTATTAATTCTGTTTTGTTAGACAAGAAAAAATATTTAACATAACTCGAAATGCTCATAAATTGAAATGTACAAGCGCGAGGCGATCAGTACCGCGCGAGCGCTCATCGAGGTAGGACCTGCGTTTGTTTTGCCTTGCTCTGACGTCTCGTACGCGGAACACTTAGACGCAAGTTTATTGTGCGACCACAGAGTTTTGATCATGTCTTAATTTTTTTAAGTAACAAACTATACTTTATTTCTGTTGTCCATAATATAATTATTGTTGTCTTGTTAAGTAACTACATCTTTAGTTTCTGTTCATCCATTGTGTTAAAAAAAGGAAACGTCACAATTATGCAGCCTTATACAGCGTTATTGGAAAAATGCTAACAACCTCAGAGGGTTGACTTCTTCTTTTTGGTCTGCTAGTTTTATATTATTCTAGTTTAAATTAGTAACTCACTACAACTTTTGTTTTAGAAGGATAAGATGACAGGCGAATAATTGATTTTTAATATTTTTGGATTCAGTTAAGGTCTATAAGTGAACACAGCGATAACTTCAGCAGGAAAATAAACTATCTTCCTAATTTGTACAAAACAGCCTCCCGGCTTTTCCATCATTTGTACAAACCGGGATACCAGTTAGCGGTCGATAGTGGTATTTACAAATTTACCATAAAATCTGCGTAAGTGTTTTCTGCGTAGGTTTAAGTTTTGAAGCAGTGATGGCTCAGTGGCATTGGCTATGGACTGCTTCGCAGCAGGTCCATGGTTCGAATCCCGCCCAGAGCTTGAGCTTCACCGCATGGTGGAAGGGCATTTTGCGAATGCCCGCCTGGCTAGCGACCACCCTCTAGTAGAAAATCTGTCGCCAAGCACCTAACGGTGAGTTCCGGCAGCAGCCCTTGAGAGCCAGTGAAATAACAGGCAAAAATGAGACTTAACAGGTATGTCTCAAGGTGATGGGCGCAGTGCAGTTCGTCACTTGTGATGAAATTCATCTGTTATAGGCAGAAGATACCGGTTAACATCAGGTGGGCCTCGCGCTTGTTCCATCACAATGACATAAAAAAAAATAAAAAAAAGTCCGACTTTCATAATCCAAATGGTTTTCAAAATGATGCATCCTTGCCCATACAAGAAAGAATCCATACTTTTCTGAGATAACGGAAGTATTTTGAATATTTTGATGAAATCTGAAACTTTGGCCCCAAAATATTACGTCATTTCATATTAATATCGTAACTACGTCAACAGTTATAAACCTAGAAAAACGCAATTTTGCATATGTATAAGTCATTTTTCCATCGATACATTTTGCAACGCAAACACTTACCGATGCAAATTTGCGTATTAAATAATTTCGTAACTAATTTTAAACTTCTAAACCAAAAAATCTGAAATAATACAAGTGTATAATTTATATATGTAAATAACAATATCAAAGAAGGACCAAAGCCGTAGGTGGTATAGTTTTACAGAAAAAAATATTGCTCTCCAATACAGTTTTCCCGCCAAAGTTCTTAAAACAATTGGGTTGTTTTAATCTTGTTACTTTAAAATATTTGTCGTTAAAATCTGTAACAATTCATGGCTAAAGAACAATAGTGAATTATCATATTAAAAGAAGAATCGAAGTTCTAGGTGAGTCTTGTTACGAAAAAATAAAAATAGCAATTAAATTACTATTTCCCACCATTTTTGTCGTGTGTTCAAACCCCATTTCCAGTATTTTTTTTCTATAAAAAGGTGTATTATCATTTATTTTCCATAGAGGAAATAGTGAGCATAAGAGTATATAGTGAGGATTGCATTGGTACCAAGAAGTATATATGTTGATTATAGATTGCATCAAAGATATTCGATTTAAAAACAAAAAAACCTCAAAATGTGTAAATATATATTTACATTTTGCTGTTTGGTCTACTCAAACTAAATGGATGAAAATGTTATTTTTTTAAAGGTATAGGTGATATATTGTGGTATGGAATATGAGGGTGACATGTTTGAGTAATGGAAAACCAAAAACGTCATGGGACGTTAATTTGTGGTTGGTACTGAGTTGTTTTCCGGATGCACAGAAAAATAAACCTCAATCCTATACATGGTCATTATGGCAGACAGTGTTAACGACTGGATATAGATACTGTGTAGAGTGTGAACGAGGAAAATAGCAATTTTTGGAAAATTTCAAAGAAAGAGCTTTTAGTCCGCAGTTTTTAATCAATGCCGTAACGTCAAATATTTATATAATTTTAAGCCGTATAATTATTTAAGTTTATTGTTACAATAAATGAGTCAAACATATCTATGTTTTATTCATCAAGGATGAATTGTAAATATACGATTCACGATGTAGGTTGACTATTTAATGTATCTGCATGTACATCTTTTCTATAACATTAGCAAGTAATCGACAAGAAATTGATTATTTACTCATGCCAATCACACAATTTTTAAATTCGCAACTTACATTTCTTTATTAATGAGTGCTAGTATCAAAATATGTTACTCACAGTCACGCTATTCCGTCGTCACTTCTTTCGCTTGTGTATGCGATGCGCTGGCATTTACCTAAACTTCAGTAGCGTGATTTTGTGAAATGGCTCTTAACAACAACTCAACAAAAAATTGTGCATTTTGCCAGCATCAGAATTTAAAAGAATGTTGAAAAAAAAAACAATAACATACAATCAAGTTTTTTTTTTTCATATTATAATTTTGTCATAGTGACAGAACAAAAAAAAACGAAAAATTCATTAGTGTTGCCATTATATTTTAATTATGTTAAGCAGTGTAAATACTAAAGATAGGCTGTCAATTTATTCTCTAAGTTGCTGTTATGGACATCGAATTGGAAGTTGGTCTATGGTTGGTTGGATATTGACAGCAGTCAAAGTGACAGAACTTAAAAAACTAATGATAACAACTATCCTGAATCTGAAGTACCTAAATACGAAATAAATGTTGAAGCTGATTATAACGAAAGAACATAACTAAATAATGAAGATATATTATACCTACCCAAAAGAAAACTAAGGTGAATCGCCTTAATTTAAGTTTTCTCCAAAATACCGATTCCCAAAAGAACAGTTCGAAACCAGATAAAAGATATGGAAATCAAAGATCAAATCACAACGCAGTGAAATGGAGCTGATATAAAATTACTTTTCTTATTTGCCTACCTGGCCGTAATTTTATACAATCTTTTACAAAGATTAGATATCGTACTACATAGATTTTTTCCTCTAAATAGTATTAAGACTTTTATTTGGTTTAGTTGGAACTTGGAACAAAACATGTTCACCACTGTAGCACAGAGACCACACTATAGGACCAGAAGGATCACTCCAAAGCAAAGCCATCCAATAAAAAAGCACCTCTAGCTACGAGCATTAAAGTGCACATCAGCTCGCAAAGCATGGACATACCTAATATTTATATTCACCTAAAAGGCGTGTCTCTTTCTATCGCATAGCTCTGGTCTCTTCTGCCGCGGCACGCGCCGTAGAATAGTCCCGTCCGGACGGATACGACGATGTACCTGTTGCTTTATACCCAAAGTGCGGAGTAAGCCAGACGTGACTGTAGTTTACTTTTAAAGTTTTGAATAATTTAACGAATTTCAAAAGTTCATTGATCTCTATTTTGATATTATTAGGTATATAAATTTATGGGCGATTAAGTTTGTTGTTAATTTTCACATTTTTGTGGAAAAAATAACGTGATACCTTGAATGCTGTTTTATTTTATGTTTTTATTTTCAATAGGCACCAATTACACAAATTTGGCAACCCTAGCATATAGAAATCTCATTGGTCATCATAAATTTCGTTTATAATGGAAATTTAAAAAAATACATGGTAACATTACCAATTCATGTCTAGGTAAAAGTTTATATAATAATAATAATAATAATAAAGTTTATTGACCATTTTTTTGGAATTTACATACATTTTGATCACAGTTTGATCGGTGTCCGTAGGTTTTTTTAATTAAACGCCTTTATTGCCCTAATTATTTTTGCTTATTAGCATAAAGGCTTAATTTTAGCAAAAAACTATGTAGGTAATATTGGCTTAAATCTAGATAACTTTTCCCGCTATATATTCAAAAAACGCTTATTCATGCACATAAGCACAAGGAATTTAAAAATAAAAAAATACCTGAGATATTTAACTTTTTTCAAAAATGCGGCAAAGTTGGCATGTTTCACGCTATCTACTTATTTACGAAGAGGGTAATATAATCTTCAAAAGAACTCAAAAACTTTAATTAACATACAATTATTGCTGGAAGGCGCTTCTCATATTGGATATCGAAAACTGAGAAAATACGCCAGATAAGCATGCCACTACTCCGTGATTAAATAAGTAATAGGGTATTGCTGCACATTAGTCACACCATAGGGCTATTAACAATCTTCAATTATATTAACCCCATCAACTGAAGGGTGAAATGAAATGAAGGTCTTTGTGTTAGAGAAAACAAATTTTTAGGTATGTTTTTTCTAATTGTACCGACATAACATCAATAAAATAAGGGTAGGATGACGAAAATGGGACATGGAAGGCGTTATTGCGTAATAAATGGTCGAATTATATTAAGATGCCTTTTCGCCATTTTGAGCAAAAGGTCAGGCGTAACATTATCAGAGAAGCTTCGAGAAAATTCTAAATTGAGGTAAATATATTTTTTAAGCTTGCCTCCGTAGTTACGGTTACGCAGACGGTATCTTGTTACGACCTTCACAACAATTTTGTAAGTAATTTCAGGTTTCCTAGCTATTTTCCTGACTACCTAGAGCCAATAAAAAGTAGGTCTACGAGACGCTAACGGCTTTGCAAGTTAATGACCGCGGCGACTAAATGTCATGGTAAAAAAACTGTTGTGGTCGAGTTATTTATTAACTCGACCACAACAGTTTTTTTACCATATAGTTTTTTTTTGTTTGTAGGTAATTGGACTTTTCTTTTTTTTTTGTAAAAACCTAGCGGTGACGGCGTACTTTATGGAAAGAAGTCACCAATTATAGACAATAGCAACACACGCGTGCTGCTCATACATTGACTACTGAAGAAACCCTTTCGCACTTTTCTGGAAGTGGCCCATATTAAAGCCCAAGGGAAAGATTGATTTCTTAGGTAATTCTGCACCTCTTGCAGGTTCGTGACCCGCCGTTACACGGACTCTTTCAGACTACCTGCGAGTTGTCAAAATACGGATGAACCCTTCGGTGGTAACTAGCGATAATAACTGCAACGAAAAAATGTTCTGAAATTGAAATATTATAATATACATAAATATACATATCTAGCAAAACTCCTCTGATTACCCTTTGGCGGATATACACACGTGATGATGGTTTTTTTTCTGATCTATAGTCATTGGAGGACTAAATGAGGTCAAAATAATAATTAAATAAAACAAGATATCTTTCACATATCTATTCTCCCGCTGAAATTATTACAGTATGAGTTATTACATTACATAGCGCTATTTTTTGATACCTCGTTTGATGTTTTGGACCTAAGTTTAAACCTGTTTATTTGATATTTAATAACACAAGATAACAAGAGGCAGACGCTTTCAAAAGAAATAGTATAACGTTGATATTGTAGTTATAATTACAATATTAACAAAGTAAATAATGTATAATTCTTAATTGTAAATTATTTACGTTGAGTAAAAATTATCATTCTTGACAGAGACCTCCATTAAACTAAAATATCATTATTCTGCTTTACAATCGCGAAATATTATCGAAGCTTATGCTTCGAAAAACTTTTTACAGAAAATAATCTGATGTTGAACAATGGAAGGTACTAAATAGCTTGTCGCATCAGTTGTAATTAATATTAAACGAGGCTAATTCTTAATCCGTTCATTAGTTGCTTCGATACTCGCAAACAAGTAAATTAATCTGATCTTAAACTCGATCTCTAATTGGCATCTTTTACCTAGAACAGATAATAATCTTAAATTAAAACGGAAACTTGGGTAAATGTATTAAGTTACTAAATTTGGCCTTTTAATACTTTAAAAAACTCTTATTTTGTTTATAACATATGTACTAGCTTTTACTCGCGGCTTCGCCCGCGTGGATATCCCTCAGGAACCGGTACTGGATAAAATTAACTTAACCCTCCTTTTTTGGGAGCCATGTAAAAAGTGTCATATAAAAACAGGTTACTTTTTAATCTTTTTAAATCGTAACCGTTTTGTAGGTCGATGAAATTTCAGTTCAGTACCAAATTTTCCATAAAGTTTTACATTCTGGTACACTTCGAAAACAATAGTACATTGTACATTGTCAAGGGGAGAAAACGATCAATTTCTGGTCGAGAGTTTGTTTAAGCCCTACGCGTAGCGGAGGGCTTAAAGGCAACTCGAGAACAGAAAAAGAACTTTCTCCTGAGTGATATATAGTGCTTTATACTACACCTACGAGGAAAATAAAATTATTAGACGTTTTCTTGTACTTTCCTCGAGACTTCTCAGGCAGTAAGTTCTTTATGACTTATTGAGCTGCATTTCTTATTTCTTGTGGCGTCATCATTATAAAATCGTCACTACTATCAGATGATTTTTTTTTATTTTTTTTAAGTGGTTTATTAGATTTTCCACTGACTCCAGGGTCCGTGCCATTTTTTAGGTTAACTTAGAAATTTCTTAATTAATTACATTACTATGGGGAGCATTACATATTTAGCGGGGAACACAGTTATAAGGGATGCTAACTTTACATAACTTTTATATATACTATTACAAAAGAGTTACAAACTGGTTTGCACAGGCATTCTGAATGGACCAGTGTCTTCAAGCAGCACTCGTTCACGAGTTGACTCGCGTCGACTCAACCATTTGTGAGGGAAGAGGGCGACCTGACACACGATGCCGCCGCTTGCCTACACTTTATAGTGAGCATGACCGTTCCGAATGCCCGCGCCAATCCGCTTGCCAAAGGGGGAGAAAACTATAATTAAACACTACATTTTTACGCATACAATAAAATTTAAACTCTTGAATTTTTTATAATTCTGACTCACCGACGTCCATTTTCACCAGGGCTTCTATCACCACGCCGTTACGATCTCTAATTGCCATCTTTAGGTTATAATCGCGGATGTCTTTGCGCCTTGCAGCCACCGCTCTGCGAACGAACCGTCCAATAGCATCATTTGCGTCGTCAGCGTAGTACGTGAAAGTCCCGGTGTGCCGTGAGACTGCGACGACTGCGTGTGGGACGCTCTCGTGCAGCTTCATTCTACCCTTGGTTTTTATTGCGATTACTGACTCGTATGTCAGTCCCTGTGCTTCGTGGATTGTGAGGATACGAGATCCTGTGCCTGCTCCGTAGCCCTCGTTGGTTAGGGTCTCCTCTTCTTCCTGGGTGTGAACCAGGAACAGGGTGTTTGGGAGAGTTTTGTGAATTTTCGCATTCGTATATCCTTTCTGCTCTAGGGACTGGATACGGGGAGCCGAGGAATATATACCTGAGTATATTTCCCTCAACGCGTACGCGACATCCATTGGGTTCCGGTGCGTGCATAACAACTCTTGGCTGATGTTTGTAACCAAGTTTGGGCGAGTATACCTTATCTCGAAGAGACCTTCTCTGTCAATGTAAGGTAATTGATTTACATCTCCGATGAGGACAAGTTCGCCAACTCCAGACAGCTGCGGCGTTAGGGCGCTGCTAAGCACCCCACAGCCAGCAGGTAGGTAGGTAAACTCAGGGAAGGGTATTAACACGTTTATTATTCCATATACAGTTGCACAGCCGCACACTTCTACATGAAGTTGGATAGAAGGAGTCACTGGCCTGAATTCTATCGAAGACGGGATCCCGGAGTAGGTCTGGCGGTCTAGACTTCGCCGTCGGCTTGAGCAAACTCAAGTCACGGCTAGTTAGAGTAGCCGTCTTAGTCCTCCAGTTTATTCAGGGTAGTAGTTGAATCCTGGAGAAGAGACACCGTCTTAGTGGCCTGACATTCCTCAGCTACTGTTGCCAAGCCGCGCTAACACGATCGTTATTCTACCAGGTATCAGTGACTCAAATTTTAAAATTATCAGTCTAGCGCGGTTAGGCAGAACAGCTGTTAATTTTATAAGATTACAATAATCACTCAGCACTATAGAAACAATATAATAAGGAACTCACCCTAGAGGGATTCACGCACTTCACTACAAGTACTTAAATGTTAATATGAAAATAATTAAAGTATGTAGGTAATATATTTATTTCGCACCAGACAAGCGTACTGTGCCAATTGCATAGCAGAATGAATGCACGCCACAGATTAACTCATAGTAGTTGGAGCTAACTGCGTTCAAGAGATAAGGAATTTGTTTAGCGTTCCTTGACTGGTTTTCGAAGCATTAGCGAAAACACTTTTAAACGTACACAAGCCGTGGGTTCCGCACGTAATTATTTATAATAATTAGTAATATTAACGTAAGTTTATAACTTTAGGTAGTATGTACGTTAGTTAAGGAATTTTATTAATTTTATTTTAGTTTAGGATTAACATCTATTGTTTAACATTACGATTAATACTATTATTTAAGTAACGGCGTTAGGCGCAACGTTACAGTACCCCGCCTGAAAGCGTAGGATTTTTCCTGACATAAAAATCCGACTGAGTACTTACTTTATACGCGAAGTTATAACAATGGTTAAATACTATTCTTTATAATTAATTAATTTAATATCTTTGACATGCCATGTGCCCAGAGGATGGCCATCCATGTCACTCAAGTCATATACCAGCGGTGACTTTTTAGCAACCACCTTGCACTTTACATATTTCGGTGCTAGTTTCTTATTAAAATATTTATCTTTATCACTTTGATAAAATGTTTTCCTCCAGACTATATCACCTATTTGGAACTCCATAGATTTTTTTCTCAGGTTATAAGATTTGCGGTTTCTGTCTTGGGCTTGTAATAACGCTAATTGCACTTTGTTAAATATAGATGATAATGTGCCTAAGTTTTCCGCGTATTCATCCCGCGGTTGAAAAATTAAGTTGTCAATATCTGTAGATTTAGTATTTGTGTAGTGTGATCCACAACTAACTAATTCACGGCCATGAACTAAAAAAGATGGAGTATATCCGGTCACTTCATTCACAGAGTTATTGATAGCAAATTGAACTTTAGGTATGAGTGTATCCCAAATACGTTGATCATTACTGATAAAAGTTGATACTGCCGTCATTATTGTTTTATTATATCTTTCTACAGTATTGACGTGCGGTGTATATTTAGGAGTGTAGTGTAAATGAGGCACTCTATATTTGTCTAGCATCTGCTTTAAGGTCGTACTGACAAACTGCTTTCCATTGTCCATAACTATCGTAGCTGGGACGCCATGTACTAGAAATACGTCTTCTTCGAGTATTTTAGTTATGATTTCGGCGGTAGCGCGCTTAATGGGAAATAGCAAACAGTATTTACTGAAACAGCAGGTAACAACAAACAGATAACTATTTTGTTTCCTCGATACCGGTAGAGGACCTACTAAATCAACACTAATCATCTGAAATGGTCTGGAACACGATTTCGGTCTGCCCATTTCACCAAGCGTTGCGTGATTTTGGTGCTTATGTGAAATGCATGTGTCACACGACGTTACTACTCTTACTACGTCTGCATGCATTCCAGGCCAGTAATATTTAAGAGCTAGTCGTTTATATGTCTTGAAGATACCTAGGTGACCTGCAATTGGCTCTGAATGATTCTCTATAATAACGGGTTCTCTAGCTTCAAGAGGTACAACTTCTTTCCAGTCGAACTCCTGAGTTAGTGTACATTTACTCTTCATTATACGATAAAGTTTATTGTTCTGGACATAATAGTTTGGAAATGATGTAGGAGAACTTTGTGACCCCTGGAAAATCTTAAGATACCACTGATCTGTAGTATTAGTGACATTCATTGAAGTATCTATTGCAGAAACAGGACATGCACGAGATAATGCATCGGCTACGACTTGGTCCTTACCACGTCGATGTCTTACTTCGAAATTAAACGATGATAATCGCACTCCCCAGCGAGCTAGGCGACCTGTAGGGTTATTTAGGTTTAAAAACCATTTAAGCGCAGAATGGTCCGTGTAAACTACAAATTTACGACCGTTATCTAAATAACACCTCCAATGTTCGAGGGCCATGAGAACTGCCAGTGCCTCCCGCTCAGTAATGCTGTAATTACGTTCTGGGGCAGAAAGAGACTTACTCATGAAAGCTATAGGGTGTTCTATGCCGTCAATAGTTTGCGTAAGTACACCGCCTACTCCGTAATCACTGGCGTCTGCGTGTACCTCAAAAGGTAGATCAAAATTGGGGCATGAGAGAATCGGAGCAGAGACTAGACATTCCTTCAGCTTAGAAAATGAGTCATCTGCTTCTTTATTCCACGAAAAAGGTTTAGCCTTTTTACTAGTAGAAGTTAGGGCATTTAGAGGGGCAGCTATAGCGCTAAAATTAGGTACAAATCTTCTGTACCACGAAGCAGTACCGAGAAATCTCTTCACTTCCTTCTTATTTGTGGGCACAGGAAAATTAAGGATAGCCTCAACCTTGCTAGGGTCGACGTGTAGACCTTTAGAATTAATAATATAACCAAGATACTTCAATTCATTTCTAAAAAATTGAGATTTTTCTAGATTGATAGTGAGATTTGCCATTTTTAGTTTTTCATGGATTTTATTAAGAAGAGATATGTGTGATGAAAATTCAGATGTTGCCAGGATTATATCATCCAAAAATACGAAAACTGAGTTTTCAAATTCAGGACCATAGAATAACATATCCATTAATCTCTGTTGGGTAGCAGGTCCATTGGTCAAACCGAATGGGACGGTGACAAAACGGTAAGTACCACGGTTAGGGATATAAAATGCAGTTTTATCCCTGTCCCCCTCCACTATTGATAATTGCCAGTACGCTCTCGATAAGTCAATGCTACTCAGGAATCTAGAATTTTTTAAGTTATCTAGAATTTCAGATACATAAGGGAGTTTGTAGGCATCCTTCCTAGTAACAGCATTTAGCTTACGGCTGTCTAAACAAAACCGCAAGGAGCCATCTTTTTTAGGGGTAAGAAGTACTGGGGATGACCACGGGCTCTCACACGGTTCAACAACGCCTAAACGAATCATTTCATCTAATTCGTCGGACAAAATACGCTGTTTTTCAGGCGATAGTCGATAATATCGTTGGCGGATTGGTGGTGAGTCACCCGTATCAATACAATGCTGAACTAGATGAGTGCGACCCAGACCACACTGTTCAGTTGAAATATTTTTAAATTTATTGACTATGCCATCAGCAGTTGCCCGCTCAGACTCTGAAAGCTCAGAATACGAGCAGATGCTTTTAGGAACATCCGCTATTTCAGAAATCTGGCTCTCAGTTTGGTTAGATAGTGTAATTGAATTAAGAAATTTAGGGCATAACTCAAATTGTTGCCAAAAGTCCACACCAAGTATCAATGATGATTTCACTGATGGTATTACGTAGGCTTTAAGTATGTGAGTGTTTTTTTCAAAAGTGATAGGTAAGTTTATAAAACCGATAGGGTGTAAAGCTTGGCCTCCAGCTGCCACAAATAATTTAGAAGGGGTATTTTCTACTAAGGTAAGACCCGATGCTAGCAATTTTAGGTGTGAATCATTACCCAATATGGTTACAGTAGAGCCAGAGTCCAACAAACCACAAATTGATAGGTTACCCACTTTAATTGTCACGTATGGTCGGACGTCGTTGCCTGGTTTACGATCCAAGATTGATGCAATAGTGTAGCTAGATGAAAAAATTTTGATGAAATGTAACCATTCCTTCCAATCAGTTAAACTAGTTTTCGAGTGTTTTGTACTTTTATTGCACCAATCTGGACCTACTAGTTTTTTGGGCTCGAGCTTTTAGGGTTGCATTTAGTGCAATCTGGGTACTTCACATCTTTCATTCCGCACTTGAAACATATAATATAGCGCTCCTGTTGGCACTGCCGTAAGTTGTGTGTATCAGTACGACAGCGAGGGCAATATCGCTTACCATCATTCTGCGGGCCAGCATTGATGGCAGCCACAGGTGCAATGTAGGAATAACCACTAGTCTGACCATTCGCGGTTTTGTGTGCAGGTTGTTTACTAAATGATTGCGCATTGTTAGGGTAATTATTCTTTTTAACATAGTTTTGTCCACTATACTGCCTATCCTGAGAAAATTCCTGTATTTTGGAGTGAGCTAGATCAGGAGCCAAAGTTTCCATTGTAGCCCTAGGAGGCTCGCGAAACTGGGCTGTCAAGGCCTGAATATTTTCAAAGTTCCGGCATAATGACCGCAAGGTCGATATGGACTCAATTTCACTCCCATGTGCTGCTAGTACATTGGCATAACAAGGCCTGATGTTATGGAGTAGCATTTCAAGTTTTTCAGATTCTGAAACAGGTTTAGTTAGTCTCGAAAAATATTCCGACATTATAGCTAAGTATATGACGATATTTTCCGTATCGCCTTGAGTACGTCTCCTAATTTCCGACAACAACCGGTAATCGAAATCAAACTGTCCGAAATCTGCAATAAGCAATTTGGTTAGACTTTCCCAATCACTTACCTCATTTCTGACACTTCGGTACCAGTGTAAAGCGTTACCTACAAAAATTTCTGTAGCATAAATTAAAAACTTTTTAGGTGAGATACTTCTGGATGTACAAAATTCATTAACCCGTTGAATGAAAACATGAACGCATGAGTTGCCATCGTATTTAATATTTTGAAGGTCAGATATGTGATTTTTGTCACAAGCGACAAAATCTGTAGGTTGTTGCATAGTTGTCGTTTGGTCAACCGCTGGCATAGTGACCGATGAAGTTGCCTGAGCAATCTGATTTAATATTTTATATTGACTGTTGAATTCCTTTTGTAGTTTATTAACTCTGTCTAAAATATTAGTTTTGTCCATGCGACTAAACCTATAATACATGTGGTTTGCCAAGGCTTTTGTGCGTTCAAACAAGTTTGTATCATATTTATCTTGTAGTGCTTTGATACGCACCACAAGTTCCTTATAAGACACTGTCACGCCTTCCAGATCCACATCGGAGTCGATGCCAGACTCCTGAATATCATCCGAAGGAAACATCGCTCCTAGTTTGTTGATTTGGCTACGTAACTTCAAAACTGTAGTATTTTCTTCTCCTCCACGAATGAGTACTTCATAGCTCAGTTCGTGACGGTTTAGAAGTAGAAACTTAATAGGGTGAGTTCCCATTATAATCAGTGGTAAATGACAATTAATTAATGCAAGGAAAAAAAAAATTAGGTTGGTATGAAATATAGTAGGAGGTACTAAACTAGAAGAAAATCTACTATTAAACAATATAATGTGAAGTAGTAACAGTCAAACACAAAAACTATGTACCAAACCTGCAAGTAAGTTAACGTTTACCGGAACCACTGCAAAGTTAGTGCTAAAAATAGATATAATAAAAATATTAAGTTATGTCGATGCCTATGTCAGCTGCTCTGTTACAAAATCAATTTAGTTATTTATACTAGATACGAAATGGTGATTGTATGATTACTATAACCAATTGATGATAATGTAGATGAATAATGAGAAAAAAAATGATTTTGCGAACTGTTACGATACCCAAGTCATTTAATGTTGACGAGTAGGCGATTTACTTAGGCTAGGATATTTAAAAATAATACATATGTTAATGCAATTATCTTCCAATATTATTAACTACTATGTAAAGGTACAGCAGATAGGTATATACGTAACAGCTAACATGAATGTGATTAATTGAAAGAGAATCAATAACCAATTACACTACGTAACAAAATGTGGGTAGACTAATGATTGAGTACGTACCAGTTCTCTGTAGCCAGGAATCACCGCTTCGTTTACACGTACACTTGATTAATTTTGCTAGACTGTAATTATTATTTTCAAGTATGAAGATGTTAGGCTGCGCAACTAACCACGTTAAAAGGGCGCCACTGCGGCGTTAGGGCGCTGCTAAGCACCCCACAGCCAGCAGGTAGGTAGGTAAACTCAGGGAAGGGTATTAACACGTTTATTATTCCATATACAGTTGCACAGCCGCACACTTCTACATGAAGTTGGATAGAAGGAGTCACTGGCCTGAATTCTATCGAAGACGGGATCCCGGAGTAGGTCTGGCGGTCTAGACTTCGCCGTCGGCTTGAGCAAACTCAAGTCACGGCTAGTTAGAGTAGCCGTCTTAGTCCTCCAGTTTATTCAGGGTAGTAGTTGAATCCTGGAGAAGAGACACCGTCTTAGTGGCCTGACATTCCTCAGCTACTGTTGCCAAGCCGCGCTAACACGATCGTTATTCTACCAGGTATCAGTGACTCAAATTTTAAAATTATCAGTCTAGCGCGGTTAGGCAGAACAGCTGTTAATTTTATAAGATTACAATAATCACTCAGCACTATAGAAACAATATAATAAGGAACTCACCCTAGAGGGATTCACGCACTTCACTACAAGTACTTAAATGTTAATATGAAAATAATTAAAGTATGTAGGTAATATATTTATTTCGCACCAGACAAGCGTACTGTGCCAATAGGGTTGTTGACTTGTTTTTTTAGAGTATGTTAAATTATTTAGAACACTGAAATATAAACCTAGTATTTTTAATTTTTTTTTTTAGGAGTCCTGAAATACTAGAAATCCATCTATTTATTTCAACTTTTAAAATTGGCGCTAAAACATCATTCAATGGCGGCCTGTATGCTTATGACGTCACTAGGGCAAAAACAAATAGTGCTGAAATGTAACACGTTTTGCTTGCTTGTTGTAGTGTCGTGCGTAATCGATTATACTGGTTGTTCGGCAGAACGTGTACTATAGTGTAGGGGTATATGTAGACTGAATAAAACAATCACAGAACCAACACAGTTTGAAGCACGGATACATGAGTGGCAGCCTTATCAATTATTTTTCATACATGGTAATTAAACAACTTTAATCGGTTCAAAATCACTATTTTATTGAACATTTTTGTAATCCCGAAATGTAAACACTTTCAAGTGATCGAGACAATGGCGTGCAGTGACATCGGAATAAATATAATGATAAACATAAGCTTTTCCAACTGTTTAAAATTGTTGTATTACTATGAGTAATAATTGCAAAATGTTTCCATAGATTCTTGTTCCGAGTTTGGGTTTATTATCTATGCTGATCTTTGATCAAATCTCACGGCGAAATATGATCAAAGATAAATGAGTCAAATGTACGTATTACACTATTAAATATATGGGATCCAATGGATTTGATCATAGGCTTAGGATGTACAAGACCAACAGTGACGGATGAATGGTGTAACAAAAAATGAAATGTAAATGTGTGAGTGACATAGTGTTGTAATGACGCGAGCGTAATACTATCGACAGTTTTACTTGTTGAATCTTAGGACACATTCGTTTGAAATTATGCCCTATATAGTTCATTGAGACTATTGTAATGATCGTAAACAACACTGAAATCACAGAAATGCAATATATACAATTTCATTAACTTGAACAACTTATTTTTCAAGTTATTATGATTTAAAAACCAAACTACTTAACTGATTATGATGAAATTTCAAAGGGATGAATCTTAAAGTATATCCTTTCAAACAAAATATGATGTTTTCAAATGCAAATCAAACCAAATATCATAACATGAATACAACCTTATTGATACCCTTCTCCCTTTTTGATCTGTTAAAAATAAAACTCATTCAAAGTTGAAGTCAAATGCATTTATTGTAGGTCTAAAATGGTACAGCACTTTTAAAAGTAAACTACTATAACTTCATCGTAACAAGATGAAATAAAACTTACCATTACTAAGTGTTATGATTACCATTAACAAAAGCATTAAGCTGCAAATATACAGGTACTGTAAATTATTAAATTACATTTATCTGAATACCATTTGCGTAAAGCATTCACATGTGGTAAGCAAAGGTCGAATTTGTCCCTTGTGTAAACATAGCTCATTGGGCTGTAGAAATGACGATGTGTATATAATTTTGATGATCTTTACTAACTGGCCTACAAAACATATAATTCTTTAAAGTCTGCTTTTAAGTCTAAAAGCCGTTTTATCATTATTTTTGTTTCAGCTTTTAAACTTCTTAAGAGCTAATTTTTTTCTGTAATTTTTGTCACAATTTAGAACATTAGTTAATAAGTTTTTTCCTTGGAGAGAGTACTTGATTTGAAGGGCAGGTAATGGCTAACGGTGGTAATATATCTCTGTTTAAGTAAGGTCAGGGCCGTCTTATTTTCAATTTGATCTGAAAGGAAAAATAAAAATTATTTTGTGTCAGGATAGCCATAGATATCCAGCGCTGCAATGAAGCTAGTATTGTAGATTTTATTGCACCAGGGACGCTAAGGGAAGGGTTACTAGATTGACTCAACATATCCTACAGTCTTTACATGAAAAAAAAATATTTGACCATGTATTTTACTACAAATTAAACTTTACGTTACTTGTGTCATCATTTCCTAAAGCTATTGACTACCATTTCCACAGCTTTATGCATTCAGGGACATTAAAAGTTGGTATTGAATCTTTCATTAGTATACATCGAGGTTTTCTTTGTATGAAGCATTTTGATTCAAAGTTTACTACAAACTGTAGAGTTTTTATTTAGATTGCGTCAATAATCCGAACCATTTTATGACATACTGAAAATTTGGTGGTTATCTGTAAGAACACAAACATTGTTATACACACGTGTATAATAATGTTTGTGTTCTTACATATTATGAGCATATAGTTATTTCAAATTCGGTTAAATAGCCATTTGTATAAAGATACTAATATTTTATGATAGAAGTAAAAGACATTTCCAATTATTTATTGAGAGTTAGGGGAACTTTTCACAGAAAACATCATAATAAATTTTGAATAATATATCTTGTGATAATATTTACTCCCTTATTCGTAAATACTCAATAAGCTATAAACTGATCTGTCAACTTCTCGCTAATTATTATGTAATTATATTATTTTAAAACAAATTTATGAGTAAACTAACTACCGGTAATTTTTGTGGTTCGAATATGTACCCGAGCACTCTCGTCGAAGCTACAGGTCAGACATAAACTATCGACTTTATCGATACTTGTGACGTCAGGACTTTGTCAAGCCCTATCGTAAACAAATGTTTTTGTATTTTTCGTAAAATACCAACCAATTCTTCATTTAGCAATGTAATTTGATGATAAGTATGAAGAGAAACCTATTATCTAATATTTCTATAGTTCATATAACTAATTTTAAAACAAAATGACAAAATAATGATTATCCAAAAAGCAGTACAAATAAACATAAATTACCTTTGAAACGTGTATATATTCGGATTACTGTGTCTTGTAACCTCACATTCACTCACTGAACAAGACACCATGCTTGCAGAATACATATTTTATATTATAATCGTAAGATATTTGAGCAAATACACAAAATTCGCGCCGACTTGGAAGAGGCCGGGACGCTATGGCCTCTTACTCGAGTAAAAAATGACATACCGTCTTCTTGTTTCACTATCTCTTTTTTTCTCGCGACGGTTGGTAGCAGCTTAGGACCTTTCACTCACACACTTCGTAGGTCTGTTGAGCGTAGCGAAAAAATCCTAAGTCTGTGGATTTGATAGTGAAATAGGGGCCTAAGTAGTAAATCGATAGTGATGCGACATTTTGTAGGTTGTTTGCTATTAGCAATTACTAATGTCAATTGTCACTGTCAAAACCTTTGGAAGCAAACTCTCACGATTACTATTACCTATTCTGTGGCTTTGTTTTTGTCCTTATGACATAATTTCCGCCTTTACTTCCGTTTGAGATCACGTGACTTAAAGAAAATTTAAACACATTTTGTTTATTCAAAATAAAGGTAATCCAATGCAAAATAAATAATTTGTTAATTTCATCGAGTTATGTGCT
The DNA here is from genome assembly GCA_963890685.1 of Plagodis pulveraria. NCBI lineage: Eukaryota > Metazoa > Arthropoda > Insecta > Lepidoptera > Geometridae > Plagodis > Plagodis pulveraria. Next base: position 18,616,276 of record OY982958.1, on the reverse strand, counting down.
CCAACTACTATCATGTTAACGTTACACTGTATTTTATTTTAGACTGTGTCAACTACCCTATTGCATAGCAGAATGAATGCACGCCACAGATTAACTCATAGTAGTTGGAGCTAACTGCGTTCAAGAGATAAGGAATTTGTTTAGCGTTCCTTGACTGGTTTTCGAAGCATTAGCGAAAACACTTTTAAACGTACACAAGCCGTGGGTTCCGCACGTAATTATTTATAATAATTAGTAATATTAACGTAAGTTTATAACTTTAGGTAGTATGTACGTTAGTTAAGGAATTTTATTAATTTTATTTTAGTTTAGGATTAACATCTATTGTTTAACATTACGATTAATACTATTATTTAAGTAACGGCGTTAGGCGCAACGTTACACAGCCTTGAATCCATCACTACGGCCCCGAAATGGTTTATGAGAGCTTCATCCACCAAAAGGCGGCTGTAGCTCTCATTCTTCTTAAAACCATTTACGAGGACCGAAGCCATGGTCTTTGCCAAGTCACCGATTCGGTGCGCAAGCTTCTCGCTCAGGTCTTTGGCTGCCTCCTTTGTTGTTGTGATGATGGCGTCTCTGTCCACATCGAAGTTGCGTATCACCCAAGTTGACTTACCGCATCCCGGCACTCCATTGACCCACTGTATTTTAGGAACTTCCCAGCGTTTCCAATATGCCTCGAACTCCGCATCCCCCGAAATGGATTTAGCCATTTCAAGGATCCGGTCGTTGAGCATTATCTTGGTACACCGGGCTGTGACTACAATGGGGTCATTTTGGGGTGTCGCGTACTTTGGTTTGCCTGTTCGTTCTGTGTCTGCCTCATCCAGGACCACAAAGCCTCTTGTCGCATTATAAGCCGCCATATACTGACCAGACATTGTTCCCTTGATGACCTGGGTTGTGTCATTGTCGTATATTGCGGCTTCTGCTTCCTCAAGTCTCACCTTTAATAAGATTTCGTTTCCTAACCTAAACGACTGCAAGATGTTTTCGCAGATTTTAGCGTTGACTACTTTTGTCGCTTTCGTTATGGCTAAGAACTCTATGAAGGCGTTTGCTGCGTGGCTCGATGGTTCCTGGGCTGGGATGTATTGAGGCGGACAAACTTATCCCTTGTCAGCTCTCGTTCTGGTTTTCTTTGGTAGGGCTGGCTGTTCTGCTGGCTTTTTAGTTTTTGATTGGGTAGGGATAGGGAGGATGGTAATCGGAATAGGCTTCGTGTAGCGGCGCTGAAAGCTGTCAGGAACGCTGAGACGCGGCTGCTGCTCGTTGTTGGGCTGCTTAGCCGGTTTCTGATTGATAGTGATGATGATACTGATTTCTCCTGTAGTCTTTCTGAGCCACTTTTTGAGCTCGGGGTCGGATGTCCCCAACTATCAGTTGCACGGTTGTGTTCGGGCTTTTGAGGAAACTCAAGTTTTCCCCTCTGTCTTCGTACACAACAACCTCATGTTGTTCCCAGGCTTTGATGCAACCTAGTTGGTCTTCGACTTCTCCCTTGCAGTACTCGATTACCATAGCGTCTACGCTTATCACTCGTGGGCTATCAGTGATTTCGGCAATATTTGAGAGCAGCGAGCATGCTTGCGCAAACGGTGTGTTCTCCGCCCATTCGATCAGGATGACTGTCTTGTTTTTCAGTCGCACTAATCGGCATGGATGGCCAACAACCGCCATCGCTGGCATTGCATTAAAAGTTTTGCACTTCATTGTAGTTTTGAAGCTGCTCCCATTTAGCAAGCTAGATAGACCAGGTGATAAGCGTATCCGATTCTTGGCTCTAGCTAGACAGAAGCTTATTCCAAGTCTTTCCTCACTGCCGTCCATAAAAAGAGCAACACCACGGATACGTATTCCTGGTTCCCCTTGCTCGCGCTTTTTTCTCGTAGTGCAAAAAAAGATTGCCAACCTCCTTTCATTGAAAATCGAGTACAAATAAAAATCTTTTTTCTAATTATTTGATATAAAACCTTTTAGAGATTGAAGTTTTTTAAGTAAGCAGCTAAAAACAAAAGAATGCTACCAGGACAGGTATGGATACAACATTTCTTCACTGCTACGGAGTGAAGGAATGAAAATCCATATAACTTTCCCCGCCGTACATTTATAATGGAAAATAACTTTATAACATGTTTTTGAACGAGTAAGAAGACTTTTTCATAATGGGTGTGGTATAAAGTTACTTGCCCCACGGCTACCAGTTCACACGTAGTGTCCCATGTCGAGTGATGTAACATATAGATATAGTACACAGCCACCGTGGTAAAATTTTCTCCGTTACACTTAGCATCAAAGGAAAATATCGCAAATTCTTGCCAATTAACCACTACATTGCTGACAATATATTTACGGACATCCATTCCGAAAATTTCAGGGATCGAAAGTGGCTGCGCTCAACGCTTAAATAACCTCGGTCCAAGCTCAGTGGTGAGGCACCACGAGATAATCTTTTTTTTTTAATGTACTTGTGACCGTTCTTGTTGTTCGTGAGTTCCGTACCATTATCTGTAACCTGATCTTGTTCAAAGCTATTAATATATTTAAATCTAAATATTCTGTAAACATTTCAACCTGTGGTCTTTTAAATAACGAGAAAATCACGTTTATAGTTGGTATAGGGCCTTCCTAAACTATTTAAATTATTTTAATTTACCTAATTGGTTATTTAAAAAGTAAATATACAACTACATATTCCATAAATATATATTATATTATATGTATATGTTTGTACCTGTTTTCATTATTTTTATGTTTAGCAAATAAACAGTGAAAATCTCTTTTATTGTATGGGAGGCCCCTTAATTATTTATTTCCTTTTATTTTAACTAATTATATTTAAAGAAAACATAAAGCTAAATATTCTGTGAATAGTTAAAGCGTTTGCCTGTCACCGTTATTAGTATCGAGCAAGAAACGGTAAAAATCAAGTTTGTGGTATGGGAGGGGCTCCCTTAAATATTTATTTTATTTTTAGTATTTGTTGTTATAGCGGCAATATATAAATATTTCATCTGTGAAAATTTCAACTGTATAGCTATCACCACTCTTGAGATATAGCCTGGTGACAGACGGACGGACGGACGGACAGCGAAGTCTCAGTAATAGGGTCCCCATTTTTACCTTTTGGGTACAAAACCCTAAAAAACACTCTTAAGTCTTAAATTTGCCTTTAGTACCCAGGCCAAAGATCTCGGCACGTTAGATCGAAATTGTGAAAATCGAGCTCGGGGTTAAGTATAAGTATTTAGTTGTGTTCCGGCAGCAGTCCTAGAGAGCCAGAGATTTCAGGCACATGAGACTTAACAACTATGTCTCAAGGTGACAGGCGCGGTGCAATTCTTCACATGAAGAAATGCATCTGTTATAGGTAGAGGTTAACATCAGTTGGGCCCCGTGCTTATTCCGTCACAATAACATAAAAAAACCTAAGCGATATAAGGTATTTAAGCTCGCCCAATATAAAAGTATAAAGGTAATAATAACTTCGTCCCAAAGAACCTCGGGGATGCAGTTATTTTCGTTTCGCATCATTCAAAATATCGCCTATGACCTTACACACCGATTTATGTCCTGGTTGCATAATGTACTGGCTACGACCTAGAATAACTATAGGAAAAAAATCACTCTAGTCCTAAATTTGCCTTTAGTATCCAGGCCAAAGATCCGGCACGTTAGATCGAAATTGTGACAATCGAGCTCGGGGTTAAGTATAAGTATTTAAGTGTGTACAAATGTTGCTATTGCAATAGCTAAAGATTTTTAATAGTATGTTTCATCAACACATGTCTAACGTTTCAATACCCAACATCCCGTTGAGAAATTACAATTACCCGAGAATGCCGTCCGCGAAACGTCCCAAAGAAATTCCAAATTAGATCACGTAACTTTACCTTAAAGTCGGCAGACTGAATCAATAACTCTAAGTTCTGTATCCCAGTTCCATTCTTCAGTCGCCGAATTCGGGAATAATTACGAAACTGAGGTCCCCCCGAGTTCTGCTAACAACCTCACAGAACGTGACAATCACAAAGGTTCATAATTGCCGAAACGAGGACAAAAAGGCTTAACGAGAGAGCACCTGCTTTAAAGTCGCGGAAACTTTTTAATAGTTCGATTAAAAATATTATTTAGACCAAAAAAAAACGTATATGGAACGATGACTATCCATTACAGATGCAGTGTCACTGTTATATTCTGCCTGATACTGCATTGCGCTCATCACTCCAAGACGTTAGTTCCTATATATTTCACTTCGTACAGCGCCCTTCACGCTTAAACATAGTAGTATTTGTAGACTAATGCTTCGAGGCAGAATATCTGCGCTGTAGTGGTACCCACCAAGACGGGCTCTTGTTGAGGTTTGAGATATTTTATTTCTCAAAAGAAAATAATTCACTTACATGAGAATAATGTTAACATAAGCATTACTAATAATTTTTGCCATTGACGGTAAAGTTCGATATTACCAAAGGCAATGGACTTAATTTTCCTTTTTTTTAAGTAAATAAATTGCTCGTGAGCATGTGTGATTTATATTAGGTCGATTAGTTGAGATTTTTAGAGAAATTATATAGGTAGTGAAATAAGGAAGAATTGACTGGAAGACGTCTACTGTCGAACATAATACGCGCCTACCCATTTGAACTCGACAAATACCAACATACCCTAAAAATTTAAATCTATTTGCCATATTATTATGCATCGACTCACCGTGACTCTCGCAGCATCGTTGTCAAGCCCACGTTAGGATTTGAACCCACGACCACCTGGTCGGCAGTCAGCACCCACCACCATGGAGCGATCTCTGCAATGATGAGCACCATACATGTATATAGCAATCAGCCTGTATTACGTCATTAGCTAAGTATGTATACGATAATTATGAATGACAGGTTGACGTCTTAATAATTAGCGTGTGTATACCAAGAGAATTAATTACACTGTCTTGCACCTGCGACCGACAATCAACATGCCTACCCTACGTATCTATCTACATGTATTGTTCATACTTATGTTGTACACCACGACCTGGCATTTAGGTTTGAGATGAAGATGCCGTGACACGTGCCTATAATAACTAAATTGTTGATGGGACTTATAAATGACCCATCGACCAAGTTGTTAAGACGTAAAATGTGGTCAAAATTATCAAAAATAACTCAAATGGAATACGGCCGAATAAAGAATAAGGGCATTTGACGCTAATTTCGTTATTTTCGATAATTCTGTTCACATTCTGCGTCTATGGTTTTGATCACTGTGATCGTTTGTAACTGTTCTCCCCTGTTCCATTTAGGATAAGAACGCTAAGAATGCCAGTAAAATTTGCCACTTCTGACACTTTTGACATAAGATGTAGGTAATTCAAACTGTTCCAGTAGCTTCATAGCGTTTATGGCGAAAATAATGCCAAGACCCATCTGAAACATCTTTTTGGGAGTGTAATCGTTTTTTCATTTTTGGCGAATTTAACTCCAAATGGTACTTACCCTAAATCATGGCCGACCGCTTTACGGATGTCAAAGTGATGTTTGACAGACGTAAGTTGGCAGAGAAGTTTTGTGAAGTTGACAAGTACTATAGGGTTGCGTTCTCAACGCCACAGATAAAAGACGCGGTGCTTGTTACAAGGTATTTAACTAAATCACAAAAAAGGTAACCAAAAGAAACTTTTGTACCACAAATGGGTTGGTTAGATCATCGAATCTATTGGATAAAAATAGTAATATATATAAAAGGGCTGGTTTCTAACACTGAAACACACGAAAGAACTTGTGAGAGTCGGACCATAATTGATAATGTGAGGTCAGTGTTTTGAATCAGTATGACTTCAACAAGTCATTTCATACTTTTCAATGTAAAACGGTTCCGTTAAATATGTTTGTGCTCATTTTGGTTTTGCTTACGTAATTTTGCAAATGATTTCACCTACGATCAGCTGAGTAGTTTTATCTCGACCGGTTTCGTGACTATAAGAGTCGCTTCTTGATGGAGTACGTGAGCTCCCGTCCGCGTCCGCGCATGCATGCACTGAATTGCACTTTTGTTTGCAGCGGTGGTAGTGGTGGCGGTGGCGGTGCGCGGCGGACCTGGCTACTCGCGCTTCGGCTCGCCTGGCTGCCCGCTATGACGTCACCGCTGCGCCGCGCCGCCGTCGCCCGGCGCAGGTGCACCATTTTTGTTATCTTCTTCGTCGTCACTAGCACTGCTGTCGCTCATAAACAAATCATCCGTACATGCCGCAATTATTGCATCTTCCACTGTTATGTGTGGAAGAATTGGTTTCCAAGTTGGTGCCAATATCCATCCACGGTCACGGTAAAAATTGGGATGGCGACCAATTTTTGTGACCTCACGTACATTTCGAGGTATAAGGAACTTCTACCTTGTTAAGATGGAAGCCTTGACCTTAAGGCGAAAGGTAAGGGCGGAACACAAAAACGAGTTTTCAGAGGCGTATCAAATTCGTTTGGTACCAAACTTGGGTCAGATATTCTTTAAGTTTGTGCAAATGTTTTCATGGTCCATTTCTTCGAAGAGTAATTAAGAATAATAAGTGTAAAAGCTATTTTCATCTTCTATAACATAAATACTATTTGAGTGGAAAACCATCTTCCTTTGGTCGCAAATATACTAGGCAATTATAGTAAGGCAGCGTGCCATCTATTGATTCGATCTCATGCACACAAAACCAACTGGCTTTAGCTTTCGTCTTAATAAATGGCTCGCCTCTTGAGATTGTTTCTCAACCCCAGATGTACCTATGTCCACGTTCTTAATACTTTTTATGTGCTAGTTAGTCTCGTTGCAAGTTTGCTTTGAGTTTCGCCTATGTAGCTTTTCCACAATCACACCTCCTGTACACTCCTGGCACATTTAATGGTTCCTTGTCTTTTGGCGTTTGCAACAACTGCCGCAATTGACCGGGTGGGCAATAAAATGTCCGTATATTGTATTTCCGTTGTAAAAGGGCACCAATTTCATCGGTCACACCCTTACAAACGGAAGTATATCAGAACACAAACAGCAGAATGGTCTTTTTGCACTCCGTGCCGTACACTCAACGAGTCCACTTGTATCCATTCTGCTCTAATATTGCATGGTGGTAAGGCATTTTGCGAATGTCCGTCTGGCTAGCTACCACCTTCAAGTAGAAAATCTGTCGTCAAATTCTAGATTAGCCTGAACAACATCTTAGACCACATCATCATCTACCACAAGGTGTGATAGTAGTCAAAAGAAAAAAAATATCCGCGTTTATATAATGTGGATCACATATAAACTACTCGGCTGATTAACATTAATAGTAACAGTAAGTGAAATCGGTTTCAAAATTGTTTAAATATGTGTACAACTTCGAAAGTTTTAATCAACATCATTTTCACACGCCGCAAATACTGCTAACCATCGGCAAGAGTTTTAATTACCCTTAATTCATTCGCAAATATTATTTTTAGTGAATTGATTGTAACGTAAAATCTTAAAGACTGATATTATTTCAATTTCAATAGGAACTACTTTGAGGTATAGCCTAGCCAGGAAAAAAATAAATATCGAAAGCAATTCATAATTGATGAAGTAGGTAATCGCGTAACAAACACACTAGGATGTCGGTTACAAAGTCAATGTTAAAATTACAATATTAGCAAGTCGGTTTATAACGTGTTCAATAAATAATGGTCGTCGCACCGAGATCAAAAAAAAATTTAGTCCCTGAAAAGAGCAGAAATTGTATATTGTGTATGAAATACAATCCCTTTCGGGTTGCGATAGATAAATTCGCTATGAGGTGATGTGCAAAATTAAAGATAGATTTTCTAAAATTAAGATCTAAGATCAAAGCGCATCATAATTTAATGTTAAAATGGTAACTGCGTATAGTTTGTTGCTAACCAGAAGAAATATGTAAGATACATTAAATTATATATATAAACATAAGTTACGGTTTGAGTTTTTTTTTTTTTTTTTTTTATGCCTGATAGGTTAGGTTAGACCATTATCTCACCTGATGGTAAGTGATGATGTGGTCGAAGATATTGTTCAGGCTAAACTAGAAGTACTGGCTCTCAAGGACAGCTGCCGGAACACACCGTTAGGTGCTTGGCGACAGATTTTCTACTTGAGGATGGTAGCTAGCCAGGCGGGCATTCGCAAAATGCCCTACCACCATACTATAACGACTGCCATCCTAAGACAACAACCGGGACCGACGGCCCTCCGAAGCACGGAAACGCTCAGTTGCATCCTAGTTCGTAGTAGCAAGCAATCCAAATTCCTTAACCTGGTTTAGCTGGAATTTTTCTTTGAGGAATTTAAGTAAAATGGTCAGTGACTACAGTTTGGACGTATGACTGAAGTAAGTATGTTGATCTTTGAGTCTACAAATGCACGCGCCTCCACCAAACGTGATTATATAAATGTGTGTGCAATTGTGCATGCAGGGTCCCGAACCTGCAGCCTTTGAGATAGACCCCGTCAAAATTGTGAATAGATAACGTTGGTGGCATGTGGTACCACATTTTATAGGGTTCCGTATTAGAAAACGGAACCTTATTACTAAGCCTCGCCTGTCTGCTCGATCGTCCGTCCGTCCATTTGTCTGTCCGATTATTAAAGAGCTGTCTTGGAACAGAAGTCGGTAGCCAAGTGAAATGTAGACAGAATATTTGTTGGTATGACGGATTGCCTTAGGTACATATTATAATAATAGCATAAAGTTAAAAATAAAAGGCGGTCTCCATACAAGAAACGTACATTTTTTAACTTTTTTGATATTACTCTAGGTATAAATAAAACAGTGATAAGTACTCAAACGTCAAATTTGGTATGATTATTATTCAATGTCTACCGTCCTGTACTGTATCAGCCGGACTGTCCACCGCTCAACACAGCCTCCCCATTATGGAAGAGTTTGCCATAATCCCCACGCTTGGCAGGCGTCTTGAGGAACTGATATCTCAGTGTGAGATATCAGTTCTTCAGAAAGCCAAGTTGCCCACTTTCTGGTGTGTTACCCTTAGTCGTCACTTACGACAATGGACTGAAAATCAAAAAAATAATATATAGATCCAATATTTATTTTTGGGTCGGCATTCCATTCAAGTTTACAATACCTACTTTTCAAGTTTGTAACTCTTCCGTTTACAAGCTAGAGAGCCGTTACATACTGACGGACATACAGAGTGGTGTCTCACTAATAGAGCTAATGAGTATGGAATTTTGAAAAGTAATGAAAAGATGTATACACACCTACATACTTACAAAAAAATATGAATCATGAATCCCCCCATATATTATTGTACGTTTCCAACTAAAATTGGCTACATTAGACACGGTGAGGATGCATCAAGTAACCAAATTGAACAAAAGTACTCAGCGAGGCAGAATTTGGCCCGAAATAAACACTAGTATGATACAATTCATGTATCAAGGTATGATGAATGCATTAAAACCTGTTTAGTTGGTAGTAAACAATTTACAAACATTGGAAGCAAAATATGAATTCTATGCCCTTTGTATCTTCCACAAGCCTGATTTTTAGATATAAGTGGGCTCTCATATATTTGTAAATATACGCGTGCCTTTTTACCCTACAAAAATCCAGGGAATACGAGTCATAATCATAAAGTTGGGTTTGTCCAGGCAGCGTAATTGGATAATTATGGTCTTTATGATGTTGATATAAGGATGTTTTTTCCGTGTTTGTATCTCAGAATTATGGGTAACTAGGCAGCTTACGCACGCGGCTTATTAACCGCAGTTGATTGCTGTGGAAAATTGGACAGGGACCTGCATACACGCGGCAATGCCACTAATGACACTTGTGACAAACTCTGCGATAAATTAGTTTTTGTCTCTTTAAACATGTACCGGGGCTGGCGCATGGCGGCCTGGCGCTGCCGTCGCCGCCGAGGTGATATGAACATTAATTATACGTGAAGTACACCCTAGGGATCTGTTTTATCGGTGTCGTACTCTGTGGTAGGTTGTTGAAGTTTATCTATTTTTTTTATGAATAAATGTAATGTCTGGCATTTTATACATCATGTGAATTTCCACGCATTCTGTAAAACCTCTTTCGATGTGTTTATTTAAATAGAAACCAGCCCCTAAATCCGAATAGTCAAGTAGAAAATATCAAATATTTGATGTGATCCCACTGAAGCTCTTTATGATAAAGACATGTATTCAAATTCCATTAAATAGGCTTCCAAGAAAATATATATTCATGTGCCTCTAAAGCTTAAATTATTCGAGTATAGAGAAGCTGAAATATAATACCATTTGTCAAACCTTTCATGAAACTTACCGCGGCACGAGTAACTTCTTATAAATCTGAAATATGTTTTCCATATAACATGAATTATCTCCTTAAGCGTAAAATGAAAGAAGCCAGAGCATAAAATGTGTCGTAAAACATGATTCACATGTCTCGTATTATGTTGGTACTTATTATTATAACGCAGGTATTATATGCTGTATTTTACGAGGCGTAAAATGAACTTTCCAGAAAAGTTCATAAAACATGTTACAGCTTATAAAAATACTGATTGCTTAAAGATCCCTCGGAAAAATAAAGAATTTAGATACCACATTTATAGAAAAAAATAAGGTGATAAAATTTTAAAGCACTAATAAAAACCATAATGCATCAAGACCAAGTAATTTATTGTTAAAACGCAGTGGTAAATCATAAATGTAATACCAACAACAGCACTCAAATCCCGTCTAAAACAAATTACTAAGAAGGGTGAACTCCCTCACCCATACAACCTTTCAAAATCATACTATATTATAGGCTACACTAGCTGGTTTAAATTAGTCTCGATGGGCATATGTTAGCAACACCATAAACGTCTTGAGAATGGCAAAATAGGGTGGTTTGCGTGTGACATGTCATAGGTTAACTAGCCCATTACAACCGTCATCACTTACAAAGCACGAACACGGTGGAATACAGTGATTCAGCTTTAGGATTGAAGCGCTCGTAGCTAAGTTTACTTAGCTGTTCTTAACCGATCAGCAAAGTTAAGCAACGTCGCCCGCGGTCATGAGTTGGATGGGTGACCGCTAGTGATAATTACTACTGAGCGCTTCCGTGCTTCGGAGGGCACGTTAAGCCGTCGGTCCCGGTTGTTCTTTAAGGGTGAACTGGCCGGCCCGTTTTCCATACAAATGTGATAGGGTGATCACTCCCTTATCTGAGGATTAAGTTCCAAAATAAAGCATAATACCGATTGATCTCGTCATTATCAAGGCTTGTATGATGCTGAAATTTTAATAAAATAATTAACTTGAGAATTATGAGCCTCGAAACATTTTCATACAAAGTTTTCGATGCTCATAACTTACAACATAATTATCTTTTTAAAATTATGGCATCATACAAGCCTAGATAATGATGATATCAATCGGTATCATGCTTAAGTCTAGACTTAAAATCTCAAATAAGGGAGTGATCACTCTACGACGTTTGTAGGGAGAAGTGACCGGCCAGTTCAACCTTAAGGATGGCAGTCGTTATAGCATGGTGGTAGGGCATTTTGCGGATGCCCGCCTGGCTAGCTACCACCCTCAAGTAGAAAAACTGTCGCCAAGCAGCTAATGGTGTGTTCCGGCAGCTGTCCTTGAGAGCCCGTACTTCTAGGTTAGCCTCAACAACATCTTCGACCACATCATCACTTACCATCAGGCGAGATAGTGGTCAAAGGCTAACTTATCAGGAATATAAAAAAAAGGATTCAAAGAAAATATCGTAACAATGAAGCCTCCCACGGGTCGTGGTCTGCCGTAACGTTACACCATAGGTTGATGAGTTTTTAATTAATGGTATTTTCCACTTATCAAATTGCTAGTGGTTGGTAGCATTTCAGATGACAAATCGATTGACTTATAGTACTTAGGTATATTATCGTTATAATGATCTAAATACGTACGCAAAAGATCGAGAAGTACCTAATAGGAATGATGTATTTCTCGAGATGAGAATTTCATAATTTTCCTCAGTGTAGATACTTACGTCGTTTGCTCTTGTAAATATTTGGTAATACTTTTCGTACCTACTTTTATAAATTTAGGGTATTTTATGAATCTAATTTATTCAGGTTGTCTCTGATTTGGTAAGATCATGTTCAGGAATCAAGTAGCAAGCATGATAATATGTAATTATTTTAGTTTATAGAGGAACGTTTCTTTGAAAGTACTGTTAAATATTAGAAGCTGGCCAAGTGCGAGTCAGACTCGCGCACCGAGGGTTCCGTACACATCTGTAGGTTTTAAGTAAAAGTGTTGTATATTTTATTGCTAAATGTAATCCATAACGTTTTAAAATTATTAAAAATATTTTTATTATATGATCTGACTAAAAGTTATGTTTTTAGCAATTTTTCCTTTATCTGTGCTATAAGACGTTGTTTTGCACCAAATTTCAAGAGTCTTGATTCACGGTCAGTATACCCTGAAGGTTTTGATTCCCTTGCGAGTGTCAAAAATTGGGCATAAACGGCTGTATCTTTTGACAGTAGACCTGAGTATTTGATATGAATTTCAGTTCGATACCTCCACGCATTCCGGAGAAAAAGAGTCTTGACAGACAGACGGTTACTAAAGTGATCCTATAAGGGTTCCGTTTTTTTCCTTTTGAGGAAAGGAACCCTAAAATAAGATATAGATTTTGATTGTGAAATTTTAATATTCCTACTGTTTTTCTGCAAATCTTGTAAACTGCCTTATAGTTTCACTATGAACAAAGGGTTCGCAACCAATTAGCTATCGAATACAACGCCCTGTGACATTTAGAGGCACAGGGCGGGACTCTATTTGTCATTAATTTAGGGAATGAGGTGACAGAAACACAGGCGCGGTCTGCGAACAAATTAATACTACTGGCAAACTGCACCGTACAATATATCAAACAGTAAGCTATTGTGCTTTTATGAACATACATTATTGAAAATTAATAACAAACATGTGTTTGATCAAGACATAACTGGCCCAAAGCGGTGATTTTGAATGATAATATAGGAGTAATTCTTTCTTTTTTTAAGATTTAACTAGTTTTTATAAAAGAAACATCCTTTATTGCACAAAGTTCGGTTGTACAACGTTTAGCCAATATCACTACCATCACGTGAACTTGTACATTCAAACAAACAACGGTTTCTTCAAGAATAAAACAATACGAGATGTATTCATCTGGTGATCACCGCGCGCTGATCACTACAAAACTGACTACGAGTATGTAGGACATTGGAACATTGCTGGTGTAAGAATGTGAATTCAAGTTGTTTCTACGTGATTTCCTTACTGGCAATGAAATGTATATTCGTCTAGGTGACAATAAATAGGTATGGGAATAAAATACGCCACAATATAATTCTATTCAATCATTTTATGTTACCTTCTGATGGAATTAGTATGAGTGCGATCCAATAGTTGACTATTTAGTGGTGTTTTACACAAACAAAACTCATCTTAATTTTTTAGGTACTTGAAAACTGATCCTTCATTCAGTATTATACAAATAAACCCGGCCAAGTGCGAGTTGGACTTATACACCGAGGGAACACTAAAGTACAACTAAATCGATATTGTTTAATTACAGTTTGAGATCCTTAGTAAGAGTCTGACCCGTTCTTGGCTAGTTTTTATTATTTGTGTTTAAACGTTAGGCATTGGTTTATGCTCTTGCCTAATTTGACGTTTGCATTACGGTTTTGACGAATATAGAGCTAAAACTTGCAGCCCAATTTCGCCATCGGACGTCCCGTCAAGGCATGATGTTTCATAAATTTCATATCGACGTCTGGAAGTCCAAAACCTTGCGATTTTCGCGGCATTTTCTACCTCGCACTGCTACAATATAAATCCAGCTGCCAGGTAAAGATTTCCGAACTGATACGACTGAGGAGCCTTCAAGAATAGAGTATATTCCCTCCTTAAAAGCCGGCAACGCATCCTCGAGACCACCAGGTGAGCCGCCATATCGTTTGCCCTCCTATCCAATAAAAAATAAAAAATAAACTTCAAACGCACTTTTTTGTAGGGACGTTTTAGTAGGGCGAGCGAAGCGCCCCTATCACTATACAACAACCCGAGAATTTTGGTGGCACACTTTACTAAAAAACTATGAAGCCTTTTAAATAGTCATTTATCGTCGTAAATAGATCTGTCAAATAAATATAATTTTATAACCATTAAAAAAAATAACATTTACTATTTTATATTCATTGGATAGAATGTTATTGTACTATTCACGCTATCTGTTAGAAAACCAAAGAGTTAACATCACTGCAACAGAACTGAACTCAATACTCAAATACATCGTAGTTAATGTACTTAATACTAGATGACACCACTAGATTCAGGGTGTTAAATAAACGCGAGCCCTCACAAAGCTCAGTTCATGCTAGTTTTTACGTTTTGGTATTATTACTAGTTTTTAGGTAATCCGCAATTCTAACAATATCATGTGAAAATGTCAACGTATTATTGTTCCAAAGGCAAGGGTCAAAAGGACGGGCAGTCGGGCAGCCGAGGTACTAAGCCTCAGCTCCCGTTTTCTAGGACGGAACTCTGAAAATACATTTTTAATTTTTATTATATTTTTTGTATGGTGAAAGCGATTTCTCCACTCCACTCTAGGTTATGCTTTCGCCACATCATCACCTACCAATAGGTGAGATAGTGGTGGAAAACCCATAAGCTGTTCATTAGCAAAAAAAGTGTCGAATTCAGATTTAAAATAAATATTTTATAATAAATGTACCTTTATTTGTAAAATGAGTGAAAAAAAATGCTATTTATGGACTGAAATAACAACTGACTACCATTCACCTGACAGGTAAAAATCCTGACCCTGTTGTGCACCGGGTAACATATTCAACTTTCAAGTGAACTTTACTTATTTTTCGAACGGCTTCGAGAGAATGTAAAAATTCACTGAAGTGATTTCTGCACAGCACACGGGTAACGTTTACATACACTCAATTGTTTTCGAACGCCCTCTTAGATTGCAACTGCATTATGTATCTTACCTAATAATTATTTCTAAACTGAATCAGTAACACAGATAATCAAAAACAGGTTGCATCTGCGGTTTTCAACTCAACATAATGAATTTGATTCGCAAACCAATTTAGTATATACTTAATCAATTCGAATTTCATGCACACGGTATTTATCAGTCATGTATAAAATCATAGAATTATAGGTTGCACAGAAATCACTCACAATGCTAATTAGCACCGAAATCAGTTTACAATTTATCACGTGGAAACCCACATCGCAATCACAGTGTTATACAATACAGGATTTCATTTTACGAAAATGTAGATTACTGAGTATCAACAAAAGCTGATAGAAACCTAATTTACGTTTGTAGTAAAAAGTACAAACGTAAGGTAATGAATTTTGATGCCTATCCATTCCAATGTATTAGAACCTCGTTAATAATGTAGTGACAGAATTTTTGCGAATTTTTTTCGCGACGCGGCAAAATGTTAATTTATAGATTTTGAAGCGCTCGTAGCAAAGTTTACTTAGCTGTTCTCAATCGATCAGCTAAGTTAAGCAACGTCGCGCGCGGTCATGAGTTGGATGGGTGACCGCTAGTGACATTACTACTGAGCGTTTCCGTGCTTCGGAGGGCACGTTAAGCCGTCGGTCCCGGTTGTTGTCTTAGGATGGCAGTCGTCATAGCATGGTGGTAGGGCATTTTGCGAATACCCGCCTGGCTAGCTACCACCCTCAAGTAGAAAATCTGTCGCCAAGCACCTAACGGTGTGTTCCGGCAGCTGTCCTTGAGAGCCAGTACTTCTAGGTTAGCCTGAACAACATCTTCGACCACATCATCACTTACCATCAGGTGAGATAGTGGTCAAAGGCTAACCTATAAAGCATAAAAAAAAAAAAAAAAAAAAAAAAAAAAAAGATTACCAAACTTGTAATCTATAAATTAACTGGTCGCCTTGGTGTGATCACAGTCAAGTATTATGTACATACTAATCTAATAAAAAAAAACTTTTTAAACCATTAGTGGAGAACTACGTAATTACTACAGCAGAATATAAAGTATTGTACATACGAGTATCCTTGTTATTCCAGGACATTTCCCTAACATTACGTGAAAGAAGGTTATTTTATTACAGATATACGAGTATGTAAGCCTTTACGCACAATCTCACCTTTCGGTGAGTGATAATGCGGTCGAGAGTACTAAATGAAGATGGAATCTCAATAACCACCACTATAACATGTAGCTTGTAGACAGATTTTTACTTGAAGCTCGTAGGTTCCCAGGCAAGCAATAGAAATCCCTACCACCTTGTAATTGCAATTAAACTTTTAAACAACTGTACAATTCAAGTAGGTAGTCACTATTTATCTACCCCACTATTTAAACTGCACAGTGCCACCACAATTGCAATTGCATTGAAGTGGCAAGTAAATAAATGCCCACGGCTTCCCCCACCAAAACGGAGCACACAACGGTTTTGGCACAAATTTTGCATAATAACCTTTGTTATGCGGCCTGGAGGGCGTAAAACTGCAAAATGCTGCCTATAGTTGCTCCCAATTTCAACACTTTATGTTTACTAAACGAAGCCAACAAAAAGCAATTTCCTTCCTATCTCCCACGAACAAAAGTACGTATTATATCCGTAACTAACTTCCGTAACTTTCTTTTATTGCAGACATAATTAATACTTAGTTATGTTAGTAGTTATTACTCAATAGTTCTTTGTTGTCTACGTGCGTAGCAGTCGTTCGGCGTATCAAACAGAAATGATGTAGTAATCCGCGAAACACCGAAACTGAATTTCGTTACGAGCCCGCCATGCAAGAGAAAATATTATGGAGTAAGTATATTAATCTGAGGGCATTTTCCGTACGTTGCTTTTAGTGTGATGAAAGTTGTTGCGCTAAAGTCCCCTGTGCCATATAAGTCCATTAAGCAAATGGATGGGACGGAAATGAGAGCTCGTTTTTAATTTCGTTGTCATGTAAATACCTACCCAATGCTGATAATGTGTCTCTAGTTACTTGGTTTTATGTTAATTAAAGCTTTTGCGATATTAAAAAAGCCGCTATTCTTTTGGCAGGTAGATGGATAGGTATAGCCGAGCTACGTTGATTAACCGTCATCAAACAAGGCAATTTTCATTTTTTTCCTTCCTTTAAATCTTGTTTAGGCGAACACTTAATAACTAAGCCTTGGGAAGGAAGGACCACTTGAAGGTAACTTTTAAATTACGTCTCCGCTTTCGCTAACTTATTTACTCCTTATAAGAAGATACAAAATATAATTCCACTTTTCAGGTCAAGAGATAATGGCCTTTGATAACAGCCTGAAAAAGCTTTCCGCTGTTTTGTTTCTTTTATCTCAAAGTTTTCTGAAGTTCGCCACAAAAATTATAACTTGCGAGATTAAATAAAGAAGTTTAAATAAATTGCCCTTGGTTAAGTAAGATTAAGACTTATGTGGATCCCATTTTTTAGTTTAAGCGATAAATAAAGGCTGGATAAGAATTTTCTTGAAGTCGCGCCTTCATTAAGTTTTTAATTTAAACTTAGCTTCATATAAAGTTTGCTTAATTTTCATTAAAAATGTACCCACAATGAGTTGAAAGTACCTACTATAAAATATAGACCAATATAGAAACATATTTGCACAAAGTATTTAATACATATACTCGGCTATGAAGAATCAATATCAACTGTGATGAATCGCGTGTTTAAAAACATAGGTACATTAATATTACGAGTACATAGTGTTATTGCGGAAAGTATTGTCAAACACGATAGTCAATTTTTTCATTTTATTACGGAGTATATAATTTTTGGGCCTGATAGCAAATTTAGCACTTTTAAAAAAATCATAAACGATTCCATAAGCAAGACCTACATTCATTAAAAAAAGTATCGGGAATGGATGATTACTTTATGGTTCCAAATTCAATGTTTCTTTTTTTTTTGCTGTTATATTGGCACAATTGTTTTTAACTGTTTACACATTTGGCGCGGGGTTTGGATAGTATCTGATATTAAGATTAAATACAGTGCTGTTTTTAGTTATATCATATCTAGTGTGTACTCGTATTGCGAATTTCATTATGGACAAAAACATCGAAAAAAGAGTGTCTTAAATTTTGCATCGTCAATAGAATTTCGTGTTCAGAGTCACTAAAAATGTTACAAAAGGCTTACGGTGAATCGACTTTATCAAAACCACGCGTTTATGAGTGGTACAAAGCGTTCAAAAGCGGTCGAGATGTGATGGAAAATTTGCCTCGCTCTGGTAGGCCATCAACGTCTGCAAGTGAAGTTAACAACGTAAAAGTGAAGGCATTAGTGATTAAAAATCCTAATTTAAGTATGAGATGGTGCCCGACTTTCTGTGTCTCATGAGTTGATCCGTCTCATGTTAAATAATCACTTATTATATCGGTATGAAATATGTTGCCACTCTGTCTCATAAGTTCCAAAAGACCTGAATATGCCCCAAAAACTCAATCGCATAAGAGTCGCTGAGGACATGCTAGAACGAGTCAATTCAGACCTGACAGTCTTTAAACGCATTGTTACTGGTGACGAGACGTGGCTTTACGAGTTTGATATGCAAACTAGTTAACAAGCTTCGAAGTTGCGCTTTCAAACTGAACCGAAACCGAAAAAAAAACCACGCCAAATTCGATCTAAACTCAGTAATGTTGAATGTTTTCTTTGACTATCGCGGTGTTGTGCAGTCGAAGTTCTTGCCTTGAATATTATTTTAGCGTTATGCGGCGTTTAAGAGAGCAAATGCGACGAAAAAGGCTAATATAGAGAAGGAAAATTCTTGAGTTTTTGCACCAGGATAATACGCCTTCGCACGAGGCCATCATTGTGAACGAATTTTTGACAATAACCTCAACAAATACGATCGATTAACCACCTTATTCACCAGATAAGGTTTCATCCGACTTTTTTTACTTACTTTAACTCAAATTACTACTTTGTGGCACCAGTCTTCATTCGGGAGAAGACATATAGCGAATTCACGGTGAGAACTAAACTCAATTCTGGAAAAAGTGTTTTTTTTGATAATTGGATTATTTGTTGGCGTTTATCGTTTCTGAAGAAGCATACTTTGAAGGTGATTTTATTTTATTTATTTATTTCTGGTCAGCCAACAATTATTAAATTTTTACATACACGACTATTTTTCTAGATAATATAGTACACTGCTTAATGTATAATCTCTTAAAGGCTAACACAACATGCTACTAGTAATTACATGTAATTAAAATAATAATTATATTAGTTAGTTTTAAAAAAATATTGTTTTATGAATTACTGATATTTTGATTATTATTGATATTTTACCAGTACTTTCTTGCAAGAGTAACGGATGTGATATTCAGATATAAAAATACAAATCTCTTAAATCAAAAACTGGATTAGCGTTTCAACCCTAACTCAATTGGTACACGAATACTCAAAGTAGATACATGTAGTTAGGTACATAGGTACTTTTAGTTTGCTGCAAAAAATAACCCACCATATCGTTACGAAATATATTTGACATGAATAAAACGAAGTTTCCGACTCCCAGCAATGAGATACAAGCTTTAAGTTCACGTAAATGCCATTACTAACCATATTGCAGGATATGTTGTTGTTGTACCTCTTCAATCGTAAATAACAAATGGGAGAAAATAAAAGTTTTGCACAATATCATCCTGTTTATATCGGGATAGGTGGGCTACATACCAACTGATATAGTTACATATATAGTCAAGCTAAGAAAAAAAACAGTTATGACCGCGAAGTATCTTAGACTTTGTAGCAGTTGTTTGTAACAAAAAATCCGGCCAAGTGCTAGTGGGACTCGCGCACGAAGGGTTCCGTACCACCTATAACCTAATCTTGCAAGTTACAGACACTTTTCGCAGTGTCCGATTGAGCTGGGTGGGTACTCGAAAACCTTTTTAAAGAAAAAAAGGTTATCGCCGTACCCACCCAGCGAGTCGCGAGTCCCACTAGCACTTGGCAGGTTTCTTTTAAATGCCGTTACGCGTGTGTCTTTATTTATTTGGGATAGTTTACACACGACTTTTAACCCATGGATAAAAGAGTTACATCCAGACTTCGAACTCTATTGTACTCTTTTAGGGGTTGAATGTCATTTCGTTTGAAGTACATATATCCAAAATCATTGTCAATACGCTAGCAAAATATACAAAACAACGCACTAATATCGTCTTATATTAAAAATGCGAAAGTTTTTGTTATTATGTCTATTACTCATTCACAATGAAACAGCTGAAATAACGTGGATGAAACTTTCAATGTACAGTTCAGGTCCTGTATTAATACAAAAATGACGCTACATGCGTAGACACTTTAGCGCCGTCACACCTTTCTGAAACCCACGTGAGGGCTGGCGCCGCGGCTACTTCGGCAGAGCGACTCAAGCGGCGCAAATATGCTAACCTCGGTATGGGTTACATATTTGAGCCGTTTGGTGTAGAGACGTTGGGTCCGTGGGGACCGGGAGCTCATCGTATTTTCCAAAATTTATCAGAGCGCTTGGTCGATGCGACGCGTGATCAAAATGCTGGCACCTATTTGGCTCAAAGAATAAGCATTGCAATTCAACGGGGTAATGCTGCCAGCATGCTGGGCACGCTGCCAACTGATAGTGGGCTAGAGCATTTGGACTCCCTATGAGTCCAAATGCTTTTACTGTAGTAGCTGTAGTATTGTAGTAGCTGTAGAGTTGTATATAGTTTGTAGTATTTGTTTAATAAAGGCATACCGCCATACAAAATACTTTTCATTATCATTGACATAACTTTACATCATTAGCTACGCGAGTGACACCACGGGGTGCAGCTAGTTCATATACATATCATCACCCCTAGCCCTCCGTAAGTGATATTTCCAAAAATTAGAGAATTAGTTTCAATTCAAAGTCAAAGTCAACAACTTTTACTCCAACTTTAAAAACGTCTTTGAATTGGCAGAATTGTGGTAACATTAAACCGCAGAAGCCATTAACAAAGAAATAATAATAATAATAAACGTCTTTGAACCTATTTGTTTTTTTTTCCTAATACACGTGTGCAATAATCCTTCTTTATTAGATACACCCCTACACTATAAAGAGAAAATATCCTCCAAATGTAACGTTTCTACGTCAATTGGTTCAGGCTGCCTATTGTGTGTCTGTCTTACCTGTTACAAAACCTTTTATATTATTAAAGACGGTATTAGTTATTCCTTTGTAAAACATGAAACAGGTACAATATTTTACTGAATTATTGCTTGACAACATTTGCTGCCTTATACTGAATAGAAGCAGTTAGTAAAATAGACTGTAAAGATAGTACCGTAAAAAACGTTAACAATCAAAAATGCATTAGCCGTAGTATGTTCCGTTTTTTGAGCTCTTGATTTATGACTACGTAAATATTATCGTAGTTGGTGATTAAAGCTCTTGGCGGCTTTTAAGATTATTAATCACTTAAGCATTTTGAAATGCCTTAACAACATTTGTATTCTGAAACTAACGTAAATTTAAATACTTTTTAATAGATTACGTTTTTTTTCATATATTTCCTATGTAGTGATATCTAATGTAGGTATATAAATGAAAACTCCCACTAAGAATGCTATTTGAGTTTATTTTGTCTACGAAATTTACAAAAATATCTACAAAAATGAACGCAACTCTATAGGAGATAAAATTAATAATAAAAGAATGCGAAGTTTCTAAGATATACTTAGTACTTTATAAGTTTGACAGATGGCGCCCAAAATGAAGATAGAAATTAAAAACTAAGACATCAACTGTCACTAATAGCCGTCAAACCTAGTCTAAATGAAATCAACAACCAAAAAAAGAAATACATAAACATACGACATCAACCACCGCTTTGACATGTGTTACAAGCAGTACTAACTTTTTGAAGCAATGATGGCCCAGCGGTAATAGCTATGGACTGCCGTGCCGTAGGTCCCTGGTTTGATCCCCACCGCCGGCTTGAGCTTCACCGCATAGTGGAAGGGCATTTGAGCTACCGCCCTCAAGTAGAATATCTGTCGCCAAGCACTTAATGGTGTGTTTCGGCAGCAGTCCTTGAGAGCCAGTGAAATTACAGGCACATGAGACTTATTAACTGCGTCTCAAAGTGACGGGCGCAGTGCAATTCATGACCTGTGGTAAAATGCATCTGTAATAGGCAAAGGTTAGACCACTTAACATCAGGTAGGCCTCGAGCTTGTTCCGTCACAATAACATAAAAAAACTAATCTTTTGCCTGTCCTTGTCCCACAGTAATCAATGTCAGCTCAGCATCATTAATACTAACAGTTTATTGGACATAACTCATTAATACAATTTATTAAAACAACAAACGACGAAAAAGTAATAAAAAAAGCAATTAGATAAGTCTGTCTAAATAAACACTTACTGTAAAATCCTTAAGGTTGAACTGTCCGGTCGCTTCTCCATACAAACGTAGTAGGGTCACTCCCTTATTTGAGATTTTAGGTCCAGAATTAAGCATAATATCGATTGATCTCGTCAATATCTATACTTGTAGCGTAACGAAAAAATAATAATTAAGTTGAAAGTTATGAGCCTCGAAAACTTTATATGAAAATATTTCGAGGCTCATAACTCTCAAGTGAATTATCTTATTAAAAAAAAATTATGACACAAGCCTAGGTAATAAATAGATCATTCGATATCATACTTTGTTTTGGACCTAAATCCTCAAATAAGGGAGTGATCACCCTACTACGTTTGTATGGAGAACTGACCGGCCAGTTCACCCAATGCTATTTGCATGCTGTGTGTAACCAAATTACAACTAAAAACAATGCATACAATATGGTTGTATTATGTGCATTGTTGTTAGTTGAAATGCCAGGGTGAAAGTTTGACTGTGTATGGAAATATAAAAAGCAAAACATTATATTATTTGAAGTTTTATTTCAATCGCGAGACAATTTTGTTGGGTTCCTCCTCAACAACACTTCAAACATAATATTATCATTGTAACAGTTTTGCTAGCAACTCCTAACTTACAATTTAAAATAACTACATTGAAAACCTATATAATTAGTATGAATTGTAAGTTAGATGGAAACTCTAGGTACCTCAGTCACAATTCACAAAGCCATTATCTCATACGAAGTCAAGTAAACGTATATAGTTACTCATCTAAAATCATATCACTGCATTTACAGCTTAGCAATTATTATGATTATAATTTTATATGCCTGATAGGTTAGCCTTTGACCACTATCTCACCTGATGTGGTCCAAGATGTTGTTTAGGCTAACCTAGAATTACTGACTCTCAAGGACAGCTGCCTGAACAAACCGTTAGGTGCTTGGCGACAGATTTTCTACTTGAGGGTGGTAGCTAGTTGGATTTTCCTATGTCCTTAAAACGAATAAATTTAAATAGCTTAAGACCCGGGCTTAAGCTATTTAAATTTATTCGTTGCATACAAAAATCAAATCTTTCCTCTTTGTAATATTAGTATAGATATAGATAAAAAATAATATTATTATAAGTATATTAAAGCATATAATTGTTGATTTACCTATATTTTTAAATAAGTATTTCTTCTTTGTATACAATTTTAATTTTGTGTCTGTGCGTCACTATTGGTCAGAGCTGAAAATCAGCGCTGGCGATTAGTCCACAGCACTATGCTGAGCCCAGGCCTTTTCTGCCAGCACTGCATATAACAGCACCAGTGCTGTTAATTCATAATATTATGTAAACATATTCTACCCAATATCTGTTTATAATGCTGTATGCAGTTATGGAATACATATTTTTTAATTTGTTTGCAATAACGCCTGCTCGCCGGATTACATTACAAAATTACAAATTTACGAGAGAAGAAATTATAGTCATGTGCGGTATTCAAACCCACGTCAATCCACCCCTATTACCGGGGTATGCTCTGACCGCTTGAGCTAACATGACAATGACTCATAATTCAAATTTTTCCTCTCGTTCTTTATTTAAAGGGCTATAGGGGTGGATTCGAATCCCACACACGACTATAGTTTTTTCTCTAGTAAATTTGTAATGTAATTCGCCGAGCAGGCGTTATTGCAAATACAACAATATCAAAATTATAAGGTTGCGTCATCATTTACAAGTTTCAAACTAATTGCAAAATTGGTCTTGTCTGTAGTACAACGTAAGTTGAACTATAGTTGTTGCTCCATCCCAATACGATGGTTAAATAAAGAACGAGAGGAAAATTTGGAGTGATTAGTCATTGTCATGTTAGCTCAAGCGGTCAGAGTATACCCCGGCTATAGGGGTAGATGGACACGGGTTCGAACCCCGCACATGACTATATTTATTTCTCGCGTAAATTTGTAATTTGTAATAAATATTTTTTCTCTCTGTCTTCTTTATTTCTTTCCAACTAGACGGGCATTCGCAAAATGCCTTCCCACCATGCTATAACGACTGCCATCCTAAGACGACAAGCGGGACCGACGGCTTAACGTGTCCTCCGAAGCACGGAGCTAGTAGTAATGTTACTAGCGGTTACCCATCCAACTCATGACCGCCGCGAATCGCTTAAGAACGGCTAAGCAAACTTCGCTACGACCGCTCCAAAATTTTATTGATTACTTAAAATACAAAAACCCTTTGTAAGTAATATGTTGATTTATAGTAGATTATGATACAAGTGAGCTAAGTTGCGCATTATACACGAGGTTGTGTGTTGCAGCCCGAGCCGTAGGCGAAGGCGTAAATCAGCTGAGTGTATAATGAGCAAGTTGCAATACAAACAACATACGAAAATTATGGAAAATAGCGCGCAAGTTTTTTTTTTTTTGCGCGTGGCAATTGTATGATGTTTGAATACATATAAACCTCTTTGATGTTACAAATCTGTATTACCCGGTTAAATTGAAAATGCTCTGTTTACTCGCGTATAATTTGCAGTTAGGTACTAACTTAACTTTGTAGGGATAAATTACCCTTTTAAATTGGAAATGCTCTGTTTACTCGCATATAATTTGCAGTTAGGTACTATCTTAACTTATTAGGGAAAATTCTACTAAGCGCTAGTGTATAATATTATCATGCACGAGGGTGTTATAGTTCGGTTTATGACCCTAAAAACGATATAATAAAGCTCACTTTATGAGCAAGGGTGTTGAAAAATAATATTTTAAACTCATTGTTGGCTACAAAATTTATTTGCAGTAGTTTCAGTATTCAGTAGAAGGTAAACAAAGGGCATACGAAGTAAATCTTATTTTTCTGTACAAAGGGCTATTCCTACATTTTCCTATCATTTTGTGACTGCAATATTCAGTTTAACGCGCATGTTATGATCTTGTACCTAAATAGAAATTATTCCGCTTTTACCAATACGAGAAATACAATATCTGCCTTTATAACGTTATTGAGTATTATTGCTCTTACAAAGAGGTGCTTATAGAGTCGACAAAGCAGCAGGCTCGCTATTATGGCTCGCTATATTCTCGTTCAATGCAAAAGCCGGTAAGTGGCCACCGTAAGACCAATGTAAGTGTATCTATAGACAGTATGGATGCCGTATCTTGGAAACTATCGAAGATTTCTTTATTATTCCTATCTTAAATTGTATTTTATCGGAAAGATTCGAATAAATTTTCTCTTTTTTTATTATGTTTTCTGTTTGAATAATACAGTTGTGTTTCGTTTTAATGAAAAGTATCTCTGTTAAGCTGGCCTAAGTCTATATACAATCGTTTTCTTTCTGTTGTCCAATTATCTTTGTATTTACATATAGAGTAAAAATATTTTGCATGGTGGAAGGGCATTTTGTGAATGGCCGCCTGGCTAACGACCACCCTCAAGTAGAAAATCTGTCGCCAAGCACCTAACGGTGTGTTGCGGCAGTTGTCCTTGAGAGCCAGTAATTCTAAGTTAACACCTTCGACCACCTCATCACTTACCATCAGGTGGCATTGTGGTCAAAGGCTTACCTATCAGTAATAAAAATAAACAATGAATGTAAAAAAAACTTTAAAAATAATTAATTAATACATGTTATTATTATGGTCTTGAGAACAAAATATTGATTAAAATATTATGTAAATCTTGAAAGTGAGTACCGAGTTTTGGGAATTGCTTTAACTTATATCCAATTACAATTACAGCGCAATATAGCAATGTCATTTCCACAATCCCAAGCTATCACAAGTCAAATGCATCACGTGATTTCATAATAATTAATATCCATGCTGTTTATAGTGTATAGTACCTACAAGACTTAGCAGAGGCTAGGCTAGATCGAGCGGCATTGTCAACTGCAAGCGTCAGATAACAGGCATAGTTAACGCTCTATACCTAGGTTATCAATGCGACAATGGAGGAAGGTATTTCAACTTCTCGGGCACAATATTGTGGCAGAAAGCTTTGTTTCTGATAGCTAATTATTAATATAAATAAGGTACGAGTAGGAAGGGTTGAAGAGCTTCACATTGAAGTGTTGTTTAAATATTTTAACTTAATTAAGTTCATATTAAATACTAGATTTTTTACATTTGCTAGCTTATACAATTTCAGATCCAAATAGCCGACCGAGAGAAAGCCTGACTCACACACAATAAATTTGTTGCAGGTATTTCCAAAAAAAATCGTTATCTTTCCTTTATATAAGGCCCTTAGCGGAGTTCCAATTAGCGTTTAGTTGTGATTTATTAGAATGTTTAACTTTAAACCATAAGCCCAGATTTGACGTTTGCATGTATAGCCGTTTTTACTCCAGATGAAAAACAAAAACGTACATGGACCTATACAGTGCAATCTTAATTTTAAATTTCAACCAGTTACCTTTTTTAAAAAATACAAGTCCTTTAATTTTTGAAATAGGCAGACAAGGTAGACCTAGTAATAGAAACCCGTCTTCTCGAAAGGAACCATAAAAATTACGAATAATATTACATATCTGATTGCTATTTATCTTAGAACATAAATAGCAGGTAAATGTGTCAACATGTTTATGTACATTGCCTTCGACGCCGTAATTTTCTTTTTATGACATGAAATATGAAGTAACGATATGAGGAAGTCGTCCGCCTGATGGTAAGCGCCACGCCTACCCATTAGTAATTGAATTCCGACACATAACGAGTTCTTACGATTATATCGCGTTCACACAGTAATTTTCCTGTTTTTCACATATTTCACTGGCTTCTCTTTTCTTCAATCTGGAATGTAGATCAGTTAAACTTTATAGTAATTAAACAACTTTAAACGGTTTAAATCGCGTATATTTATCATTATTTTTGTCAGTGACCACGATCACTGCAAAGTGTTTAAAACGTCGGGACAAAAATAATGATAAATATACGCGATTTAAACCGTTTAGAGTTGTTTAATTACTATGTGTAATAATCGCAAAAACCTAAAACAATATCAGTTAAACTTTGTTACTTGACCAAACTCACAACAAACCATCAAGTGTGATATCAAGACGAAATTTCGAAGTCACAATAAATACCGCTATATACACCGTGTCCCAAAATTCAACGATAAGCCGGCATCGGAGCATGGACCTACTCATGACTCCTCGGAAAAAAAAAAAAAAAAAATTATAACTGTTTTTTTTTATTAATTACAGAGACTTTTATAAATTTCATCGATATTCGATATCCATTATGCTATTTTCAACTACCATGACCACAATTTTTGACATATTTTTGATATTTTTTGTGCATTAGCAACCTAAGAAGGACGGCTATCTACCACA
The DNA here is from genome assembly GCA_963890685.1 of Plagodis pulveraria. Classification (NCBI taxonomy): domain Eukaryota; kingdom Metazoa; phylum Arthropoda; class Insecta; order Lepidoptera; family Geometridae; genus Plagodis; species Plagodis pulveraria. The sequence continues at coordinate 18,588,494 of OY982958.1, read as the reverse complement.
ATCCTTTAAAATTACAGAAAGTCTGTAGTTATTTTACAAAAATCAGTAAAAAAAAAAATTTTTCTTATAATTTTCATAGATTTTAACATTCTATGCACTTTCTATAGTCTGGGTTAAAAAAAAAAGTATGGACACTACCATGGCAAGTTTTATTAAAAGTTGGCGCAACTTTATAAAAGTCTCTGTAATTAAAAAAAAAAAAGAGTTTTAATTTTTTTTTTATTTTTTCCCGAGTAGTCATGAGTAGGTCCATGCACCGATGCCGGCTTATCGTTGAATTTTGGGACACGGTGTATATCAAGATCTATAAAACATCGATAACACTCTAAACTAGCCTATTTTATAATCTCGTTCATACTTTTCGTGTACTCACTGTATCTTCCAAAAGTGTTATTACAACACTTGAAGTAGCGACAATGCGAGTAGTTTGCATAAAGTTCCCGTGAAATTAGTCGCGTCGTCATAACAACAAGAGTAGCGGGTGGTAGCGGTAGGTAGCAAAGTTAGCCAGCACGCTCCATCTCTCGACACACAACAAAAGGGTCCGGGCAGATATAAAACGGAATCTTGGAAGGAAAACTTTGCTATTGTTACTGCTGAGCCCTGGGTCGAGACATTGTTCAAGTTATATTAAAGTGGGAGTTTAATACTTCAAAGGATTACTGTAAGATGTGGTCACGATGCTATTACGACCTTGGTAGGGGCCGTTTGCAGCCTTCAGATTAATTTTGCGACATAATTGTGGTGTGAGGGGGATGACATAGAGGCGAAAGTTTCGTCAAAAGATTTTGTTACCAAACGGTGTTGGGAGGGCACGAACATTTTGTCGAGAATTATTGATCTAAACAGCTTTACATAAGTTACACGTACCTACATATCGTCATGTTTGTATTCCCTGAAAGGATACGCAGAGGTGTATAAACCTAGATGTTGCTAGACATGTTTTGGTTCTTTGTAGTAGAGGGCATGCCTGTTTCCATATGAGATTCCAGAAAATGATCTTTAACACACACATCAATAAGATAACAGTAATCATATTAGGAATAAAAAAACTTGTTTGTGAATTTTACTTACATGGTAATATATTATTGCATGAATATATTAGGTACTAGACAGCCATAATAAAAGCCAGTTCCTAATTGTGTTCTCTCCATAAAAGACGTGGCAACATATTTTTACGAATATATATGTTCTTTATACTAAACAATATTTTTTGATGTTTTAACGAGCTGCCTCTATAGTATCCGTGATTAAACACGCTTTTAATACATAATTATATTTTAGAGACTATTTAAAGTAACGTCTATTGGATTCGTCTCAAAGGTCCAACTCGGTAATACCCGGAGGAAAGATATAAACCTTACCTCTGTTCGCTGGAATGAACAGGCATCCACCCAACTTCGCCAACTTTGTCTAATTAGTCGCTAAACAAACAGTTTCACAGATTCAAAGTTACTAGAAAAGACAAATTATTTGGTACAAATTATGGTACCAAAACAGTGTCAGAAAGTAGAATTGCATTTTTTGCGCATTTAAAAGCAATAGCTTGAATGTAATGTAATCAAACCGACAAATAATTATATACATGTTCATACAATCAAAATGATATATTTTTTTTATTTATAGATAAGCCTGATAGTTTAGCCTTTGAACACTATCTCACGTAATGGCTAGTGATGATGTGATCGAAGATGTTGTTCAGGCTAACCTGGAATTACTGGCACTCAAAGACAGATGCCGGAACACACCGTAAGGTGCGTGGAGACATATTTTCACCTTGAGGGTGGTAGCTAGCCAGGTAGGCATTCACAAAATGCCCTACCACTATGCTGTAACGACTACCATCCTAAAACAACAACCTTGATCGATGGTTTAACGTGCCCTGCGAAGCACGGAAGCGTTAAGTGTTAATGTCAGCGGTCACCCATCCAAGTCATGACCGCGAACGTTGATCAACTTAGCTGATCGGTTAAGAACAACTAAGTAAACGTCGCTACGAGCGCTTCAATGATAAATAAATGACTATATACTAGATTGAATCAGGTCGAATTGCCCTGGCATCAAACATTTTATTTATTTCAAAACCGAAGTACCTACTTGTAGGCCACGAGGCCTTATTATACGAAGCTACGAGTGCTACATTATGCACATATTAATACTAGATAATCGTGTAATATGTTGAATAGGTTTACGGCTACGCTTCGTCTTCGTAACAATCTGCTCCGAAGAGATTTGTATAAACACCAGTTATCAAGGATAGCCATAGCTTACCATATTCGAGCACAGCAACACTTACCAAGAGGTTATATATAGGTATCAAGGTCTGCCTTTCAGAGATCAAAAATCTTTACAGAATATTACTTATTTTTTCTCCAATCGTTTTTATAAAACTTACGTTATCATAAGTGTAGGTATGAGGATATTATAAAAACTTCGACTAATGAAACTAAATTTGAAACAATGTCGCGCTAGAGTGATTGAAACACCACGCACCGTTAGCCATGCCTGAACTGCATATATACAAACAAATATGGTTATAAAAAAGCTTGCGCGTATTGCTATTTTTTCTAGTTAATTTTGTAATACATATATTGTTCAGATTCCAGATTGCCCAGGCAGGGATTGTTCAGAAGAGGCGCCTTCCACCTGGACAATCTGTTTTGAATACTTAACAACCGGCGATTCGCCGGGCTGAAAGTGACAAGGTAAAAAATGAAACGAAATTAACATACAGAGTGATGCAGTCGTGTTGACCTCGGCGCCCGCACCTAGCTATTACAAAAATAAAATCAAGTTGGCCAACTACAATTTTATTTCACTTACTGCCAGGGCGGCGATGATCGTTCTCGTGCTTCCTTCCTTGAGATTGTCCAACATCAGGACACGGCACCGTCACAAATTACACAACACAGTACTGACAATTTTATAGAACAAATCGCAAAGTAACAAATTATTAAATCAAGGGTAAAACCAACTAGTTTTCCAACAAAAAAACAGCGACCAAGTACAATTAAAAAAGTTCAAGAGAATGATTAGCAAAACTTCAAGTTATTTTCACACAAAAATCCATAGATCAAAATAGACGACTAGCAAAGGGGTGCGTTCGACAACTGCCCGATAAGTTGATCGGTCCGAACATATATATAAATGATAATCAGCATTTCAAGTTTGAGTAAACCATTCTCCAGGGGCTCAACTCCCACCTTTTAAAAACTATTATGGAAAACCAACATCATTATTTCAAACTTGAAATATTGATACTAAGATTCCTACCACGGCCGTCACAAAAGAATAATGATCGTAAAGCGCTATCTCTATCGCACAAATGTCATGATTCAATGCATGCAGCCCGCTCTCACGTTGAAGTTCTAATGTAAGTTTACTACAGTTACGTCTGGTATATATAGTAGTGCAAATGAAAATTTGTAACGTAAGGTTAAAATGAGACTGAATTAAGAGATGGGAGTTGGACCCTAAAAAGTATCTTTCATTTCCAATCACTTTGTTTATACTTGTAGGTTATTAATATTGCTAACTCAAAATACGATCTGTATTGAGATTGCCAGATACCTTTTATTCCTTCAATTTTTATACTAGAAACTATCGGCACGCAGTCCATGTTATATGTATGTATATTAATATTACCTCAAATAATAGAACCGAATGTCGTAAATTCCAATCGTTTTTTTTACAAAATCCTGCTGAACATAATATGTATCCAGTGCACTTAAACTGTGTATTATGAGTTTCCCTTAACTCAACTTCGACCACTTCTCAAGAACTAAAAACTAATAGTATCGTGATGATTTTCTTGTACAATCAAGTTGTTTCCTACTCACACCACGTCATGCGTCATTCTTACACAATACATCAACACATATAAAAAACATTAAACATATCATCACATGTACTTGTATTCCCCTGAATATTTCAAATAACCCACGTTTGGCCATGTAATAGGGAGCAAGCCTATGACCATCTACTAGGCACCGATCCAGGGTCTGGACTGCTAATGAAAAACCCGGAATAACTTTGTCAGGATTCTTGATTTACTGTCTGACCAAAGGTTCGAAATCAGGTCATTGAAATTCCAAAGCAAAGGAAGTCTCATAAATAACGAAAACATAATATACGCTAAGTATTCAAAAGATGGCGGAATAGTCACCGTATTGAGTTCACTGTGTGCAAATACGAGTATGTACGAGTAAGGTAGGTGTATTGTATTCTGAGAGCTCTCTCCTCATATATCCAGCATTTAGCTGCTTTATTGCCACGGAACTCTTGCAAAGTAGAAACCAATATTACGTCGAGATCGAGCTACCTATCTCCGTATGAATGCTGTTTATTAAATTTATATTTCGACTTCACTATCTAAATCGTTTTTGGTCCTTTCTTATACACGTAAACACTTTATTGACATACTCTTAGGATTTAAATATCGACGGAAATATTATCATAAAAAGTACCATGAAATTTTTATTGAATTGTATATTTTTTCTTTACTATAATTACTATATAATGAACTCTGTAGTCATCATATGCAAATAATAATAAAATATATTATTATATTGCAAATCATGTCGGTATTAATATAAGTTTAATCCATAGACCTAGGATTTTCACAGCCTGAGTGTGTGCGTGAGTATAAAAATGAATTATATTACGGATGTATATTAGATATTGTATATTTTAGTCTTTCATAGCTTCTTCATATGAATACTTAATATAAACAAATAAGTAGTAATTATAAATGAATAGTTGAAATTGTTTAATGTCAAAGTATTTATAGTTTTATCATCATGGAAGATGTCCACTGTTGAACAAACGCCTCCCCCATAGAACTCCAAAAAGAACGGCTATTAGCCGCTTGTAACCATTGGTTACCCGCGACATTTACGATGTCGTCAGTCCATCTAGTGGGGGCCTATTAAGTATACTTTTTTTATTTTATAGTGTCGGAACAAGCCCGAGGCCCACCTGATGTTAAGTGGACTAACCTCTGCCTATAACAGACGCATTTCGTCAACCACGAATTGCACTGTGCCCGTCACACTGAGACGTACAGTTGTTAGGTCTCATGGGCCTGTAATTTTTCGTCTTCCGGTGTAACGTGGTACCCACTCGAGAACCTTTCTTCCCCATCGGTTATCAGTTCGTCGAGCAATGGGGCCGCCCATTGCCACTTCAACTTGCTAATTCTAAAAGCTATGTGGGTGACTTGGGTTCTTTGGTGAATATTCACGTTCCGGATTTTATCGCTCAAAGAAACTCCGAGCATAGCTCTCTCCATGGCTCGCCGAGCGACTCTGAGCTTGCCCATAAAGGCAACAGTTAACGACCACATCTTGGTGTCATATATCATCACTGGCAACACACACTGGTTGAAGACTTTGGTCTTTAGGCTCTGCGGGATCTTTGACGAGAAGATGTCGCGTAACTTCCCGAACGCTGCCCATCCGAGTAGGAATTATAGTGTGGCTTTATGCAAAACTACAATGCAGGGTTGCAAGCTTAAAATGCATTTTCAGTAAAACAGCTCTCGATTGCGATCACAGATAAATATGGTGCGATCCTGAGGGATCACTCCACAATATATTTATCGTATCGTGCATCCATTATCATGGGCTATGGTGTCCTTGGTATGAACATAGCATCCATTCCATAGTAATCATAAGCTATAGTATCCTTTGTTTTTGGCCCTAATTTTGAAGGAAAGACTTTTATTCTAAACACTAGAAAATTATACAAAACTGTTTGTTACACTATGTGTCTGTATGTCCAGTGTTATCTTTGGTAATGTTCAAAGCTCTGCTGTTTTAGATGATACTTTATCTCACTTCGCGAAACTTTCGTCAGCCAACAAGATTAAATGCGAAGTTTAAATTAATTTCAGAGTAACGGAATAAATTTTTGATGTAAACTTCTTGATGAGAAACTGTTTTGGGTTCGAGTATAACAAAAGTCAAGAAGTGGAATTAATTAGATCCCTTTTACCTAAGCTAACAAAATTCTTGAGTAGTACCTGATAATTTAGTCCTAAATAAGGAAACTTTAAGAAAATGTGTACTTAAAACTGTTTAGCTTTTAACTTTATTTTTCTAAATTTGGAGGATCGGCTTAAGTTAAATTTTTTACCACTACGTTGCTTTAATTTCTTATTTTGTGGTTAAAAGCTAGTAGCAATAAAAAATATACCCAATCAGAGAAACAATATCTCACATTTATTCACACTCATGTAAGTTGAAACAAAATGCCGTAAAGCCGGAAAGCATATAACCGATTTTCTTTACCAAGTTTGATACTGATAAAACAAATTTACAGAATGCAAATGTTACATTTCACAAATTAACATGAAAGTTGATATAACTAGTCTGGTAATAAATACACATAAAAACTTTTCTTTTTTTTTCAACTTTTAATTATTTTGAATTTGGAACGCGTTTATTATTTAAAAAACTTCTTTCGATTTCGCGCCATTTCACATATTTTTTCGTGTTCATTATCAAATTACAATTTGGAATGAGGTGTTAAGGAAAATAGGAATGCAGTGATCGCCTTGCATAAAGAGATTATGGAGCCGTCGGTCATATTCCAGACACTTCAAAAGCTTGGTAGCCGTAAGTTCGTGCTACCAACCGATACAACAACACTTCCTCTGTCGAAGACCATAAGAGATCGGGACGGTCGCGTGCTTTTAGAACTATAAAAGCATCAACTTATTACGATTATAATATAATATATATTACCTTACAAAAACAATGAAATACGGACCAGTGCGAGGGGAGTCCTCGCACTTCGCCAAGAATCTGGAAGGGTAAGAAAAAACTACTATATTTAGTACATTTTCTGTTGGTTCCGGAACCCTGGGTGGCCGATTTTTATTATTATTATTGTTGCTTGGCTTTTACGTCATTGGATTATACAGGCGTCGATTACTATTTTCTTTTCAATTTTAAAGCAGTGATGGCTATGTGGCATTGGCTATGGACTGCAGTGCCACAGGTCCATGGCTCGAATTCCGCCGCGGGCTTGAGCTTCACCGCATGGAAGGCCATTTTGCGAATGCCCGCCTGGCTATCGACCACCCTCAAGTAGAAAATCTATCGCCAAGCACCTAACGGTGTGTTCCGGCAGCAGGCCTTGAGATCCAGTGAAATTACAGGCATATGAGACTTAACAACTGTGTCTCAAGGTGACAGGCGCAGTGCAATTCGTGACTTGTGACGAAATGCATCTGTTATAGGCAGAGGTTCCGAGAAGAATCCGGTTAACATCAGGTGGCCCTCGTGCTTGATCCGTCACAATATAAAAAACTTCAGGCGTTTATTTTTTTAGGTAAAATCATATAAAATAGTATAAAAAAAATACTTATGTTATAAACTACATGCTTGTCATGTGAATGTTTGTATTTAGAAGTCAATAGTTTGTGAATTGAAACGTTGGCAAACGTTGTTTGTGAAATGATAATTTTCTGATGTATGTGTGTAAAACGTTAAATGTACATGCTTTCTCAACAATCTAGCTCGTCTATTATGTAAGCGCTTAGCGTTACCTATATCAATTCTGCTTTTTCCCGCTCTCGTGCTATTTACATTCCAGTTTACTTCAATTTTAATCTGTCAGCAGATTGACACCAAGGAGGTTATTCAGTTTTGTTCATTATCCATAAAAAAACAAACCAAGGAGTTTCTAACCCTCTGAGTTAACCTCTTTACTGTTGGCGGTATGGTGCGACAAGGAACCAAAGCCTTTATAAAATCTGTGCGAGCATTTGTAATTCAAAGGCTTAGTTAAACAATGAAGAATTCGCTCACAAGTGTATTTAAAGTAGTCGTATGTCACTCATGCTACATTAATTATTCCAATCTCAGCGTGATCTCTGATAACCTTCTTCTACGGCCCGAGTATAAAAGCCTTGTAATCCTTCGCCTATGACTCGGACTTACAATATAACCTCGATTGGAATTATTAACTTTCCGAACTCGCATTATAATGTACTTTTCTTGTGAAAAATATAAACAGAAAAAGTCTGATCTATTACTCGTAAGTACATCATCAAAGATTCTTGCTTATGCGTTATATCTTTCATAGTACAGAAATCAGGTATTGGATTTTATCTGCTATCGTGGCCCACGTCACCTATTCAGTTTTATATGTGCACCCTTTTATCATCCATAAGCGTGTTCTTGTCTAACTACTGAGATGGGTAAAGAAAACTTAATAATTTTGGTAATCGCCATTAACAGCTCTCCTTTAATTAGAATTATGATTATTAACCAAAAGGTTACACTAATTATGTAAACACACTTACATACGTTAAGAAAGCGGTGGAGCAACTGACCGCTGATGCTCACGTTGCGTGTCCCTATACAAATCTATACCAGCAAGAAAAATATCTGTTTTACTTATGTATTATAAATGCACCATTGCTTTTCTTAGAAATATAAGTCATTCATTAAAGTACACCAATCAAGAAGATGAATATAATGATAACACAAAAATATTAATAAACGTTGACAATCGAAATGTTTCATTGAATGATATAGCTATAGCAACATAAAAAGGTGATCCATTGGCGGTTAAACCACTGCTACGCCTGCGAACTGGCTAGCCAAAGGTATAGTCACCAAGGAAGCACTTACAAAACCGCGGTCTTAAAATAAAGTAGTTTGGCTCGTTAGCTGCATGCTTAAAATCCTAAGACCGCGGTATAATGAACCGCCCGTGGATCAGCCGAGCCTGCGAGAAAACAGTTTTTCATACTGCTGTAGCTACCGCACGTATACCGCACTGCTAAGAAACTGTGTCTTGCCTTTTTATTAACAAATCTAGCAGCTTCATAAATTCATCGGATCCTCGGTCGTCCTCATTTAAAACAAAAAAAAACACAAATAGTTTATTTATCAAATGCATATATATTATATGTTTATAGATTACCTGCAGTCATCACAATAACATAACCGTTTAGGTCAGTGTCGTGATGGCCTATTTTCGTTTTCAATAAAGCATTTGTGCTAAGTTGACAATTATTGAATAAAATTGCAAAATAAAAACTTAAGTTTCAAATATGGTAACCAGTCATTAGCTAATTTCAATAATATTGTGATTTTTCAAATAAGTTCACTCACACGTTCAGGTTTACATGGGACAATCGTTGCCTCTATTACAGCCAGTTTAAAAATCAGAAATTGCGTCTTTTTTGTCGTTCTGTATACCTTAGTAACAAAGTAATCTCGACTGGGAACACATGACTCTCCGTTGATCAAGAGACGACTGTTTGGTACGCCAAGGGATTACCAACGTGAGTAGACAACCCAACGAGCCAACGGTTTATGCCGTTTACTCGCCGGCTCGCCAATGGATACCCCGCTTTAGGTATTAATTGCCCACAATTACATTTCACGCGTATACTAAACTGAAACAGTTCGTGACTCTACCAGTTTTGAGTGAGGTATTCAACTATAGGCAGCAGTAGGTAATATTTTTACTACTCCGTCGATATATCATCAAGACCACTTCTACGCTACGCTATGTGGTCTCTGAAAATATCGTTCGTGCGTGACTCGTACCATTGAAAAGGCTTCGAAGTAAAATCGGAGCCGTCTATACTCAAATTCAAATGTATCAAATAGTGATGTGAAATTATCCGTCCTTACAAATTATATCTATATTTAAATATGTGTGAAACTCACGAGAATTTCATTTCAAAAATTATATCATGTCTCTAGTTTTTTTTTATTTATACTCTGGGCACTATCTCACCTAGAATTACTGGCTCTCACGGATCTGCCGGAACACAGCGTTTGTTGTTAGCGACAGATTTTCTACTTGAAGGTGGTAACTAGCTGGATAGTTGCTAGCTAGGCGGGCTTTTGCAAAATGTTATGTACTTAATTGATTAGGTATTTAGTTTCCAATTAAGCAAGTTGAAACATGACCTGCACAGGTGCAGCTATATCAAGAATATGCAAGTAGCTACGACATTCTCCAAATAAGATATTTGCTCAAATCCTGCGGTTCTGAACGAAATCTGTATTCGACAATTTTTATCTTCGTCAAATACTTCAAACCTTTTTTGCGATTATATTCGTTTCTTGTTTCGCCATATTGGCTATGGTGCAGTTAAAGCTCACAACACTAAATTGAATCTATTATTGTTTACATAAAAACTTAAATAGAGGTCAAAAGAACTTAAAGTTCCGTTCGCCCATTCAGTTTTACTGTAGGGGACATTAGGAAATAAATTCCGAGGATTTCCGCAAAGTAACGCCTGAATCTTTCAATTTTTTTTATATCTTAATGATCCTCATATTTTATGGGTTAAACCTTTTGACCCCTAAAATTCATCAATTCCTCTTTGCCCCCGTTCGCCCACGGGGGCGAACAGGAATTAATTTTAATTAATAAATATTACAGTCCTAAAAAGTTACAGTCAGGTTTAAACTGTTGTGTTATTTATTTTAGTAGGTATATATATTATAGTACTGTTTTTTGACCTCATCAATAAATCCGGCAAAACCTCAATGTAATATTTTGCTACATCCCTAATAGCAACCTTCGCAATAGCTACTGTGTGACGCAAATCTATTTCAGCTAATATTATTGGCGGGAGTGTGGAGTCACAAATTGAAAAACACCCTTAAATCCTTTATCAGTGTCGCGCACGCCTGCTTTGCCACCCAGTATTGCCATACACTTATCGACACACCGCACTTTATTGGGAAATGGTATTACGATCGCAGAACCGTTAATATTTATTATTTGTTTGCGTACTTATTATTTTCATAGAATGTAGCCAAATGCTAATGAGTTTTAAGTAGGTCATGGTACAAAAATGTACCTAATAGAACGTATGTATTAACAATGAAAATATATAGGTATATGTAAATAATATCTGTACTTTATGTTTTATTTATAGCTGATAGGCTAACTTTTGACCAATATGTCACCTGCTGATAAGTGATGATGTGGTCCACAATGTTTTCAGGCTAAGTTTCGAAGACGGCTACTGGAACACACCGTTAGATGCTTGCGACAGATGTACTTCTTAAAGGCGGTAGCTAGCCAGGTGCAGCTAACTGCTACTATGATAAAACAGCTGCTATTCTAAGACAAACCGGGAACGCTGTCTTTAAGTGACCTCCGAAGTGCTTGCTCAGTGTAGTAATGCCATCAGTAGTCACCTATCCAAGTCATGACCGCAGCGGACGATGCTAAACTTACTTGAACCGTTGAAAACGACTAAGTAAGCTACGCTACGAGCGTTTCATCATTTCGCAAGTATAACCTTATTATGAATGCGTAAGTTAGTGTGTGTGTTGCCAAGTATCATCTAAACGACCGATAAGTATGTTTTCGATGAAATTTTACATATACGAGTATGTTTGTTTAATTCTGATTTACTGAGGGGTTTCCAAGGGTAGTAATAACTAATTCCCACTTCATTAAAACTGCGGCCGAAAGTAAGTTAGCAATAAAAGTTACTATTTCCAGTAGTCACCAATGTTCGCCTGTTAAAGGTGGTATACATGTAGGTATATACGCAATTTCAAAAGACGCTATTGTATGGAGGTCATCTATAGGTGATCAATAAGGCTCTTTTGGCAATATATCCCGGTTTTGTACCTGCATTTTACCTGTATAATACATGGTGCACACTAAAAGTTTTGCATTTCTAGCTAATCGTAACTATTTCGATATATCGAATATTATATTTTTGAAACGACTTGCAACCTTTTTAGTAATAAAAAAATATTGGCGGGAAATCATTTCTCAATTGTTTTTTTTTTCACACATCAAAGTTCTACGTACTCAACGAAAATGGAATTAAGTCGAAAAGAATTTAGAGCGATGATTTTTTATGATTTAAAAGTTCTCTCTCATCGCAAGACTGTGCCGCTCGTCTTCAAAATGCTTTTGGGAGAGAAGAACCTTGTTTGAGCCCCGTGAGGCGATGGTATGCTGAATTTGTGAGAGGTCGGGTTTCTTTACATGACGAATTTCGTGAAGGGCGGCCTTCATCTGCCGTCAACGAAAATAATAATACTGTAATGCGGCTAATTGAAAAAAACCCGCGGATTACCTATGAGACAATTTGAGGACTATTGGGGATTGGTATGAGCCAAATTTGTTTAGTTGTGAAATTGTATAGCCTACCAATTCCAATGTTTGTTGACTACTTCTTTGTGTACTTTTATTTATAAGTGTGACTGCTAAGAAATAGACATTATTATTATTAAATTCAGAACATTTTACGCGAAGAATTAAAAGCTCGGAAACTTTGTTGTCGTTCCCTCATGAACTGACAGCGGAGCAGAAGCGGGCTCGCATGGAATAGTGCTCACAGACGCTACGGAAGTACGACCACGGACATTCTAATGCTGTTTATGACATTGTCACAGGAGACGAAACGTGGATTTAATGTTTTAAACCCGAAAAAAAAACAGCAATCTTGTGAATGGGTGTTTGAAAATGATAACCGGCCAACAAAAGTGACGCAGGCGAGAAACGTTGGTAAAAAAATGATCACTTTTTTTCTTACCCGAGATGGGACCTGTAGGTCCCATCTGCATAATTCCACTTGAAGATCAAAATAGTATTACTGCCGTATTCTACCATTTGTTTACCCAGGGTGTTAGAAAAAGTTCGCGAAAGACGACCAAAAAGCAATAAACATAATATTTTGTTTATAACACGGTTTTTTAAGTTACGCAAAACTTTTAGTGTAACCTACGTATGAGATACAACGTCGAAACTTAAGTATAGTGAGCTTAATGCACTTAACTATTTTGAACTATCTCGACCTATATGATACCAATAAAGGAGTCATATGCTTTACTGCATCCGTTCTAATCCTTCCTAATATAATAAGTGTTAAAGGTAGAGTGTGATTTTGGGCGTTAGTTTCACTCATCTCTGGAATGACTGAACGTTTTTGATAAAATTTGGTACCTATATCGATTAGGTACAAAAAAGAGTCTGGATTTGAATTATTTATACATACTTTCATTGTCTGAATCTGAAAATTTATCGAAGAAGCGTTATATAAACAATGCATACGCACAGTAGTAGCCTCGAGTGGAAGCTAATTATTAAAATGCAAATGTGAAATTGTCTGTACCTATGTCTGTTGCTTCTTGCTTCTTTAAGTTTATGCCACAAACCCCTCTCAATAAAAGGCTCTGAGTATGTTTTCGCAAACGTATACAAGATACTTGTTATCCTATCAGAGTGCAATATAAATTCAGTGTATAGTCACGAGCACCTACATCCAAACCTTAAAAATGTATTCGATCGATTAGTACCTATTAAGTAACATCAAAGGGGGAAAAATGCAAAACGTTGAAGTGCGGCGAAATCATAACTTATACCAAGCTGCACCTGAATGTTCTGATGGAATAGACAACAAAGAAGTTGTACATGTCTACGCGAACTCCCGCTGCTGTATGCAGATCCGTTAATCACGCGAAATCTAAACTGGGATCGTGGACTCGGCAACGACAGCGATGGATTAAAAGCAAGCAAACTCCTGCGTATTTCATTCATAATTAAAACGGCTTTGAAACAACAAAGCCATAAAACAAAGTTCTATAACGAAGACGTAATAAAACAAAACCGTTTCAGGACAGTTCACTAATTAAGTTCAGTAATGGTTAGGCTCTTTCGACAATAAAGAAGGACTGAACTATGTCCTATTGTTTGGGGGTTGAAATTGCTAATTTGACCGCAGAGATTTAATTATGCATGCCGGTCGCCGAGAGGGGTCATAAAGGAGGGGTGTCACAGGCAGCCTTGTTTATAATGTAGCAAGTAATGCGCAATCCAGCCCCCGACCCGAGCTATGCATTAACTTTTTATTACATCCAACCAACTTTCCCGGTTTGAAGCCACGCTGGGAGCTAAGGAACGTGTCAAATTTTAAGCTTTAATGTTAAAATTGCAGAGTAAATTATTTTTACCTCATATTTACATCAACAGTGCTCTGCCTTAAGTTACATGACAGGTTTATCCTGTAACGGTATGTTCAAAGGATGTTTACGTGTGTACCTAAGTCCGTTCATAACGTACTGTTCATATATTTTTATCCTCTAATATTAGGTCCTTACATATGAAATTGGCGTTTTGTATGGGAGGAACAGAAAGTCGAATATTTTTTAATATAATATATTTAATTAATCAAAGTATGAACCATTATTTTCTATGCACTTTTGCCATCTCATAGGTAGTTCATTGATCCCTTTACTAAAAAAACCAGTCGGACGGGAATCAATAAAATCTTTGAAGGCGATTTGGACTGCCCCATCGGAGTTGAATTTTTTCCCTTGCAAGAAGTTATCCAAATTTCGAAAAAAATGGTAATCTGTTGGAGCAAGGTCCGGGGAGTACGGAGGATGTCTTAGACTTTCCAATTGAAGCTCTTCTAATTTAGTAGCCGTCTGTAGCGCAGTGTGTGGTCTAGCGTTGTCGTGAAGCAGCAGTGGCGTGGAGCGATTGACCAGCCTAGGTTGTTTAGCCGCTAGCTTTTCCATCATGGTTTGCAATTCCTGACAATAGACATCAGCCGTAATAGTCTGGCCAGATTTGAAAAAACTGTAATGAACAATACCGGCACTAGTCCACCAAACGCTTACAAGTAACTTTTTTGGGGTTAATTTTCGCTTGGGGCAGGATTTGGCTGGCTGGCCAGGATCTAACCATTGCGCTGAGCGCTTCCGATTATCGTAAAGAACCCATTTTTCATCACAGGTAATGATTCGGTTTAAAATACCTTCATTATTGTGCCGGTTTAGTAATGTAACGCAGCAGTCGACGCGCGTTTGCCGGTTTGCTTCAGTCAATTCGTGGGGTACCCACCTTTCAAGCTTTTTAATCTTCCCAATTTGCTTCAAGTGAATTAAAACAGTTTTATCACTAACATCGCAGCCTGCAGCTAACTCGGACGTGGTTTGCGATGGATCCGCTTCCACAATAGCCTTCAACTCTTCATTATCAACTTGAGTCTCAGGCCGTCCACGGGGCTTGTTCTGCAGGTCGAAATTTCCAGAACGAAAACGTTGGAACCAAAAACGAACTGTGTTTTCTTTTGCAACACGACCGCCATACACATCATTCACCCTTCGAGTTGTTTCCGCAGCACTAGTGCCACGGCGGAACTCGTACTCGTAAATAATGCGATATTTAAGGTTTTCCATTTTGTAAAATGAGTGACGCAAACAGAAAAAAACAGAAGAAAAAAAACAAATGAATGACGATCATCGAAGCACAAATACATGAGTCTATAGCTGTACAAATTTGAATTTGGAATTCCTTACCAAAGAGGAGAAATTCGTGATTAAAGTGGCCAGTACGAAAAACGCCAATTTCATATGTAAGGACCTAATATTTAGCTTTGATAACACAAATCACATATTGTACATATATATTATTATGTATCGCAACACACGCAACACAATCAAAGAAAATATTGGTTTGATATGCAAACTAGAGAGAGCAAACGGAGTAAAAGAGGAGTACAAGTTGTGTCATCTCCATTTAGTGTGGGACATGGGCAGGAAAAAGAAGAAAGGTACATGCTACTAAAATTAAACTTGTATTCCTTCCTATAGGCTTTAATAGCAAATAACTCACAGAACTCCTTGCCACCCAAAATTTGAAGGGTGTCTGCGTTAGTGATAAGTTGTATCCAAGTATAAGATCTGGAATAAAAAGATAATGAAGCAGCTGAAACATTTCCGAACGTCTAGACCAAATTTACAACCTATCCAACTTTCACCCAATAAATCGTTTTTCTAAACCATCACGCCGTTTAACAGTTCAGCACAAAATAAAAAGTATACAGAGAACACTGGATAGTTCTTACAAACTATTACAAAAGTGGAGTCTGCTGATCTGGGTCAGACGATGAGATAAAATCACCGATGCTTCAAAGATGCAGCTCTGAGATTTAGCTTCTCAATCGCAGCGATAAAATAATAAAAAAGTAGGTTGATATCTGAGATGACTCTTCGCAGAAACGGGAGATGAGATGTTTACGTTGCTAAAATGGTTTTGAAATAGGTATGGTATATTCAGCAGTTTAGTGCTGTTAAAATTTAATGTTTCATAATGGTTAGGTTGGTAGTCAAACTTTAGATTTTCTACAGATCATGTAAGCCCGATTCGGAATATTTTTATAATAACGTTTACAATTAGGTGTTCAAAGATCCCTATGCAGGTAGAACACTAGTCATCAATAGCCATATAGTCCATCTAAGTGAGCTATCTAGGGTATAATATATATGTTTTATTAATATTTTAAGGAGTATAGATATTTTATCCCAAAAGTAAAAATGCTATGTAAACACTTTATGTTTTCCAAATAAAATAAATAAAATAACTTGGGTAGGAAACGATTGTTTCTTATCTGGTTGCTTGGTTTATTTGGTAATTCTGTACTAACTCTCTATCTTCGTCATTTCAGCTGTATGCCGGCGACTAATAGGTTATGAAGTTACTCCCTCTGAAATCACCGGCTAAAATTACAGAATATTCCTGTGTATGTATACATCGCCTAGTGGAAAACCAAATTCAGGTAGCCCATTTTCCACCATGGGCATACTTCTAGTATATGAGGTGTATTTCATGAAAATTGATTCAGCTGTATAGTATGTGCTAGAACCCAAACATGATAAGGTTTAAAAATGTTTTTTTTTAATATTATATAAAACATGTAGTTGAAACGTAATGATGTATTAAAGTTTTAGAATTGGCTTTAAATTTGATATAATACACGATAGGTTTTAGAGATTTCATTATATATTTAAAGAAAAATAATTCAGGTGATGTTCTTCAGAACTGAGGGTTATAATGATTATTTTGACTTCAAGTATTCATTTGCCAAACTGCTACCCTGTACATTGATTTGCGGCTTTTCATCGATATTGAGCTAATACGCTAGCAACTACGTTTCGATTAATTTGCGTTGATCGTGGTCACCTGTGGACTCGTGGTTTTATCGCGATTAAATCTCGTCAAATACTCATAACAATTCATGTTCAAGTCGCAAATTTGAAATTAGAATTAGATAGACAGGCATGTTTAACCTGGGAAAACAAGCCTAAGGTAAATTACAGCGAAATAGCTTCAGTGGTTCGGCCATGAAGCTCAAACAGAAACATACAGACATTATATCAAAGAACGTGTCTAGCTTCATAAAACGTTCCAATTTCCAAGCTTTCACAAGAGCACTTGGCCTCAGTGTACCTAACTACAATATACTTACTGACAGGTGGTAGGTAGAACTAACGTGCTTAAAGAAGCTTACCGTCACCTGGCACACTCCGGGCTGCGCCGCAACGCTTTAAGCTGATTATGACGGATGTACTCAATATACCTCTCTCCTCTCTCTACCCTTAGCTAAGTATTTGATTAGACACGTCTTAGTATCTGATTTGGTAAGTAGGAAACCAACGCACCTAAATGTACATTGTCTTCAAATAATAAATATACATATAACTCACCACGATAGGTCAATTGGCAAACTATGTCCCGGCTCTATTTTTCCCATAGTTAATGCAAAAAATACATTACTAAAGAAATGTATATTCCACTCATGACTTTAAATTACAAAACTTGTCCGTGAAACAAGCAGACGTTTCATAAAGTTTGTCGTGGAAAAGAAACTTTTTCCGGTTTAACTTCAATATTATATCCAACCAATGAACCAGTAATCTATCAAACATATCATATTGAGTTCTTTTTTGGTTTTTTGGGGTTTCGTACTCAATGGGTAAATACGGGACCCTATTACTAAAACTCCATTATCCGTCTGTTGTCACCAGGCTGTGTCTCATGAACAGTAATAGCTAGACAGTTGAAATGTTCACAGATGATATTGTATATCCATTGCCGCTATAACAACAAAAACTAAAAATCGGGCTAATGCGAGTCGGACACGCGCACAAAGGGTTTTTCCCTTCGTAGAAACTAAAATAAGGTTATAATATAGTATCTAACGTTGTATAGATAATGCTACGAAACCCTTGGTGTGTGAGTCCGACTCGCACTTGGCCGATTTTATTTGATTTTGATTCTATTCTTAGCCCCGTATACTGTACAGATATGTCGAGAAAAACATATCTTATAGCCGTCTTTGAACTCAATATCATAAAGACTTCTAATATTTTACAATTTTAATTGTTCATAATTTTGAGTTGGCTGTCTCACTGGCAAGTGAATTTCATTATTTTTTTTACTAGAAGAATATGAAAAAAAAATATATCAAGCAAACAGTCCAAGGCACAAGAAGGCACCAATACTTTAATTTTTGGTCAAGAGTAAGTTGATTAGATCACGAAAATAAACAACATTCAAAGTGACTTTCGGACCAATAAAATTACGTCTTACTTTTAGAAGAAAAACGGATCTCATTAGGATCACGTGCGTAACGTATTTTCTCCAAATTTGTTGTAGCGGGAATGTAAACATTGAATACCTACATGTACCAGAATAGAAATTTTAAGGAAGGTGACGCGAAGACAGGTGTTAATAGATTCTAAGCAAATTAGGTACAAAAAACTTTTGACTACCTCCAAAGGATGAAATTTGGTATGGAAATAGTTTGAGACACGGGGAAGGACATAGGATAGTTTTATCCAACTGCGCAAAAAGAGGTAATGGTTTAGCGCGAAATGGGTAGCCAGAAAGCTTATATTAAATAAAAAAGCTCCAACATGACTAATACACATACCGTACTTATACCCACCACTGGTTACACTGACATGACATTGGCTGTATATCGTCCAAGCAACGATAAGAGCAATAACCAGATGAAAAATAAGAAAATGGCTAAAAAAATATTTTTCGTATAATTTTAAAAAGCATAGTCGCAAGGGTGACTCTGGAATATTCCTAAGGTAACAAGTATAACTGAGACTCATTGGAAATCCTATGTTTAACCATAGAACATATAATAATACTACGTATGGAATGGACACTCCTCTCCCCCCACCAAAACGAGCCGTCCTCACCCCGCCACAGATTCTGAGCTGTCGCTGAGTTGACTTGAGTATGGGACGCGCAACTCGCGCGACGCGCACAATGACGTGACGACGAAGCGTGACGATTGTACGAGTATTTTAAAAGTTGAGATTGGGGTATTCTTGTGATTTTCACGGCTGCTTATCAACTAAACGAGAAAAGGATAGGACTTTTTATAGACTCCCTAAGGATAAAACGAGGTAAGTCATTCTTGGTAACCTACACTAAGTACCTACTTATTTGTCGTTCTTCAGTTATACAGTAGGTAACTTATAAAAACCAGTAATTTAGAGTAGGTATTGAAAAAAATACAAACATAATACTTTATCTTTCAATTTTATTTTATTCAAATTATTATTTTAGAAAAATTTCGTTTGCAAAAAATATCCGTTTGCAGCGAAACAAGTGTAACCTATACCTACCATAGACAAAAGCAATACACACCGACCTTCGCTACGGGTGACACGCGGCACACTTCATAATTGTTTATTATACGAGAAGAACATAAATTATTATTGTGACTGTAATTATTATCATTACTTGTATAAAATGTGAACTTTGAATGATACTTTTTGTATAGTGTAGGTATCTATTATTGTATAAGTAATGGAATGAAATGTGAAGTAATGGTTACCTACTCGGTTGTGAGTTGGATTGTTGTGCTTGTAAATGTTTCTGAAGGTAGGTAAGGTACGCATAACCTACGAAATCTAATAAGTCATAATAAGAGCATCAAAAGATTGTAAGGTAGGTAAGTACAACAATTATTCATACGATGACAACCTTAGACTTCACGCACACATTTACGCGTGTACAAAAACAACATTTGTGTAGTGTCTGTGTAATAGGTAGTTAGAACGCGGCTTTTGTATAGAGAATGTGTCGAGTGTCCAGGCTGTGGTTTAACTATGTTATGTATGGTGAGGAGGGCAGGTTTTTTACAACGAAAATTTACGGCTTTAAGGTCTTTATTGTGTTTGAAAATTGTGTTAATTGCTTAGTTAAATAGAAAACTGTTCCATATTTTCGTATCATTTTAAGTATTTTTGTGATTAACTTATACCGATAATATTACCCAACGTCCCTATAATATCAACCATGAGCACGTAAATTGATCTCAACTAAGTGTTCATGGAGATATCTTTTCAGCTAAAATTAAGGACTGTACAGTGTACGAGTGAAGTTGAATCAATAGTTTTGTTCAAATTCGTCTATTTCTATGTCCGTCGTCGTCTCAGTCAACCACCTGACTGTACCTACATATATGGATTTTCATAGAAATGATCTCAATCTAAGCACGGTTTTCTTTTAGGATTTATACAATAATGTATGGAAACGATTACTACTGTACTGTATCTGCTAGATTGTCCACTGCTGAACAGAGCCTTCCCCATCATGGAGGGGTTTGCCGTAATACTCACGATTGGCAGGCGTCTTGGGGACCGCAGTGTCATATATCAGCTCCTCAGAAAGCGCTGCTGCTTAGTCGCCTCTTACGCCAACCACGGGGGAGATAGGGGCTGACATACTAGCCCGGCACCCCACGGTAATTTTGTATGTAATATATGATATGTCGGTATGTATGTATATATATACACCGTGTCCCAAAATTCAACGATAAGCCGGCATCGGTGCATGGACCCACTCATGACGCCTCGGAAAAAAATAAAAAAAAATTATAACTGTTTTTTTTCATTAATTACAGAGACTTTTATAAATTTCATCGATATTCGATACCCATTATGCTATTTTCAACTACCATGACCACAATTTTTGACATATTTTTGATATTTTTTGTGCATTAGCAACCTAAGAAGGACGGCTATCTACCACAATCCTTTAAAATTACAGAAATTCTGTAGTTATTTTACAAAAATCAGTTAAAAAAAAATTTTTTTCTTATAATTTTCATAGATTTTAACATTCTATGCACTTTCTATAGTCTGGGTTAAAAAAAAAAGTATGGATACTACCATGGCAAGTTTTATTAAAAGTTGGCGCAACTTTATAAAAGTCTCTGTAATTAAAAAAAAAAAGAGTTATAATTTTTTTTTTTTTTCCCGAGTAGTCATGAGTAGGTCCATGCACCGATGCCGGCTTATCGTTGAATTTTGGGACACGGTGTATACATATATTATATATTAAATTAAAATCTGTCGCCAAGCACCTAACGGTATGTTCCGGCAGCTGTCCTTGAGAGCCAGTAATTCCAGGTTAGCCTGACCACATCATCACTTACCATCAGGTGAGATAGTGGTCAAAGGCTAACTTACATAGCACAAAAAAAAATAAAAAAAATGTAACGAATAAACTTAACACTACTGGACCGATTTTAATAAAATTTGGTATGGAAATAGTTTGAGACCCAGGGAAGGACATAGGATACTTTTTATCCAACCGCGCAAAAAGGGGTTAATGGCATTGCGCGATAACCGAAAATTAGCGGGGGCGGAGCGGCGGCCGGAAAGCTAGTAATTATATTAATTTTTCAACTATTACAAATATATTATAGTTTTTTTCCCACTATTTTCATAAGAAGTACTGGTGTATAGCTCACATTTTATGAAATTTAGTTATAACAGAACAATATCTATTTCACTACATTTACCGCTATCTAGGTGGCAATAATATGACAGTGCCTACCCACATGGATGGCGCGGGTTCGAATCCCGCACATGACTATAATTTTTCCTCTTGTGATTTTGTAATTTTGTAGTAGGCTACCCGATTTGAAAACACCGCTTTGAAAGCAATTGTTTTTATACCACACCCACTCAGAAAAGGTCTCATTACTCGTTCAAAAACATGTTATAAAGTTCGTCAATTTTCCCTTATAAATGTACGGCGGGGAAAGTTATATGGATTTTCATTCCTTCACTCCGTAGCAGTGAAGGAATGTTGTATGAAAATCCAACATACCTGCCCTGGTAGCGTTCTTTTGTTTTTAGCTGCTTACATAAAAAAAATCAATCGCAAAAAGTTTTTATATCAAATAATTAGAAAAAAGAGATGTGATTTTTATTTGTACTCGATTTTCAATGAAAGGAGGTTGGCAACCTTTTTTGCACTACGAGAAAAAGAGCGCGGCAATTTGTTATGTTTGGTTAAATTTTGTTTTTTATTAAATTGATATTTTAACAGTACGCTTTTAATTATTCTAAATAATTTTCCAACATGTCATCTGATAGTGAAAGTGACGATTTTATAATGATGACGCCACCAGAAATAAGAAATGCAGCTCAAGAAGTCATAAAGAACTTACTGCCTGAGAAGTCTCGAGGTAAGTAAGAGAAAACGTATAATGATTTTATTTTCCTCGTAGGTGTAGTATAAAGCACTATGTCACTCGGGAGAAAGTTCTATTTCTCCCCTCGATGTACAATGTACTATTATTTCTGCGCCAAATTACGTAATTCAGACTGAGTTTTCTACCAAAAGATGTAAAATAAATAATTGAAAACCAATAAAATTTTGATACTTGATAAAGAATAATATTTAAATGCGATAGACGAAAATCCTTAAGTTACAGAACCTTAATTAATTATCATTAATCTTAAAGTAACCTACAGAAAAATATATCAATATTGTTTGGTCATGTAGAAGGAAGTGCAACTCTGTCCTACGACAAAGCCGATGACTTGCGCTGTTTAAATTGTCTTTATCTTAACAACCGTACAATGTAAAAGGGAACGTTCGCTAGCATTCGCAATATCCTGGTAGCTTCCAAGAATCCGATACTTTGTTGTAGACTGACGCGATTTACCCTAAACAAGCGTCTTTCTTGAACTTCTAGAAAGGACCATTTTCGCCTTTAAAAATGGAGCAGAAGTGGTTGTTGTATGAATGTTGTATTCTGCCTACGCTTGCAGCAATTTTGTGGAAAAATAGAACGTTTAGTTACCATCTACAATATCCGTGATTAGCTTTTGACTGCTGAAGACCCAGGCATCTGCGATCTTTTTTCCGGCATACATTTGGAAGTTGTTTCCTCAACACCTTGTAGTTGGACCAAAAGATCAGTGTCTCTGTTAATATCACTGACGTCGCACCATTGTTAGCAGCTTGCACAGCTAGGACAGCCCCACCCATGATTTGAATAATCGTACTCGCGCATGATGAATCTCATCTTATTTTACATAAAAATACCATAACTAATCCAGAGTCAGTGTATTTCTGCATTAATTCAAACAGCGATTGACGCCTTCCTGTAACTTCATATGTTAATGTACTTCTTGAAGTCATCTTCTTCACGCAAAACACACAACAATCGATAAACAGTTAGGTACCTACACCGGTACACAAGTATACTAGGAGGTTCATTTAGTCTTTTTAGCTTTCTATAACTCAAAAACCATTATTCTAATCATTTATACTGGTTTTTATATGATATTCATAACAAACACGATTTCCAAAAATTTAATTACCATTTAATTTATAATTAGAGATTGTAGTAGCCTATTGATAACAAAGAACGATAAAAGCACATAGACTAGAGTATTTTTTTAGATTTTTTTATTTATGTTAAAGTAGATTATGTATGAGAGATAGAAGTTATTGAAACAATTTTGATTTTTTTGCATAGCATAGTCCCGTGTAGCATAGTCCATTGTCCCGTGGGGTGCCGTGCTGTCTTTTTTTTTGCCTGATAGGTTAACCTTTGACCACTATCTCACCTGATGGTAGGTGATGATGTGGTCGAAGATGTTGTTGAGGCTAACCTAAAATTAGAATGTCTAAATATTCTTCTGAGTATTTTCGTTCCTTCCTCCTCATCTAATGGCAGTATGCAGACGGAAATACTAAAGACTGAAGTGTACAAATTTTCTATTTTATTCCAATCTGTTTACAGCTATTTTTTATAAGCGGTGTTCACAAGCCCCCAGTAGTTGGTCACCTTAGGTAATTGAATTATCATTTTTTGACGTAAACCAGTCCGATGAATGGCTGTCTCAGTCACACGAAACATATTATGGGAGACTTCATGAACAACATGAAGGTTGGTTAGTTCTGATATTTACTTAATGAGTTCTGGTGGAAGCAGATATAGATACTATATTTATTAGTGGTACAGATAGAACTGAATAGGGCTTTGAAAGTCTAAAATGTTTGGATGTAGTGATTTATTGCCTTTAAATGCCAGCTGCTGTGTATTCAATTCGAAGTTTTTCTTTGTCCAGCGTATGTTTCGTTTTTCAGGTTTTTGACACTTTGTAGCAGGCTCTGGGAGATCTACTGACTGTCATCGTCATATTATACAGACCATTTTTACTTACACATTTATCATGAAAAACAGGAGTAATCTCGGACTGCTGCCGGAACACACCGTTAGGTGCTTGGCGACAGATTTTCTACTTGAGGGTGATCGCTAGCCAGACGGGCATTCGCAAAATGCCCTTCCACCATGCAGAACAACGCCATGAAGCTCAAGCCCGCGGCGGGATACGAACCATGGACCTGCTGCGCGGCAGTCCGTAGCCATTGCCACTGAGCCCTCACTGCTTCAATAAAACAAGAAAAACACAATGCCTAACATCATTCTCCATATACACATCAGCTATTTACATCAGCTCATCAGCTTTTTACATTGTTTTAGCCCACAAGAGAAACAAACATGCAATAAACTAAAAATAATTGGCGATTTTCACAAAACCATACAATGTAAACTATTATTTCCGAATATTTTTATTTGAAACGTGCACTAACCTCATCAAATTAAATATCACCTCACTAGCAAAAGTCGAATTTTGAAACATGTAGTGCCATCTAGGCATTTTTTGTAAAACTAATATCGTGACTGAGAGCGTAGACGATAGAATAATGCCCGGTTCCTATTTACCATCCGCTATTCGTCACAGCAACCACTCGTAATCAATATTTGTGTTTGTGGTTGCTATATCAATACCATGGTAACCATATTACTTGCTCAGTGATGGTAACTCACGGTCCTTGAGATCCAATTCCTATTCTCCTCCTTTTTACCATCATCGACCACATCACCGCTTTTTGTCCCTTTTTTTATTATGCTGATAGATAATCCTTTGACTACAATCTCACCTGTGGTAAGTGACAATGTGGTCAAAGGTGTATTCAGGCTTAACCTAGAATTGCTGGCTCTTAAGGACAGCTGCCGGAACACTCCGTAGGTGACCTTTGGCGACAGATTTTCTACTTGATAGGTCCTTCCATCGATTTTTATCGGAAATTCTCGGAAATATTTTAAAAATATTTAATTTAGTTATTATTAAATACGGATTTCCGCCAACTAACGCCTGAATCTATTCATTATCCTTAAGAAATATTTAAAATTCACTTTTTTTATAAATGCCGAATATATGCAGCGATGAATAGTACTTCATAATTTAGTCGTCATTACTACTAAGCATTAGTATCATTGGCTTTTGATTTTGTTGTGATTTTAGGTAACTAAATTAATTAACTCTTACTCTACTAAACTTTAATAAAGTCGAACGTGTTAATGGACCAATCACATGACTGGAAATCCACGCTCTAATATATAGATTGAGGAGCCACACTAAAAGTATCGTATTTTTTAATTTCAGCAGTACGAAACTCAGATATTTAGTATTTACCATACTACTAAATACTACAAAATTTTCAGATATAATTGATCCATTACTTTCGGAGTTCCAGGTAGCTCCTCAATTTAGATGTTTAGATTGAGGAGCCACTTTAAAATTCGTATAACTTTTGATGTATTATAGGTAGGTACTACAAATTCTAGAATTTGTCTTACAAAATATTTAGCCTTGCTACTAAGGGTGTGTTTCCTTTTAAAATCAGGAGTGGCTTCTCAATCCTTACGGACATATTTTGGGAAGGTACTAACATTGTTTGTTAGCTCGTAACTCTCGTTGCGCGAGCACAACTCGCACTTAGTTGGTTTATGACAGGGTCATCTCATCATCTTGTAAATTCTATTAAGTTGAGAAGAGTGCCTATACCACCAAGTTGGACCTATTTAGATTCTATCAACTTCGAATAAGGATTTTTATATATTATACTAAATTAACAGAAAAAGGGTTGCTCGATAGTAAAATCGTTGTAATAACTATAGCCGATGGCGACCAGTATTGGCAAGCAACACAATCAATCCTGTAAGCATTATGCATCACTTTAAAGACTGCATTTTTTATATGAAACCAGAACCGACTTTCTTCACTAAAAAGTGAAAAATAACTTGTGCACCATGAAAATGTGAGCACAAAGTTTTTGACTACCATAATAACGACTTCCAAAAACTATTTCATGCTTTTCAGTCTTAGAGCCCGGTTTGTTTTTTTATTAATAATATATTAACTCGATAATAAAATAATAAGTAGTAGTAATAACTATTGACCGTTGGCGACCAGTATTGGCAAGCAACACAATCAATCCTGTAAGCATTATGCATCACTTTAAAGACTGTATTTTTTATGAAACCAGAACCGACTTTCAACACTAAAAAGTGAAAAATAACTTGTGCACCATGAAAATGTGAGCGCAAAGTGTTTGACTACCATAATAACGACTTGCACATACTATTTCATACTTTTCAGTCTTAGAAGCCAGTTTATTTTTTTATTAATAATATTCCCCGAAATGTTATAATAAAAACTACTTCAAGGGCACCAACAGCGCTCTATTAAAACTAATTTAGTGTTGCTCTTCCCCGTGTACTTCATTTACCTCACTATGGTGTAAGGTAAGCCTTATACGGCTAGGTATAGGTATATTGCGTACCCAGAAAGCCAAATTCATCTCACACGTTCAATTTAAGGCTGTCAATTTGTATTCAGGGATGCAGGGTGGTGAGGACCCCAGAGCCATCCTAACAAGTTAATTTAAACTTCTAACGTTCATCCGACTTAGGCTGATGGAGCTTTAACAATAACATTGTAAACAAAATTTGAATTAATTACTTAGACCAGTCTGTTTGTCAATAAACTAAGGGTAACTGTAAACAATATGGTTGTTTAGCCTTTAGTACTGGACACCTGTCTAGATTTCACATTAGCATAAAGTTTAGACAGGCTAAATATTATTTTAACCTAAACAAGCTTTTGGTCGACCCGAGAAAATAAATTTAATTCTCAGTTTTTCATAATTATTAGCCTAGTTACCTATCAATCCGTGGCCACGATTACTCCTAAAATAATTAGGGCACAAAATGGAGAACGCGTTTTTGGCCGTTTGTTGTTTAAACCACAAGTTAGGTTTGTAATAAATTTTATGTTAATTATTTTATGTTCATTTTTAGACGCGCTGCCTATATTGAATAGTTGGTCGAGGTGATCTCAAATTGAGTGTCCTCAAACTATTACTTACGTTCGTGTCGGATATTTCTAAACCAGTAGCCGTCCTTAGTGTAATTTGAAGACCTATTACAGTTGTGGTGCGGTTACTGAAAGCACAGTGGACGATGTAGCGATCTTGCAAACGTAGTTTTTCTCTTTCGACCTTGATTTCGCATTCGTAGGTAAATATTTTCCCGTCTCAAGGTATTGCCTCCAAAGACTGTAGATAACGGAAGGGGCTACTCCTTGATTATTTCCTATATAATGCATAGTTCGACCCTCTACAAGCAAAGCCATAGTTCGGGAGACATGTAATCTAGTCAGATGTGGCAGTATGACCAAAACTCACTCGCGTCAATTAATAACAATACCCAAAAAACTCACTTTAATCTCTATTTATACTCAAAAGACTTGAAAAATCACTTAGCATATGTTTTCTGTGATTAGAAAGTAAAGAAAACTCAATAGTGTCACTTTGTTTTTAGATGTTGGCCACTGACTATTGGCCACTTAATTGAGAACTAGCAACTAAAACGCCGATGCCCCTTTGTTTAGTTATTTCTTCGACAATTCCTCTACAGTGTTTAGTGGCCCTTTTTTTTACAAAATTTGATTACTACCTAAGCATAATAAGGGCTTAGTAATTAAACAACTTTATACGGTTTAAATCGCGTATATTTATCATTATTTTATATGTCACCCCGTGACCACGATCACTGCAAAGTGTTTGAAACGTCGGGACAAAAATAATGATAAATATACGGGATTTAAACCGTTTAAAGTATGTGTAATAATGGCGAAAACCTAAGACAACATAATAAGGACTTGTTATCATATTTAGAAGTTTTAGGCATCTGATGCGAAATCGTAGGACGCTCCAATAATTTTTAAAAATATGGCCCATTTATTTATTTTATTTAAAGCTGATAGGCTAGCCTCTGACCACTATCTCACCTGTAGGTAAGTGATGATGTGGTGGAACATGCTAATCAGGCTAGCCTATTTACGGCTCACAGCTGCCGGAACACACCGTTAGGTGCTTGATAACAGATTTTCTACTTGAGGGTGGTAGTTAGCCAGGCGGGCATTCGCAAAATGCCCTACCACCAGACTATATCGAGTACCATCGTAAGACAACAACCGGGACCGACGGCTTAATGTTCAATCCGAAGTACGTAAGCTCTCAGTAGTAATGTTACTAGCGGTCACCCACTCAAGTCATGACCGCGGCGGACGTTGCTTATCGGTGAAGAATGTCTAAGCAAACTTTGCTACGAGCGCTTCAAGTTATAATTAAATGTTAAGCCAAAAGTTCTGCTCTAATGTTTTGTTCCTCTAATTGTTTTGATCGGTATATAATGTAGTAATGAATATATATGAATATATATAATATATGTATTTACACTATTTAAATTAAATGCAAACAAAATTCTATGGAAGTCACATCGTTGTTTAATGATATTATTCATTAATTATTCGAGGCACAAAAAAGCGGTGGTACATTATGTTATTGAAATTATATAAGAAAATAATTAAATAATCAAACTACGAAAAAAAGCTTGTAACAAAAGTAAGCCCGAATGAAAATAAAATAATAAAGACAAGATTGTAAAAAAATATAAGCCAAAACAAAAAAAAATTACTTAGATGCCTGAAATTTTCAAGGAGTTGATTTACATTCAGTCGAATACAACTTGCTAAATCCAACTTATGTAGGGATGCTCCGTGTTGAACTCCGGCGGGGGCTCCCAACCCTAAGTGTCGCTTAGCAATACTCGACCTTTGGTTCCCTAGACTTACTTTGAGCTTTTGGTTCCGGCACTATTATATCCTATAGGGGTGTCACGCTCTAGAACATGTAGGATCGAGGTCACAGACAGACAAGTATTCTATTCTCGGATCGAGTTACAGAATCTCTGAGTCTATCCCATTTTGAACCGAAACTATACATCAACTCCATTGACTATTCACAACAAAGTTACACGTACCTGCAGATTACTATAGAGTTTGAAAGGCAAACAGCACCTTTAACGTAATGTTATAATAAATTCGAGTCTCTTGGTCGCATTTTCAAGACTAATCTTTTCGTAGGATTAATATTGCTTACATAGATCCTTCGTTCAGTTTTCTCAGTGATATTCAAATAGTTTTTTAATTTTTAGTGTAAAAGGAATAGAAAACGTAATTAAAGGTGCATGACCCTGACTACATTATAAAGCTCAAGACTCATTCTCCAGTGTTCATGCACAACCGTCTTGATTCTTCGCCAGCTTTATAAATAGACTCTATACTAACATAGTATTAAAAAAAACTACTTTAACTACTGGCAGTATAACCGCAGTTTTAGATTATACTAAAATTTTAGTATTTTTATAATGTGTTTATTGATAAGCTTATATAAGATTTATGGTAACACCGAAAGGGAAAAAAACCTTTGAAGAATACGGTCCGGTCTCAGGTATGGAATGTTTTGTGTTTGCATACTCCCATATAATAACAGTAGCAGCTCCAAGCCTTCCACAGTTGAGTGACATACACAACCTGCCATCTTACCATAAATCATGGGAGTCACTGACAAATTTACACTCATATCTTAAGACGAGCTTCAATAAAACTTACTTCAAGCCACACAAAAACATAAGTGTGTTCCAGCAGCAGTCCTCGAGAGTCAGTAATTCTAGGCCTAGTCCGTTCACATTCATCCACCACATCATCACTTACCATTTACTTTAGTAGCAGTATAATTCTCTGTTCGAGTTCATCCGTGGAAATACTGCCACGATACCTCTTACTACCGGCAAGGAGTAATGTTATTACTGAGTTACGGTTTGAAGAGTATGGGTGCTGCTGAAACTACAGGCACATGAGACTTAACAACTTTGTGTCTCAGGGTGATTGGTGCATTACTGTTACAGGCAGAAGTTACCACTTTATACCAGGTGGATCTCTTGCTTGTTCCATCACAATTGCAAAATAAACACAAAAGATTACCGAATATTTATACCTCATAACACAACTGGTTGAGTATTTAAGGATATCCTCTGCAAGAATGAAAACTCGAAGCTATAGGTCAAACCATTTTACCTTTACATTTAGCTGCATCAGGGTAAAATTTCGCTCCTGGATCAAATGTTTCGCTGAGTTATCTATATATAGAAAAATCATTTAAATCAGTCAGTGAGTATTTTGGTTAGTTTAGTGGCGCACCGATTGAGTACCTCCTTCTTTTTTAAGATGGTTAAAAATGAAACTGTCAGATATGAGGTAGTTTTTATCATTGGTTTCAGCCATCTCTTTAGATGATTACTAACAAAGGAGATAAGTTAAGAATTACAGCCGTGATATATTATACACACAGGCAACTGTTGTCCGAGGATTTCACTGAAAAAGATAAAGACCAAATAGTGGAAAGATACTTTGGTTGACAGTAATGTACCGCCAACCAGATTCAAACATAAAACCTCTTTACTTTCGTATCAAAATAAAAATTGATCCAGCACTCTGAAAATCACCACCTCCGGGCGTGGACCCCAGGGGGGTACAAATGGAAAGAACTCTGATAATGCTTTATGTCAAAGCGAAATGTACTTCAAATTATTCCAACAGGGTTACGTAGCGTTTCTGACACCACATCCGTGTCAAGTTTATCAAGTTTTGGCAGAATTATGTACCAATCTACATTTTTTTTATTTTAGAACATGGAATTGAGTTATTGAATATTTAATTTAGCAATGTAACGGTTATGAATACTCTACTAAACTGCCACTGTGCCATCATCTGGCTGTTAGGTAAATGTAATTTTGTCGACCTATACGGAAGGCGTACGATACGAGTAATAACAATGACGTGAAATAGATGATAATGCGACCCGAGCTCGTCTTGAATATAAAATAATGGGTGTCATAACATCCCCTCACGACAGGTAATTGAAAAGGAAATAGCACCATATTTATCAAAATTCTTCGTCGAAGGTACGCAGGAATTGGGTTTGTCCCTTTCCATAATATCGTATGCCTGTGATGCGGGAACTTAATAATAAATTCCTTTGTGCAAAAGAACAAAAAATTAAAATTCTTTTCGAGTAAGGGCCTTCGCGGGCGCAGTTTTGTCATTTTGTTTGGGGGATCTTGCGTGACATTCTCAAATCCCTTAGGAGGGTATACTAAAGGCGTACTCGTACCTACTGACATCAGACAGCCGTTTTATCTACGCACATAAGCTTTTAGTACGAGATGTTCTGTCTCAGTAAACTTGGATTATAACGCTAGAGAGTAATCAAAGGTTAGCTGACTACCGGACTACGGTTTCACTCGCGCAAAACTATAAGGACCTATTTCAAATCTACTTATCAATTTATGGTAATGGAAATAAATGTGTCTGCAATTGGTGTAACTGGTTATGAGTAGGGACGAGGTAAATGAAGCGATAGTTTATTAATATCTCGTAAACAATATAATTATCATCTCAAAAGTTAGTTTAAAACATGTGAACCGCATCCCTAAGCTTTTCAGCTTATAAATTATAATGATATAGATAAGATATAGTGACCTCATCAATCAGTGTACTGCACAATTTAAACTGTGAAAACCTGTTCCAAACCTACTAAAGTAAAATAATTGAATGCAAACAGGAACTTTAATTCAATTATTATTAGGTTTAATAAAAAAAAAAATAATAAATACAAGCAATATTTAACTTTAATTTGATATTTTAGTATAACTATACTTTCAAAACATAATTATTGTATAGGACTTAATACAGATTTATAATTATTTAGTTGAACTTGCAGCAAAATCGAAAATCATCAAATTTTGTCGTTAGGTACCCAGTCCTTACATCCGTGATATCAAAAAAATATATAGACTTAGAGAAAATTGCACATTAATTTTGTTTATATCAACAGTATGAACAAATAATCACTTAGAAATTAAATTTTTTTTTCGTATAGCCATTAAACTTATTCAATTGCGATCTTATTAGACTGTGTAAAGTAATTCCAAAACGATAGGTAATAAAAATAAACGAGTTGCAAGTACCTAACCTGAACAATGAAATTAAAAATAAAAACAATGTAAGTAACTTAAGAAGGTATCAATCCAAAATCGTCATTCCTCAAAGAAATAGTAACGGACATGCTTCGCAGCGGGGTCGAAATACTCGTCGTGAGGCAGATCTAGAGCTGAAAGTGCTGCACCAAAGTAATGTCTGGTGAAGTGCAAAGCATCATGGGGTCGCAGAAGTAGCAAGGCTTGGAGATAGTCCTTGATGGTCCCTGTTAGGGCGCTACTTTCAGTCACGTAGCGACCGCCTTCCGAAATTCGTGTGCTCTAGAAAAATAAAATGACACAATGTATTATAATTTGATACTAAAACAAAATTGCGCATGGTTGGTAACCCCCGCCATCTAACGGAACAGTGTTGTATCTCTAAGAAGCAGAGCAGGGGCGAGCACCACGGACACGAGTGTGGACGTTTGTTTCTTTAATCGGCGCTCAGGAAACTCATAATTTCTCTAAGTAAACAAGCAAGAACGAAACGTTTTGGCTTTACTTATATGGCCAGCCATTGCTATACCAACTCTCTTTTCGAGTTATTGTTAGTGGTTTACCAGCTAGGTATTTTTTCGCTTTATAAGGGTATGATGGTTGTAATGTGCCCTGTTGCGCGTCTAATATAGAATCATCTTGTAGCAATGACGGCCGAACGGTAATAGCTACGGACTGCCGTGCCTCAGGTCCATGGTTCAATCCCCGCCGCCGGCTTGAGCTTCACCGCATGATGGAAGGGCATTTGTGGATGCACGCCTGGCTACTTTACACTTTCAAGTAGAAAATCTGTCGCCAAGCACCTAACAGTGTGTTCCGGCAGTCCTTGAGACCCAGTCAAATTACAGGCAGATGAGACTTAACAACTGTATGTCACAGTGTGACGGATGTAGTGCGATTCGTCACTTGTGATGAAATGCATCTGTTATACGTAGAGATTAGTCCACTCAACATCAGGTGGGAATTGAGCTTGTTCCGTCACAATAACATTAAAAAAGTGTGCGTGCTAACAAATCTTACCTCCTCTTAATTTTATTAGCTTTTTATATAAATAGGATATTAACGAATCTTTCAAAATAGCCTAACCTAGTATCTACGTCCTAAGTCAATCCATTGCCTGAAAAATAATTCGTGTTGTAAACCTATACCTACAACGAATTCAGGTGTGAATTTACTGTTCAATTTAAAATTTAGCCAATGGTACATATAAATCTGGGCCCCTAGAAGGCTCAGGAGTGTTATACCTAATTTTCAAAACAGTAGATAAAAATACTGGAGACAAACACCAAATTCACGGAATACTGTAAATATAGTCGTGTTTTACTCATTCGGTGTTTTTCTAATCTGCGCGAACTGTCCGACATAGCTTCTCCATTTCATTTCACATATAAGGATGTAAGTATTAAAAGCCTTTCTCATGTACCTGTACAGGAAGTTAGCATGGTAATAGAAATAAACTTTTTTTTTTAATTTATATAATGGGCTTTGTCGCTTAGCGACCACACCACCCTGTAATAACTTATAATACAAATATCTTAAAATCTACTAGGTAAGGCTAAGTCTGCAAGTTATTTAAGTTCAAGTTATACAATATTTTTGCTTCTTCTGACATTGGATAAACTAAAATACTGTTACCTAGGCCTACATCCATATCTCTCGCTGCACCAAAATATGTAAATCTACAAGCTGCGTTCCGCACACATTCCCACAAAACATGTTGCACGTCCTCTATCGTTCCGCAATCAACACAATTAGGAGATAAGACCTTGCCCATAAGGAATGCGAACTTGTTCGACGGTATGTGTCCAGATCGCAGTCTAAAATCGGTTACTAACTAGAAATAAACTTCATATTGACGTTTTGACCCCATAATGATGGGCATTGAATTCGAAAGAAAATGACATAATCAAATTCATTTCCATTAACATTCTCGATAGACAATAAATCATTAAGAACTGACAAGAGAATAACCTGTATAGTATATTCTCTAAGTTTACTAAAAAAATAATAACTAACGCGCCTTATTCATTCAATACTTAACTTGTGCATTGCCGAGTAGGGAGTATATATTGCTTGAGAAATTTGTGAATAGATTTTTTAGGGTTCCGTACCTCATAAAGATAAAAACAGAATCCTTATAGGATCACTTATTTGTCCGTCTGTCTGTCATGACGCTTTATCTCAGGAACGCCTTAAGGTATCAAGTTTAAATTCATATCAAATACTCAGGTAGGTATACAGTTCCTTAGTTTTTTTTTTATGCCTTTTAGGTTACCCTTTGACCACTATCTCACCTGATGGTAAGTGATGATGTGGTCGAAGATGTTGTTCAGGTTAACCTAGAAGTACTGGTTCTCAAGGACAGCTGCCGAAACACACCGTTAGGTGCTTGGCGACAGATTTTCTACTTTAGCTAGCCAGGCGGGCATTCGCAAAATGCCCTACCACCATGCTATAACGACTGCCATCCTAAGAAGACAACCGGGACCGACGGCTTAACGTGCCCTCCGAAGCACGGAAACGCTCAGTAGTAATGTCACTAGCGGTCACCCATCCAACTACCAACTCATGACCGCGCGCGACGTTGCTTAACTTTGCTGATCGGTTGAGAACAGCTAAGTAAACTTCGCTACGAGCGCTTCAAAAAAGAGCTGTAAGAAAGCCAACGTAATCAAAAGATAAAGCCGTTTATGCCGCAAATTTTTGACAATCGAGGAAATCAAAACCTATAGGGTACATCCCCTGAACTTAGAATCTTGAAATTTGATACGAAGCAACGTCTTATACAGCACAGATAAAGAAAAAATGCGAAAAGCATACATTTTAAGTAACATCATATAGTAAAAATGTATTTAATCATTTTAAAACGTTATGGAGTTCATTTAGCAAAAAATAATACCATTACTTTTACAACAGGTTTGTACGGAACCCTCGGTGCGCGAGTCCGATTCGCACTTGGCCGTTTTTTTCACCTTTAATGAAATGAAAATAAATACATGGTGTTACGTTGTGCTACACGTAGTGCGATTCGGTTTATCAGTTTACGAACTACGGATTTAAACAATAATATTCTCGATTTATTTTATAAAAAAAAAACCATAAATGGCTGGAAATTATTAAACTATATAAATTGACAATTTCGAATAATAAAATACAACATCGAAATCGCCACCTCTGTTTGCTGGTGGCTCTGTTTTGCATCATCCAGTTACGCAACAAAATTTTTTGGTTAATTGCCTATAATTTTCAAACTCAACAACCGATGTCGACAAATGCGCCCAATTTGGAGGTATACTAGAGTATGGTAATTTTTTTCGGTCGGTAAAAAAAGTCAACATAAGTTTTATCACTTTCCATTTCTTTTAAAACTCCATTGCAAATTAAAAATATCTCAATACTGGGAAGCTGTTCTCGCAATCAACTATTTTATTAGAACATTTTTCTCAGAAATCTGTTCCGGTATTATGAAGCCTCTGAAGGCTAACTTCCAAAGCTGTAGGAGGTTTCTATTTCTAGTAGACGTCGCAAAACACACGGAAATCTTATTAGAGCGGGAGATTAAGTACCTAGTGTAGAATAGAGAAAACTTTAATGCTGTAGATTCTAGCTGAGCTTAGTT
The DNA here is from genome assembly GCA_963890685.1 of Plagodis pulveraria. Lineage (NCBI taxonomy): Eukaryota > Metazoa > Arthropoda > Insecta > Lepidoptera > Geometridae > Plagodis > Plagodis pulveraria. The sequence goes on along the minus strand of OY982958.1, from coordinate 18,552,519 downwards.
CAAATTAAGTACTAGTGAATGCCCGCAACTTTATTGGCTAGGTATAATATTAGGTCCTTACATATGAAATTGGCGTTTTGTATGGGAGGAACAAAAAGTCGAATATTTTTTAATATATTATATTTAATTAATCAAAGTATGAACCATTATTTTCTATGCACTTTTGCCATCTCATAGGTAGTTCATTGATCCCTTTACTAAAAAAACCAGTCGGACGGGAATCAATAAAATCTTTGAAGGCGATTTGGACTGCCCCATCGGAGTTGAATTTTTTCCCTTGCAAGAAGTTATCCAAATTTCGAAAAAAATGGTAATCTGTTGGAGCAAGGTCCGGGGAGTACGGAGGATGTCTTAGACTTTCCAATTGAAGCTCTTCTAATTTAGTAGCCGTCTGTAGCGCAGTGTGTGGTCTATCGTTGTCGTGAAGCAGCAGTGGCGTGGAGCGATTGACCAGCCTAGGTTGTTTAGCCGCTAGCTTTTCCATCATGGTTTGCAATTCCTGACAATAGACATCAGCCATAATAGTCTGGCCAGATTTGAAAAAACAGTAATGAACAATACCGGCACTAGTCCACCAAACGCTTACAAGTAACTTTTTTGGGGTTAATTTTCGCTTGGGGCAGGATTTGGCTGGCTGGCCAGGATCTAACCATTGCGCTGAGCGCTTCCGATTATCGTAAAGAACCCATTTTTCATCACAGGTAATGATTCGGTTTAAAATACCTTCATTATTGTGCCGGTTTAGTAATGTAACGCAGCAGTCGACGCGCGTTTGCCGGTTTGTTTCAGTCAATTCGTGAGGTACCCACCTTTCAAGCTTTTTAATCTTCCCAATTTGCTTCAAGTGAATTAAAACAGTTTTATCACTAACATCGCAGCCTGCAGCTAACTCGGACGTGGTTTGCGATGGATCCGCTTCCACAATAGCCTTCAACTCTTCATTATCAACTTGAGTCTCAGGCCGTCCACGGGGCTTGTTCTGCAGGTCGAAATTTCCAGAACGAAAACGTTGGAACCAAAAACGAACTGTGTTTTCTTTTGCAACACGACCGCCATACACATCATTCACCCTTCGAGTTGTTTCCGCAGCACTAGTGCCACGGCGGAACTCGTACTCGTAAATAATGCGATATTTAAGGTTTTCCATTTTGTAAAATGAGTGACGCAAACAGAAAAAAAAAACAGAAGAAAAAAAACAAATGAATGACGATCATCGAAGCACAAATACATGAGTCTATAGCTGTACAAATTTGAATTTGGAATTCCTTACCAAAGAGGAGAAATTCGTGATTAAAGTGGCCAGTACGAAAAACGCCAATTTCATATGTAAGGACCTAATATAAACTAAATTATTTTTGCGTACGATCACTTTAGTGTAGTTACGATGAATCAAGTAAGAAAAGTACTGCTAGTTCGTATTGAGAATTGCAGTCAAATTGAAGTCGTCATTTTGGAACTGCACAACAGATCATAAATCCATCTTAGCTTATACATTAGTTTGGCCAATGAGGTTCTTCTTTGGTATCACATTTTATAGATACTGTATAAGCCGGATTGTGCACTGCTGAACACAGTCTCCCCAGTATCGGGGGTTTGCCATAATCCTCGCGCTAGGCAGGCTCCTTGGGGATTGCAGTGTGAGATTCAAAACATCTTCAAACATCTTTTCCGGTAAAATCACTACTCACTTGCATCCAGAGCAGACCAGTGTCCTCTAGCAGCACCCGTTCACGAGTTGACGCATGTGCCAGCCATCGCCTTCCTCAACCATTTTTGAGGGAAGATGGCGACCCGACACACAACACTGCCGCTAGACACCTTTCTGTGAGCATGACCGCTCTGGATACCCGTGCCAACGATTACAATTCAGGACTACACTGCAGAAATTTACTTTTTGTTTGTATCATACCCCCACATTGTAACAGGGTCTCCATTACCACGCTGTTTCGATCTTTCGATCGATCTAAGTATTTACATTAATTTGTTGCACTTAAGTCTATAATATTTGAGTAGATTTGATCCTGTTACTGATGCTCAGAGAGATATCGCTTTTGGCATTGTCCATAGCTGCATTCAAAAGTTACATATAGGCATCATTAAATTTTGGCAATAGTGTAGCCATTACAATCAGGTGAAGCAATTATCGACAGTTCAAACAAGAGCCCGGCCATGAATGAATTTCCGATATGGTTTCATTATCTGTGTTCACTGATCACCAATTAAAACCTAATTTATGGATGGAAAGATTAATCTAGGAGAAGTTATTTAAATAACAAAAGTACGAGTACGAGTTTCATGTGAAATTTTAGAATACTTCGTGAGTGCTACTTTGAAAAAATATACTTCAGTTTTAGTTTTACTATTTTTTATTTTTTTATTTTATTGTGACCGAACAAGCACGAGGCCCACCTGATGCTAAGCGGACTAACCTCTGCCTATAACAGATGCGTAACGTCACAAATGACGAATTTCACTGCGCCCGTCACTTTACGACATAGTTGTTAAGTCTTGTGTGCCTGTAATTTCACTGGCTCTCAAGGACTGCTGCCGAAACACACCGTTAGGTGCTTGGCGACAGATTTTCTACTTGAGGGTGGTAGCTAGCCAGGCGGGCAATCGCAAAATGCCCTTCCACCATACGGTGAAGCTCAAGCCGGCGGCGGGGATCGAACCAGGGTACTGCGGCGCGGCAGTCCATAGCTATTACCGCTCGGCCATCATTGCTTCAAAAATGTATACGTTAATAGCAAAGTAGGGTCACAAATTGTAGTAGATCCATAGTGGTCTAACTCACGCAATGCAAAATTTCTATCCTGATTTATACCTGAGCTAATGTTTCATACTATTGACAAACGACTTGGGAATGAATTTCCCATACAGATATTGATATTCTAAAATTGTGAATTGGCGTAGCAGACTGAACCATATTTTTTATGTTGTGTAAATAATAAATAGAAAGTGTATCAACGTTTTTCTTTTCTATACAATATTTAAATAATGAATGATTTAGGCGTTACTTTGCGGAATCCATATTTAATGATAATAAATATTTTAATAAACCACTTGAAATTTCTCGATCGTGCGCTCGATGAGTCAAGGCCTCCTGAGGATGCTACGTGTAGAATCGAAACGCGTCAAATATTCTTCCGGTTTAGCTGCGTGGCGTTTATGACGTCACATCTGCTTAACAGGAAAATTAGGCGGAATTGTCACTAGATATATTTTTTTAATTAATTTTTTAAATGTTACTTAATTAAATGTTTTTTTTAAATATTTGTTATCATTACAATATATAAATTCTTGTGTTTGTTATGGCAAGCAATAACATTAAAATCATTTGCATGCACCTAAATAGTGCCATACTTTTTTTGTCCTTGAGAGCCAGTAATTCTAGGTTAGCCTGAACAACATCTTCGACCACATCATCACTTTCCATCAGGTGAGATAGTGGTCAAAGGCTAACCTATCAAACATAAAAAAAAAAAAAAATACGACGAAAACATTCAGAAAAATGTAATTGGTTTTTAAAACTAACTAATTTTACTATTATATTTCTAAGACACATGACTGCTCCGTTTTGTGAAAAGAACACGGACAATGTCTTAATTTTCAATGGTTTTCAATTGACATTCATACCTTGAAATCCAAATAATCAGACAGCAATTGAAGATCTTCCCTCCATTTTTCGCGCAGCGGTACGTGAGCTTCAATCTCGTCCTTTTCAGGAATTATGTTTAAGAGTGGATTTATATGAAACATGTACATGCTGTCTGCCCACTCATGGCTCACGATGTAACCTGTACATACGAGTACATTATAAATAATTAGTTGAGGCACGTTTGTGGTTGGTTAGAAGTTTCAACCACCTTTAATGCAGACCACAGCAAAAGGCCTAGTTAGTTCAAAGTACGTGACCAATTAACTAATGACAAATACATTGCAACAAACTAATAACAAGAACTGGAGGCGACCTCTTTATAGATTTTAAAATAGAAGAGGACTTGTAACTTGGATATTTTGAAACTTGGAAAGAAGAACTATTCTCATTACGTCGTTTCCCAAAATGGACTGCCTTGGTTCTGCCGACTCCAAGCATAACATGATACCATGATCTGGATCACAGACTATATAAGGTACATCGACAAAATATAAATTCAGGCAATATCATATGAAAAAGAACTAGGAATGTCCTATTATTATTGCGCTTATTATTAGTGAAAGATTAGGACCATATTTTTTTATTAAAATTCAAATATATTACGTTTCAGGTATGCTCAGCCTTTGAATAGACCTATCGTATCTTGCAGTTTTGGACCCCATCGTGTACTCTATATTTATAATTCACAATATGTATTTATTAATTACTTCTTTTATATTTTTTATTCAATATTGGGAGGGCTAGAAACATTTGGATTAATATTTATGACACATATACAATTTAAGTGTTTCTGGAGTTACAATTGATGTATCGGTAGATACTAAGTAAACATGTCAGTTTAGACTGGCTAGCTAGACCATTGTTACCCAAAGTGAATTTTATCGGCCCAAGAACTGGATAAAAAAAAGTTTGAACACTTTGTATCTAAAATATGACAGCGCTAAGAAGACACTTCCCTTAAACCTGCATCTCAAGGAGAGTATCTAGAACTGGGGACTGTTCAACCCTAGTTATGAGGTGAGGCTATCGTAGAGGTTATTTATTAGAAATCCTATATTATGATGCCTGTTAGGTTAGCTTTTAACCAATATCTCACCTGATGGTAAGTGATGATGTGGTCGAAGATATTGTTCAGGCTAACCTAGAATTACTGGCTCTCAAGGACAGATGCCGGAACACACCGTTAGGTGCTTGGCGACAGATTTTCTTCTTGAGGGTGGTAGCTAGCCAGGCGGGCATTTGCAAAATGCCCTACCACCATGCTAAGACGACTGCCATGCTAAGACAACAACGACCTCTTAACGTGCCCTCCGAAGCATGGAAGCGCAGTAGTAACGTCACTAGCGGTCACCCATCCGACTCATGACCGCGGCGAACGTTGCTTAACTTTGCTGATCGGTTAAGAACGGCTAAGCAACTTCGCTACGAGCGCTTCTGATGTCACCAATTGCAAATTCAACACTATCAAAAACCCAGTAATAGCAGCCCTTCATCTTGCACAGTGGCATATGTAATAATTGCCATATTCATGTAGGAAATTTGTCGCCAAACCCATCATGGTATATTCCAAGAGCTGTCCTTGAGAACCAGTAATTCTTGGAACCTGTTTACTGTTCTTGACCACATTATCATTTACCAACAGGTGATATAATGTTAGGCTTCGACTTTTTAGTTAGCTGAAAAAAAATTTTTACAGCTTAGGATTATTTGAGAATGGTAGCTAGCTTGGTGAGCATTCATTCACTGCCCTACCAGCATGCTGGGTTGCTCCATCCTATGGTAGAAATTGAAGCATTGACATCCAATGATTAGCTAAAAAAGCTCGAAATGTAATTCTTTTATTTAGCAAAATTCATAGATCCATTCAAAAACTATTTGAAGCTGTTCATGAAATTTTGAAGCTGATGCGAGTTGAAATCATCACTCAAAGTAATAAGGTACCAAAGTTTTTAGATTACCTCTCAAAGTGAGAACTGTCAACGTCTGATGAATAAGTCCAGAAGGTTCTATAATATGGCGTTCCACCTTCACGATAAACATAGGTTTTCCATTGACGACCGCTTGACTGACACCATTACAAACCTATTATAATGAAATAAATATTAATTCACTCTTATAAAACCCTGGATTTCATCTCTCCGTCTTCTTCATATTGATATAAGGGTGCGAATCTCATTTAATCTCCTTATCGACTTATGTAGAGACCAACTTTCCCCCCTATACATACATGTATATAACATTATACTGAAACGTAAGCTAGTAAATTAGTGAGCATTACAGTATACCTACAAGAAATCCTCATTAGCTGAGTAAACTCAACCCGCGTCAATAGCTGACATATGAGGGATATATTCATCAAACATAATTAGTCGAATTTGATTGATGATCAAACTATGATAATAGAAGTTAGTCTGCAAATGCCTAATTGATTCGAAGCAGGTAATCTGTTTGGATAGGGCGCGGTGGATTATTCGAAATGTGCTAGTAATAGGTAATAGAAAACGTTAATGGTAAGGTATATATCGATTGCAAGAAAAATGGTTAGTATAATATTTATAGTTTGATTCAATCTTTATCTATCTTGATATAATGTTAGACCTGTGACTCCGATATTTACTCTTATGATAAATCCCGATGTACTAAACTGTTATCTCTGATATCGCAGACTCTACTATATATCACGTGATTGCATTACCTAATAATAATATACATTATTCGTAGTTTTTTTTTATTCATAGTTGACAGGCTTGCCTTTGACCACTATCACACCCGATTTAAATGATGGTCGAAGATGTTGTTCAGGCTAACGTATAATTACTGGCTCGCAAGGAAAGCTGCGCAACACGCCGTAGTTGCATGGTATTCAAAAACTGCTACCTACTCAAAACTCTACGCCAAAACATCAAGTGATATTCAGTTTGTTAAATTAAAACAACACTCGTTATTGGGCAGTCGTGTAAAACGACTGCCCAATAACGAGTGTTGTTTTCAGGGTTCATGTATGTATGTTTGTGAGTTTCTTTATGCCACCATAACTTCTAAACGGCTTAACCGATTTTAATGTATAAAATATCGTTAGATTCGTCTTGACACTTGTGTTCGGAGATGTAGCCTACGAGTTGAATGAGAACTGGCTCAGTCCGTTCGTATGTTTAACATGTCAATACCTTCGTCCACAGCTGTCTGAGTTGGGACTAGAATCATATTTTTTCAATTGATACTAATAAGACAGTGCGTTTGAAAGAGCATACAACAACTTATCAGTCTACATGATGTCCGACAGTGCTTGCCGTGCGCTTGCTGATACCATGCGTTTTAGTAAGAGTAAAAGTGAAATAAAACTCTGTTCGCCATGAAAGAGATACATACGCACATGATGAACCATGATAAGTTTTGAAGCAGTGATGGCTCAGTGGCATTGGCTATGGACTGCCACGCAGCAGGTCCATGGTTCGAAACCCACCGCGGGCTTGAGCTTCACCGCATGGTCGAAGGGCATTTTGCTAATGCCCGCCTGGCTAGCGACCACCCTCAAGCAGAAAATCTGTCGCCAAGCACATAACGGTGTGTTCCGGCAGCTATCCTTGACAGCCAGTAATTCTAGATTAAGCCTGTTAACACCTCCGACCACATCATCTCTTACCATCAGGTGAGATTGTCGTCAAAGGCTTAAAAAAAGAAAATAGTTGGAGCTCATAAAACCTCTGCCCTTTGACCATTATTGTCATCAAAATCTGCTTTCGGACCTTGCTACGCCAATCTTGATTTGTGTGAACAAAAATGAGACATACATAAATACTTTCGCAGATAGTTCCATTGATCGTAACAGTGTCAGTCTTCACATTGCCGCGATGTCGTCTCAATCCAAAATATCGTAGAAGCACTACGTTTGCACCTTCCAGGAGGAAGTTCTTAGCATCTTCAAAGGTATGGTAGTGACGCTTGACTACCGTTTTATCTCCACATATTCTGGTCACTTTGTTGTAATATCCATTTTCGCATATAGCAATGTAGCTCTTTCGCTCCTTAGTCAATTTTCGATTAGCTATGTGCCTGAAAATATATATCAATAATGTTCTCAATACTATAATAAAGTTTTATAAATGGACTTTACACTAGGTGATTTTTTTCAAGTACTAAATAATCGCCGGACCGTTTGTGAAGTTGCGTACCGTTACCAATACAAATGAAGCAATCAATCTGAATAAAGAATAGTCGAAATGTCAAACCTTTCATATCGTGTGATTTATTTGTCAAATTTTAAGAAAAAACGTGTTTGATGAAGTTAGGAGGACGGAGTGAGCGCTTTTAAACCTAGTACCATTGGATTGTAACACGTACTATTGTTAGGAGCAACACAAATAAGATACTCTATCTTTGATAAATTATAGTCTGACTGAAGGTCAAGAAAGATATCTATCTTAAGGTATATTAGGGAGTGCGTTAAGACATTCATCGCATTAGCGTCAAAAATATTTGGTTTCAGTAGCGACAGATTCAAACAGCAAACTACAACGACTTGACATTTCCCTCCAAGCACTCGGAGAGTCAACACCTGACGATGCTTCGTGTGCTGGTGCTACACGTTGTAACTTGTTCTGGCTAAGCAAAGTGGGATTTTTGACATCACCAAAGTTAAATAACTCCTGGTCGAATGATTATTAAGGCTTAGTTTCACCATCTAAGGTTAACATCAAATCTTCCATCAACTCAATTATTCTACTGGGATAAGGTTGTATTTAGAATGTTTTTCACAAAATGAACCAGAACCTCAACGTATATATTTTTGTTTGCGTTACAGTAGTGGCTCATAAATCAGAAACTGTAATACCTACCTAACTTATAATCATTTTAATGTAATCAGTTATCTTACTCTGTTCTATTTTCTTCCATAGTGTGCAAATTAGAGTCTAAAATGCTGACAAGCTTGGTGCCAGATTTAGCACCTTCCTTAGAAGAATGGGAAACAATTTGGACCAGGAATTTATCTTTGTCTTCACCGAGAGTTTCCACGCAAATACTGATTCCTGTTGAAACAATTTTAGCAACTTTGGTGACACGTGAAAAATACTCTTAAATAGTTTACCAATGTTTTATTTTTGGGTCAAACGGCTAAAGATTAAACTTTGCTGTCAATAAATGTACGAAACATATTTATGTATGTAGTCATCTGATTTTCCTAGGTTACTTCAACTAAAAGTAAGTTTCCCCGTGGGGTGCCGGGCTGGAATGTCACCCTTCCATCTCAACCCGTGGGTGTCGTAAGATACGACTAAGGGAACACACCAGAAGTTGGGCAGCACTATCTGAGGAACTGATATCTCACACTGCGATCCCCAAGCCGCCTGCCAAGCGTAGGGATTATGGCAACGCCCCCAATTTTGGGGGAGGCTGTGTTCATCAGTGGACTTTCCGGCTGATACAGGAAAGATAAGTAAGTTTCGAGTCATCAAGTACAGTAACTAACCACAACTTTTAAGTAAGTTATCAGACTAGCGCTTTTATTGGAACACTGTAGAATCACGGAAAAAGTGTGCTTTAAAATAGTTTTTTACTTTAAATGACTAGTTAAATTAATAGTCCCTCGCCCAAACCATCTTCTGCCATTGTTGCCGAGCGCTTCACTGAGGAAAGACTCGCATTGCCGCGTGTTAGTGACTGTCAATGTAAAAATAGCGAGGCATACCGCGTAAGTGTAGTTCCGTTTAGTTTTTTACGTATTTCTTTTTGCTAGTATTAACGCATTTCATGATGTTGATAACTATTAAAAAATATGTGGTGAATATAAAAAATTCAAAAAGTAGTCAGCAATGGACCAGCTTAAGGCGCTTGGATTGAACTGATCTAATGATGCTAACATTTGAAACTCAGTGCTCACGTTTCTGCGAGACATATTGTATGTTGAATTTTATTTAGCCAATTATGTATTTTTTTTTTTTTATTTTTTTTTTTTATGCCTGATAGGTTAGCCTTTGACCACTATCTCACCTGATGGTAAGTGATGATGTGGTCGAAGATGTTGTTCAGGCTAACCTAGAAGCACTGGCTCTCAAGGACAGCTGCCGGAACACACCGTTAGGTGCTTGGCGACAGATTTTCTACTTGAGGGTGGTAGCTAGCCAGGCGGGCATTCGCAAAATGCCCTACCACCATGCAAATGCCCTATTATGACGGAACAAGCTGCAAGGCAAGGCCCACCTGATGTTAAGCGGACTAACCTCTGACTATAACAATTGCATTTCGTCACAAGTCACGAATTGTACTGCAGTTCAATTACTGCGCCCGTCACCTTGAGACATATTTGGTAAGTCTCATGTGCCCGTAATTTCACTGGCTCTCAAGGACTGCTGCCGGAACACACCGTTAGGTGTTTGGCGATAGATTTTCTACTGGAGGGTGGTCGCTAGCCATGTGGGCATTCGCAAAATGCCCTTCCACCATGCAAATTAATCTTTATTATTTATAATGTACACTTTTATATTTAGTGATTGTGAATGCAAGTGAAGTGTAGCACAATACATTATTATAAGTTAACTTAATATTCTAAAAAATATTTTAATAAACAATGTGATTAATGAAGTAACTTTTTAAGTATCTCAGTACATATATGCTGGGATACCAGTCTTTGTAGAGGCACCTTGAATGGACTAGGAGGTTATAATGGCGCAAGTCTAATTATAGCAACTCATGCCTAGGCCCAATTAAGGAACAAAGGTCCAATAAAAACAAGCTTCGCAACTTGATCATAGTTATAGTAAAGTTAACATGATGCTTCATCGTCAGATCAACCTTATGAAAAGTACAATATTCAGTACAGTGAATATCGCACTTCAGAAATACTTCTATTTGATAAAGCCATTGCAAGATTTCATTGCCAGATCAGATCCAAAAAATATTTTGGAATATGACGGAAGGCCAAAAAATATGACGACCCCGTGGGGTTCCGGGTTAGAATGTCATCCCCTCCCCTATTTCTTCTCGTGAGTATCGTAAAAAGCTACTAAGGGAAAAATGAAGACCAGAACCAGAAGGTGGGAAGCAGCGCCTTCTGAAGCACTGACAACTTACGTAGCGGTTGATGTGATGATGATGTGAATATATGACTATACCTCCAACAGCACTGCAACAGTCAAGTGAGGGTTTTCTCACTTTCTTTTCAAAAGGTGGAGCAGTAACGCTTTGAACACCGGAAGTATCTTCCACTTTTTTCTCATCGTGAAGACCAAGAATGTTCACCTTCACTTGCTCTTCATCTTTACTAACTATTCTATCATGTCTGTCATAAGCGTAATCAAAGTATGTATGGCGTGGGTCAACATCATGACACCATCGGTAGCCATGTTTGCCAGCTCTCACTCTTTTCAACTTCCTAGATTCTTCTTTCGGACAAGGGCATACTAAAGCTCCTAGAGTCTGCTTTGGTATATCCCTACATTCACATACAACCGGCACATCTATAGCGGTATCACAGATACAAGGTTCAATGCAATCGCATAAAGCCATACATTTACAGTTCTCCGGATCTCCACAAGTGCATATATTCTTCGGATAACATTTGCAATCGTGACTTTCTCCCTCACATACACACTCTTGGGGGTTTTTACATTCGCATATAATTTTGCTTTCATCATCTTTACAAATTGGCTCTTTAGCATCGATCGGTTCGCAAATACACGACTTCTGCACGTCACAAACACAAGCGTTTGCTTTACAAATACAATCTTTTCCTTTGCGGCATAAGCATAAAGGTTCCGGTTCAATTTTCTGACACGTACACGGTTCTTGACCTTCTTCTTCAATTTTGTTTTGTTCCTCTTCAATAGTCTGCTTGCCTTCCTCACCAATAGCCGTAAGCTCTTCAATAAATTTAGGTTTGTATTTGCAAGGACAAACTGCACAAGGAAAATTTCCTGATGGTACGTGACATACACAAGGTTTCTCAATTTGATCACAAGTGCAAATAGGCTGCATTTTATCGGGATGACAGAGACAAACTTTGCTACTTTTACAGGTACACACTGGCTTAGGCTTTCCATCAAGACAAATACAAATATTTTTCAATTGAGAGCACTTACATTCAGCTTCTGTTTTTGCCCCACATTTACAGGGTATTTTTGTGTTACATTCACATTCTCCTTTTTTGTCAATGGGACAAACGCAGACTATCTTCTCCTTGGCTATAAGATTTATTTTTGGGACGCCATCAACTACAACGACGCTCGCTGCACTATCTTGAGTCGGTAACGGTTTTTTACAGTCAGGAAAAAAGTAAAAATGAAAGTCATTATCATCTTCTTCCGATTCTTCAGGTGCAGCTTCTTCCTCTACTCTATCTTTTACTTCAAACATTTTTTCATCTTTGATTTCTTCAGAAGCGACACTTTCAGTTGTATCTTTACAAGACCATTCGGAGTCTGATTCTTGACCTCCAATATCTCCTTCATAATGGCCACAGCTGATGATCAGTGTTTCTCCAAAGCATACTTCTCTTTTAATAGCTTCGTCTGTAAATAAAAAAAAAAACGTGATTACTTTTACAAGATAGAATAGTATAGTGTAGCGAACCAAAAATATCGTAGAGATGGTAGACATATCTTATATCTTGACGAAACGTATGTCTCATCATAGAATCTCAGAACGATTCAAAATGTAGGTAATCAAAGGATGAACCTGGCGGGCTTTCTCATACCGGTAAAGGCGACCGTTTGCGCAGGTCAAACTAGATTTGTAGACCGAACACTTAAGATATTTAAAAACAGATTTAAAACAGGTGATTATAGTAAATGGATAAAGCACATACCACTAAACTCAGTCTTAGTAATGGATAACGCTGCTTAACTTTCGGTTCGCGTACAGAAAACCTGACTATGCCTTCTGCCGAGCCTGCTATGCAAGCATAGCTGCGACAACATAAAGTGAATGTTGATGATAAAATTAGAAAAAAAAGTGCTCTAATAATTTGAAAATGGGACTTCATAAAATTAATAAAATATAATAACACAGAAAATATTTACTAAATTGACGAGTTATTGAAAAGAAACGGACATGAAGTGAAGTGAACAACCCAGAGTAGGTTTGGGGTTAAATTGGCGGAGAAGGCGCCGCCATGCGTGCTTACTTTCGTCACCCTAGACGAATTGCCCTAAGGTGGGTCTGGGGACCCAATTCTAGCCCTGTTATACATCTTCTTCTCAGCGTCTGTAATGCGGCTATGGGCCACATCTATATCCCTGAGTTCTGGAAAAGTGCTAATGTCATTGACATTCACAAACCAGGCCAGAACTCCTCCAACCCTACCATCCCATCGGCTATGAATGACTTCTTGCAAACTGACTGGTCCCATGCAAGGGAACACTCCTCACTCCTCACTCACTTAACAAAGAAATAATTTCTCGATCGTGCGCTCGTAGAGTAGTCATTCTTCCTATTTGGCTGCGTGGCGTTTGTGACGTCACGTCGGCTTAACAGGCATATTAGGCAGAATTGTCACTAGATATATTTTTTGGAATTTTCAAGTGTTTTATTAAAAAAAATATTTAATGTTTTCTTAAAATATTTGTTATTATTAGAGAAACAATCAGTTAAACATCAAATTACGGAGTAATCGCGTATCAAACATAAAAGACCTTGCAGTAGCATTGAGAAACTTCTTCTTTTTGGAAGTAGGTTAAAAACATAAAAAGCATAGGAACCGACTTCCTACACTGAAAAATATGAAATAAACTGTTGAAGTCGGGACCGTGCTGTTTCAAAGCGCTCTGAGCTCAAATAATCAGGATACGATTTTCACAAGTAATTTCAAACTATTCATTGTAGGCAGTTGGTACCTTTTGTTTCGATTACTTTAGTGATAAATACTGCTTACAAGAACATTGTCACTCACCTACATTATATTTCACCATCGACAAGTTGCAATTTATTTTATTTTTTTTAATTTTTATATTTTTTCCAGTTAATATTGTGTCGGATAAGCACGAGGCCCACCTGACGATACCTTTGCATACAACAGATATGCATCTGTTATATGCACCCATAACCCTGAGACATACATTTGGTAAGTCTCATGAGCCTGTAATTTTACTGGCTCCCGAGGGCTGCTGCTGGAACACTATTAGGTGCTTGGCGACAGATTTTCTACTTGAGGTAGCTAGCCAGGTGAGCATTCGCAAAATGCCATTCCACCATATGGCAAAGCTCAAGGCGGCGGTGGACATCAAACCATCGACCTATGGCACGGCAGTTCATATCTATTACCACTCGGCTATCATTGCTTCAAAATTGAATAATAATTGAAATTTAATGTTAAACTAATCGACCATCATTGATGAAAAATGGACCGACCTGGAAGTATATCATCCAATCTTAATACCTAACAAAATAATTAATCAAGATTGGATGATCCAGAAAAAATATGCATGGTCATACATACAGCTTTGGTGTGCCAGAACGTCTTGTGCTCACCATTCAAAACTTCCATTTTATATTCTATGCTCAGGGACAGTGACAGAAGCCTTAGCTACCGCGTCAAAGGCGCCCACTCCGCCCCTCGCCCAGTTTGAGACGGAGTCCTTCTGGGCTGTGTGCTATCGCCTATCCTCTCTGCGCTGTACACCTATGACATCCCACGCTCTGAATCCAATATCCGGGTAACCCAGTTCGCAGATGACACCGCTATCTTCCCACTGGCTGCTTCAAAATTAGATAGAGACGTACGTTTCTACGGTCCATCACCGTGTCAGGTGATTGGTTCCGTAAATGGCGGATCGCGGTCAATCCAGCTAAAAATACAGCTATGTACTTGTCCCAGAAAACCCGCCCCTAGTATCCAAAATCCATTACTCTGTTCAATTAACCCATGCCTTGGATAAGATCAAGCAAATACCTTGGAGTGATCCTTGATCCGAATCTCACCTTTGCCGACCACATCAAGTCTGTCCCTAACAGTCCGCCTTGAATCGCCTTAAACCTAGTCGGTAAAGAGAGTAAACTGGCTCTTAAAAATAAGAAGGCACTTTATATTATGTGCATCCGTCCTATCACGACAAACGCCTCAATAGTGTTCGGTCGTAGCTCGTTAAAAAAAAATCAGTCCCGATTAGTGTCTACAAATGCATCTGTTATAGGCAGAGGTAGCTCCGTCACAATTACGAAAAAAATAGTCACAGAGTAAAAATCCGTAGGGTCCACTCTCAATGATACAACACTGTTGTTGTACCGTGCAATTGTAGGGGCTATTAGTTCCCATCTCCCCAAATAATCTCGGTAACGACTCAAGCCGAGGCGAGGTTCATACTACAGTGGCTCTCTTCAGCCCGTCATCCACTACTATTTTTTAACGACGCTATTTCGGCGCCCGCTGAAGGCCGAGGTAGAAAACGCTTCACTTTTTCTGCGCCCGTCTCAGGTTAAGTTACTTCTGTACTTCGCCTTCCAGGGTTATAAAGGATAGTCCCTCACCCAAACCCCCGGGGAGTTGTAGTGCCGCAGCGGCAAACAACATCCAAGTTCATTCTAAAGTAAGTTACTAAACTGGACGAGGCAGTCTAACTATGATTTTAAAACATAATACGTGTATTGGGAAAGCAATGATGGCCGAGCGGTAATATCTATGGACTGCCGCATGCCGTGCTGCAGGTCCCTGGTTCGATCCCTTGAGCTTGAGCTTCACCGCATGGTGAAAGGGCATTTTGCGTTTGCACGCCTAGATAGCTACCACGCTCAAGTAGAAAATATATCGTCAAGCACCTAACGGTGTGTTCTGGCAGCAGTCCTTGAGAGCCAGTAAAATTACAGGCACATGAGACTTACCAACTATGTCTCAAGGTGACGGGCGCAGTGCAATTCGTCACTTGTGATTAAATGCATCTGTTCTAGGCAGCGGTTGGTCCGCTTAACATCAGGTGGGCCTCAAGCTTGTTCCGTAACAATAACAAAAAAAAAGTGCGATTATCTCAGGTCCCAGTGTTCGAACCGCGAATAGTTTAATACAGTGTCGTGTGTGACTTAGTATACTGTAAGTTGAACGGTTAATTGTTCTAGTGTTTAAGTGTTGTAACTGATGAATTAAGGTGTCAAGTTTGGTGCAACAGTGGTGCACTATGTATCCTGACTCAGCATGTTACATTATGTAAATACTATGAATACAAAAGATAACACTTAGATATTTAATGGTAAAAAATAATATAGTGAACGTTCTCTTATTCTGCGGTAGCATAAAAACCTTAAGAGGCCTTTTACATTTTGCAGCCCTCTCACCCGCACTTTTAAAGATTATTTCAAATAGCAACAATATAGTTTATATTTTTTAAAATGTAGTCAATCATTATTTCGCTGCATGCAACTATAGATGTTCTCAACATATTTTTACTTTGTTACATGTTGAGTCCAATTAGAATTAGAGGCCCAAAATTTAAAATGACTAAATTACGCGTTTTGGATCCCCCATAACAGATATCAAAATAAAAATTAGTAGAGAACATCTATAGTTGCATGCAGCAAAATAATGATTGACCACATTTTAAAAAATATATACCATATTGTTGCTATTTGAAATTATCTTTAAAAGTGCGAGTGAGAAGGCTGCAAAATGTAAAAGGGCTCTTAAAGGTTTTTTGATAGTCTCTTACATTATACGCGGGATCTTGTCATTATTAAGAACAACCCAGGTACGAGAAGCAATTTGAAATCGTATCGACGTCTCTTAACGGTCATTCTCGATGTATCTGATGTCGTTGACGAGCGACGTATGAAAAGACGTCCAAAGTTGAGATCTCAATACGACATAAGTAAAAGACATCCGCGGCGATACGACGTATTTTAGAGACGTGTAAAAGACATCTGCGTTAACTCGTGCGTTGTACTAAAGTAAAATGACGAACATTTTACGTTTTCCGCGTCCTGTACATCGATATATTCAGGGTGCTATTGGGCATGCCGCGATTCAGCAGAGCCTCAGGCTTGTTCGCAGAAGTGCGCACTGCCTGTCACCGTGCGACCATGCGCAAGCAGACCGCATGCTTGGTGCGCAGAGTGTGGGCTTACACTTATATAGAGTGCGATAATACCATCTTGAAAATTATCGCTGCAAGACGAGACTGCCCCTTTTGCCGACATTATATGAACTATGAATACAAAATATATTTAATGGTAAAAAATAATATACCTAGTGAACGTTCTCTTATTCTACGGTAGGTAGCATAAAAACCTTAAAGGTTTTTTGATAGTCTCTTACATTATACGCGGGGTCTTGTCATTATTAAGAACAACCCAGGTACTAGAAGCAATTTGAAATCGTATCGACGTCTCTTCTCGGTCATTCTCGATGTATCTGACGTCGTTGACGAGCGACGTATGAAGAGACGTCCAAAGTTGAGATCTCCATACGACATAAGTAAAAGACATCCGCGGCGATACGACGTATTTTAGAGACGCGTAAAAGACATCTGCATTAACTCGTGCGTTGTACTAAAGTAAAATGACGAACATTGATCCGCATCCTGGACATCGATATATTCAGGGTGCTATTCCCGCGATTCAGCAGAGCCTCAGGCTTGTTCGCAGAAGTGCGCACTGCCTGGCACCGTGCGACCATACGCAAGCAGACCGCATCATTGGTGCGCAGAGTGTGGGCTTACACTTATATAGAGTGCGATAATACCATGTTGAAAATTATCGCTGCAAGACGAGACTGCCCCTTTTGCCGACATTTCTGCGACGACAGACATGTCGCAGTTTGTATGCCTGCGAGAAGACATGACGTTCATGTGACCGATTATGCCTGACCTGATATAGAAGTAAAAGAATATTGAATTTTAATTTGAAGACAATTTGTAACGTAACGAATTTTTTTAAGTATTAAAGTTTTTGGCTACTAAGACACGCAATCACGGCCACGGCGTGGAAGTTGATCAAAGACACGCTGCACTACGAGTCAAATACCTAGTCAACTGCGTAAAAACCGAGATAAACCTTGTTATCTCGGTTTTTACGCATATTATATTATTGCGCTTACTACTTATAATGAACATCTATACGACGAAAGAGACGAAAAAAGTACCGAGCAATAAAATACAATAATAAAAATAAATAAAAGACAGATAAATCTCCGACCTATATATAAATGACACACGTCGAATAAAGTACCTACCAAACACAGATGACGAAACGACGTCTTTGATTGGCGAGTACCTTATTAGTCCTATTGCCACCTGAGAAGCAACAACAATAAAACAATGGTCCGAGGCCAAAATACTACTCTTGGGAGTTGCAAGCAGTGACAGCCCAGACAGCAGCAGTATCGAAGTATAGATTGATGAATAGGTCGTAGGTTCGTTGCCTACCGCGGGCATATCTCATCTGCCCGCAGTTGAAGCGCGTTGACAACCCAGAAATAGTAAGTACTTAGTGGGTATCGACGTCACCAAATATACCTATAGATGTGTTCTCCATTGAATCAAATTCACAAATTATAAGTTTTTTACATTTTATACTTATTTATATACATTACAATTTTTTTTCCATTGAATCAGATTAAAATAAAAGCTTAAATCGTAAAGGCCACGCCACTACTTGAAGATAAGTAAAAGAACTTACCCATTTCAAAAGAGAACTGTTTTGTTAAATCTAATAAGGCAATGTTGTTTGTTGGTTCCATTTTACAGCTTTTTTTGTTAATTATTGTATGAATATCCGATTTTTATTTATTACATGCGCGGGACGCTTTCCGGTATATTACTTTTCTCTATGGACGCTTTCGTGAAAAGTCAGATTTTCCGTGATTTTTGGCAAATAGCACCCTCTAGAATCATGTCAAATCATTTATTTAGTACCGTATTCATAGAGAAAAGTAATATACTGGGAATTCCATTAGATGACAGAACAATCAAATTGTGAAAATTGTGTGAAATCCCGAGGCCGAAAGAACAAAAAAAACTTATTTTTTTATGTCAAAGTCAAATTGTCAATCATAACAAATGACAAGCATGTCATTTGTTATAATTGACATGCCAAAAGGTTACATTTTGCGTAACTATTGACACTCATGTGTCTATAATATTGTGTGATAGATATGAGTAATATTACTTGCTCAGTGGATATGAGCGCCGTATGCCAAAATTACAAAACGCTGGCGGTGGCGTGTTTTAAAAAATTTCCCGGTGCGGTGGTGGTGCTGTTACAGCGGCGTCGCCGCGCGTCTTTGGTTATATGAAAAATTGTTTTTATAACCATAACACTAAAAAAAATTTGGTCTTAAAACAATTTTTAAGGTTCCGTACTTAAAGGGTAAAAACAAAACCCTATTACAAAGACTCCACTGTCCGTCTGTCTCTCTGTCTGTCGCCAGGCTGTGTCTCTCATGTACCGTGACAGCTAGACAGTTGACATTTTCACACATGATGAATATCTGTTACAGTTTAATATCGTACTAATTATTGGGTATCGGCGAGGCGCGTGTCCCGCACGCCCACCGCCTCTACGAAAACACTCGCTAACCTGCGTGCTAGTCGGCCAGTTCTCGGCGGACATGAAAAACTGGAAGTTGCTGTTTGGTACCGTGATGGAGAATGACTCGTAGAACGAGTTTTTCGACGTGATAGTGGTCGCACGGTTTCTTTCTCCTCATGTAGGATTTTATCGTTTCAGCCGTCGTCACCGGCACGAAGAAACACGCGTGTAATTTACGCGTTCGTTCGACTGTCTTGAGTTCGTCATCGCTCGCTCCGCTTCCCTTGATCAGTGGCCTGACACGCGCTTGACCGTTTTTATTTTATTATTCATATATATAATTTTATTTAAGGGATATGGTATAAAACAATCCAGTGTGAACTGTCTCGTTACCCGTGGTTTGATATATTGCCTATGAACCACAAATATGTGATGGCTCTGTTGAGACTTCGTTCCGGACACATTCCGTCAAACAAATTTTTTTTTTTATGGCATATCACATTCACCAAATTGCATAGAATGTGGTACTGAAGATGTGCAGCATGCACTGTTAGAATAAGTACGTAACGACTTAAGACGACGTACGACTCTTCTGGCTTCGCCCTGTTCAGACGAATACAGGGTTCTACTAAAATAATACATGTGTCATTTGTTTTCTAAGTGCTGTAATTTCTTTGTGTATTTTGTATCTCAATTTTCTAATTAACTGGTAAGGTGAATAGCAGTTCCAATTTGGGTTAGCATTTATATCATCTTTGTTGCGAATTGTATGAGAAGAGAGTCATTTTTTGAGCTCTATTTATTTTAATCACACCTGGTACCCCGATATTCACTTCTGCCTCACTATCCGGAGGGATATGTGTTTCCAAAAACTGGCTTGTTGTGGCTTCCGTCATCCTTTTATAAAATGTATTGAAAGTCTCGCCTTTTTTTCTTTGTACTCTTTTATACCGAGCTGCCATATCTTTCGAAGAAGTAACTTTATTCTCTTGCTTCCTTATTTCATATATAGTCTTATTTATATTTGATTTTTCAGCGTATATTACTGGATTTCTCGTAGGTAATTTTTTGGTATCATTATGTTTTTAAAGCATATAAAATGCATACAACATGAATTAATGATATAAAAACTAAAAATCCCGACTGCCAAATATTTTACATCGTAAAGCGTTTTATGGTTCCATTGAATTTGATGCTGCAAGTTATGTATATTTATGGAATAGTTTCTTAAAGCCCTACGTTTTAATACCCCACTAGTTAAAATTTTCATTCAGTCAGGAGATAAACAAAAATATCGCAATATTGCGTCTAAAATCTGCCAGTTTGTATTTTTTTTTTATGTACCTACTTAGTGTCACCTGTGCTATTAAGACAAATCTAATGAAATGATATATATTTTTCTCCATAACACAGGCTAGAACTAAAACTGTCTCATTCACCCCCCAAAGGAATATGGCAGCACTTCAAAGTCTTGACAGTTAAGGTTGCAACCTACAGAGGTTCCGAACGATCGCGTTATCAACAAATGAACGCTCTACACAAAAGGTTGTAAACGATGCGACGTTAGTGTGAAAAGTACTCTGAGTGCGCACTATTTAAGGTTCTGAACGTACCCCAGGTAAAGTAGCGTGTGCACAAACGTCAAATTCATCAATCTGTCAAAACTTTGACAAATATATGAGGAGTTTATTTTTTGCTGTGGTTAGATTTTTATACGTAAAACAATCATTTTCACGAAATAATGCTTTGAAATGTAATACTACTAATGTATATCATGAAATTCGGTTATAAACCAAGCGTATCCATGTATTCAAAGCAGCGTTGGCATGATTTAAACCGTAGAGCAAAGATCAAGGTCTTCTCAAAGATAAAGCTAAAATTTAGCACTTGATTACAACATGATTTCAAGAAAATAAGTTTTTTTTCGTGAATATGCTGTAGTAAATTATAAAATAAAAATAATTTCAAATGTTTAATCAAATGAAAAACATGATTCATCATCAAAAAAATAGCATTTGTATCATATCACTGAGCAAGTAATTTAACATGTAAGATTAAACCATTTTGACATGCATCGCCATCTTTGTCGAACTTATATGACTCTTATGTATTCCGCTTTCACTCGTGCATATATGCGCAGTGATTCGCAAACTGTTTTCAGTGGTCGCGTTATGCTCATTTCTGCTGCTATGAGTAAAAACATAAAATGGTTAGGTATTTCTTCTATTCGGAACTGTAATGGTGCATTTCCTGTGACGTGTTTTATAATAAAAACTCTGAAGTACACAAAAGTTTGTTTCGCGTTGCCCGCGCAAGAGACGGGCCTATACACAAAACTTTTTTGAGTGTGTTTCAGATAACATGCACAGTACATTTCATTGGTTCACCTTCACCTACATGTTATTGTTTCGTGTTTCGGGAAAAATATTTGCAGGAGATGCGCTTTAACGTTGTCGTTTAACTTGTGTGTTTTGGCGGTTAATATATAATTTATACAATTTTAAAGTTTGTCTACGGATATTGTCACAAAGCATAAAAAATTTGCGCTAAATAAAAATTATATTATTTTGATAATTGAAAGTCGGTAAAAAGGTCGTTTTACTACGAAAACCGTCCCTTTTCAGAACAACTTCCGTCCGAAATCTTTTGCCAACCTTGGTTAGAGCGCACTCGGAGTGCAACTTTTCACTCTAACGTCGTTCACAACCTTCGAGTAGAGCGTTCGGTTGTCACAACTGGACCGTTCCAAACCTTTGAAGGTTGCAACTTTTTAACCATAAAACGCGTGACATGAAATGACTTTGACGTTTATATCGTATTCTATCTGATGCGCTCACCCATATATCTCAAAAAATATGAATACTAATATAATTTCTCAAAATATAAAACTTAAAAAAAAATGGAAAACGAATTTGTGATAGTGTTAAATAGCAATTATTATTACGATAATGATGTAAGTCTGTCAATGTCACAATTTGTTTGAGGTTATAAAACAACCGGTCGTTCCATACCTCAGGGTAAGTTGCAAAACAACCAAACAACGAAACAACTACACTCTGAGCCTCTGAACGCACTCCTGCGAACCACGAACGACCGACCGACGGACGATCGACATCAGATATGCCTGACACATGACAGCTGTGATGTGGCCTAAAGTCTTGTGAATTTTAAATAATTTGATGAAATTAATTATAATGCGAAAATGTTTCTGTTTAAAATTATTTTATTTATGTGTTATTTAGCAGTGACACAATGTCGATTACCCGACAAAGTTTACTGTGTAAACAAAGAATGCAGCGGTAAATATGGTTCCAAATCGTCAAGTGATTTTTTATGACTACTTTCTCATGCATTGTTTTCTATTATTTCAGAACCTTTATCAAAAGCGAAAACATTACTAACTTATAACAGTGGTGACCGGGATCTCATGTCATTTCGAGGCAATTTAGAGGCTATTGTGTATATGAAATCAGCTGGTACCAATCCAGATTTATGGTTTGTCAAAATTAATGAACAATCTGGCTTCGTGAGCTCCAAGTTCCTGCGAGAAACTAAAGTGTACGAAAAAAACCCACAGTTTATTAATCCCATTGAGGTGAGACCAAAAGAACCAGAAGTTCCCGAATTACAGCCTGATAAAGTGCAGCAAGCTCATGAGGTGATTGAAGGTACTACTATTTATACTACAGAGAGTGTTAATGCTGAACTCGGCACCACAGAGGCAACTCCTGGTGAAAGTGAAAGTGCCACTGAGCTAACTTCAATCGAAAAACCTTCCCAAATTGAATCTTCTGAATTGGCACTTGAAAATAGTTATAAAGAAACGGTGGATAGTAATAAGACTAAAGATTCTGAAAGCGACTCTGTAGATCTGCCCAGTCAGACAGTAACCCAAAATAGTCAAAATAAGCATGGAAACATGTTGATTAATGAATCTAATGAAAATGCAAACAGTGAACAAAATGTGAACACAGAAAGCACAATTTTACCATCTCAGAACCCTGAAATACCCTTGAATACAAATGTTCCTACTTTTAGTGAGAATACAGAAGTGCATGAAAATGTTGATAACTCACAGAATACAATGCCTCAACTCAATACTGTAAATAATTATAATATTAATACCTCTACTCCTGTGAGTACATTAGAAAGTACATTGAATAACATACCAGTAGCTGACCCCATTGAATCACCTAATGTGCCTTCAAATAATGTTCAAAGTCCAGTGCAAGAAGAACCAACTCTGCAAACAAATGAGGGTACTGGTCTATTTGGTAATTTATTTAGTGCAGAAACACCAGACCCTACCTCTACTGAACAGGTGAATCAAAGCAATGAAGTTAATAATCTAAATAGCGAAGTGTCTAAGGAAACAAGCAGCAAAGAAATTAATGAAAATAAAGACAATACTATGCCACCTAGTGATGTTAAAAATGCACAAATAAATGAAAATTCTCAAAACCAAACACCAAAAGAAATAAATGAACAGTTAAATGATATACAAGATGACCCTATTGACCCGCCTATGGCATATGAACCTCCTGAATCACCTCCACCAGCACCACAAACTATCCCACCTCCTCCACCAACAACTGAGACCATCCTTCCTAAATTAACTGACACAATCCCTGCATTAAATATACTAAAAACTCAACCATCAAGCACTGAAATACCCCCTGTATATCAAGAGCCGCAACCTCTTCCTACAACTACGGAAACCTTACCTCCTATTTTCAATACCCCAACAGAGGCACCTGAAAAACAAGCTAATGAAGACCACTTATCAATTCTTACAGAGCCTATACCAGATGTGTACAGTTATTCATTTTCAACAGAATATAACAAAGATGATGAATCCTCCTCAAACGTAAACGATGACAGTTACACAACCACCGAGGACCCAACTTTAAAAGAAATTCACAGTGAGAAAACAAATGATGCCTCAAATGAAGTTCTACCACTAGAAGATATTCACAATGAGCAAACAAATAGTGCCTCAAATGAAGTACCAGCTTTAGAAGAAATTTATGATGAGATACCAAATGGTGCCCCGACGGAAGTACCACACACTCAAGAAGAAAGCTCCGAAGGTTTCCTAGCAAGTATGTACACCACTCTAGCTGATGTATGGCCATCTTCCACAGAAACTCCACCAAGCTTGTTCAATACAGAGACATATCCAACATTTGAAGAGGAAAAAGTTGATGGCAAGGGTGGCTTCTCTTTTTTCAGCTACTTTATGTCCACTTATTACTCAATTGTGGGAGTTAATGATGACATCAAGGCGCTGTTCCCATCGCATGGTAAGTTAGTGCCGAATTGCATTGTTTTTATTTTATGTAGCCAAAATAGCATTATAATTAGAATCGATTCAATATTTCTAAAAATTAAAATGATCCAAGCTAAGTTTAGTGCCATGGAGGTCATACACCGAACCTTAGTCTAGTCAGAGCAATATTCGTAATGTTTTCCAGTGCCTAAGACCTCAGTTACCCTTGACCATAATTCATATGTGTTTTAAAGCCAAGCTCGATGTTATGGCAACAACATAAGTTGTAAGAAAATGAATGAAATCCAACATGATGTAGTTTTATAGACAAAATAAATAAATGTTAGCTTAAGATTTCTGACACGCTCATGCACCAAAATCTACAATGATTGCTGGACACAGCACTTACCTTAAAAAAAACTGTAGTTCCAATTAGAAGGAAAATCAATTCAAGTTTATTAATATGTATTGTAGACATAAATTACAGTTTTGTCTTAGGTTTAGTTTACATATTCACCAGAAATGTGTGAAGATGAGTGGTGTAAGAACCACTAGGATTTCTGCGTTCAACAAGGCTAGAAAATTTGAGCCATCCTATTGGTGTTTTCTTTTCTTTTACTATGCTCATCTTCTTCATACATCTCTGTTGGATACACATTCTCATACATTTTGAACCCATTGGCATGATATGCACCCAAAATAAGCCATTTGTGAATGAAATTCAATTGTTTTCATTATCTATGTATGATATGCAAGGATTAAGTAGACATTCTATTCAAAAGTACTATTATTTTAATACTCTACATAAGTACATAATAATTCTTGTTTAAATATACATATTCATAACTTAAACACATAGATAACTTGTTTCATAATTTGTCAATGTTGTGATCTTTTGAAATATTTATCATCATTTCTTAATAATTATGTAACATGAAATGAAGAAAGCAGTATGTACAAATGAATGTTACATGAATTTCTTAATGTTTTATTGAATTTGTCTGTAAGTGATTTTTCTGGCAACACTATTAAATCTTCACATTCAAAGAGAATATTTTAATCATTGTCTTACTCCTCCTGTACTCACTGTACAGTATCACTAATTGATAATGTACTGTTAGAACAACAGGAGTAAGACAAATATTATTTTAAAAATATCTGTTATGTATTAAAAACTATTTTTAACTTGTACAAAAATGTTTATAAATAATAATAAAAAACTGGTGAAGTGCGAGTCAGTCCTCTCTTTATTATAGGGTACTGCATTTTACCAAGTCACGCTTGCTTTTGATCTAAGCTTCAGGACTACTTTTTAAATCGGCGTTTTCAGTATAAAAGTGAGCTTTTATGCCCTAGAGCTATGGGATCCACATAAAAATTGTGTACATCCTCTTCAGATAATCCACATAGCTAATGTTGTTGTTTAAAAATAAATGAATGTTGTAATCACTTACAATTTGTAGACATTCTTCCTATTATATATTTATATCAATGAAATGTTATTTTTTCAATTCATATAATAGCTCAAAGATTTCATCATGCTCTTGACATTGTTTTATATCGTCAATGCACTGCTGATAAGATTCATAATCAGAAGAAGAAAAGAAGACTTTGTTTAGAGAAATGTTAGGTATAATAATTATTTTTGTTTGAATGAGTTAAATTTTGCTTTTGAAAGTTAAAGCTATCCCGGGTTTGATCCTCAGTGTTATATATAACATTTTCAGTAGGATTCTTAAGTCTAGAACTATATCCGGTAAATGGCAATGAGCTCGCCCGTCTTACATGGGAGCAAAAACTATTTAGCAAATCGTAGATGTTTACACATCTGCCTGATGGGTATATTTTAAACTTTTGTTTTATTATTTTATCAGTTATAAGAACTATTTCTTATTTCCAGGAGAAACTTGTTACACAGATGAGTATTGTGATGGTAAGGGTGAGCAGAGTAACCGTTTCCTGACCTTCCTTGTAACTGCTGCATCATCTGTCCTTCTGTTTACTCTCGGATACTACTACATTGATAACAAGAGACAAGACAGCAAACTGATTGGTGAAATAAACTCACTGCAGCGGGACTTGCTATTTTCCACAAAGGTAATAATACCCATCAAAGGTGAAGTTATGACCTCATACATAAAAATACATACATATAAAAAACAGTCCGTGTCATATGTAAAATATTTTTAACTGGTTCTAAACCTTAACAGGTAAGGTTGGTTAAATGTAAAATTACATTATGCAGTTGCTTTTTTTAAAATTGCTCACTACACTTTTAACTTTTTTTTTTTTAACTGGCGGTATGCCTTTATTAACAAAATACTACAAACTATATACAACACTACAGCTACTACAATAAAAGCATTTGGACTCATAGGCAGTCCAAATGCTCTAGTCCAGTTGGCAGCATGCCCAGCATGCTGGCAGCATTGCCCCGTTGAATTGCAATTTTAACCAATATATGAATGTGTTATATTAAACAAGTCCTGAGAAAATAATTTCTGGGTTAGGTAAGTCTTATAGAGAAAGTATTTCTTTTATCAGGAGTGTGAGATCCTCAAAGAGGAGCTTTCGACTACCAAGACCAAGCTGGCTGGAATCGAAGACAGCTCATTTGGCATGGACGACATGGTGCTATCATTGAAAGAAGAAATCGAAGAACTAAAAGCTACTAACAATAGGCTAAGAAATTCCTTAGATGACAATGAGAAATTACTCAGGGTATCAGAAAATACAGCTGGAGAATTGCAAAATACCCTGGGAGAAGTAGAAAATACTCTCAGTGAGCTCTTGGCTGAAAGAGCAAACTCTGAAGAGCAATTAAGTGAATTGAATGGTAAATATAATTGATACCTAATATTAATATTACACCGCAAATTTTAGAGCATGACATTTTCGTTCTGCTTGCTACTATGATTTTAGTAAGTATAATGTTTTGATGAGACAATTCTAAATATTAAAGCACAAAATTCCCGCAATCAAACTAAGTTGTTTCCATTTTTCGCTACTAAGATCAGAGAGTTATAGTATGTCGCTAAGCTAAACATGCGATAATGTTTATAATCAAATCTAGAAGAAATAATCTGTTATTTCTCATAATATGTACAGTGTTCATTATGTTTTCTAATCTATTTCCATTCTGTTCACGGCAGCCATTCATTATTCGGCTTCGTAACCGCTTATTCTAAAATTCCTTGTTAGCCAATTACAGGTATTGATTTTTAATTTGTCAGAAGACATTCAGCAGTAACACTGAAGTTTATTTCTTGATTTAAAAACAAACATTTTCGACACGCGCATGATTAATGTTTTCAAAACATTCCAAACATTTTATTCACAGTTGGATTTCTACCAACATTTGATACCTTACAATTACATAATTACAATGATAGGAAAAATATAGTCATGTGCTGATTTTATGCCTGTTATTACTCCTGATCTTAAATCCAGATCACAGCAATACTATGGACATTGCAGTTTTATATCTCTATCTGCATTCCCATCGAGTTCCTCTATATAACTAAAGGAATCCACCAGGGCAATACGACAAATTCATGTCAGCTGATCGATATATCGCTAGCAAGACCAGAATTTCTGATGCTACTTTTGACCTTCTAACAAATAGAAGTCGTGTGGAGAACAATCATCTAGAAATTATAATTCTGAGTTATCCTTCTCTAACCTTTAGATACATACAAAATATAAACAAAATAAACATTACAATCTGAAGCTTATGTTCTACTTTGTATAATACTGTGTTTATTTCAAAAATATTGTCTATTTAATCAAAATATCTGAGACTTATCGCTATATTTTCTCATTATTTCAGTTTCGTTGCGACGAAACGAAGACTGTCTCGCGTTTACTTGTATGTATTTGCTATCGATATCTGTTCCTCTAACTAAAGGAATCTACCAGCTCAATTCGACGACAAATTCGCGTCAATTTTAGATATAATGACTGCAGCAGGTCCAGAATCTCTAACTACTTTATATAGTTTAAAACAATTATTAATACAATTAATTCGAATTATTATACTATAATAATTAAAATTAATGCGAACCAAAAAAGTTATGTTCATTTCATTATAATTCCATGTTAAACTAAAATACTGTTGTCATTCGCAAAATATTGTTTGATTAAATCAAAATAGTATAGACTGTTATATTTTCTCAATTTACTGTAAGGAACAGTTGACGGGTTAGTAGCGACGAAACGAAAACTATCTCGCGACTGTTTCTCTTTTAGTTAGTACTCCTCAAGAACAAATGAGCGAGAGCTCATGTCATCACATCAGCAAAGTCAATTTATTACCAAGTTAATATTCGGATTATTTTGATAACATCTTATTATATATGTATTACAGAAAAAATACAGGCGTTCGAAGAGGAATTGATATCAGTTAGTAGAGATAGAGACAATTACCAATTGAAGTATGTATCAGCCGAAACATCATTGGAAGAATCAAAGAAATATAAAAAGCAGTTCGAAGACATCAACCAACAGCTCACCGAATCCAAAAACACTATTGAATTGCAGAAACATGAAATAGCAGCTCTAAAAGTATGTTTTACTTCATTTCTACTATTACAATTTTATAATAAGGCCTGGAATACTTAATGGCTCGGTACCAGTAAATTTGAACAGGAGTGCAGAGCTTTATAGATATATAAAGGTCATAGAATAGAAAATTTGTCCCCAAGCACCAAATGGTGTGTTCCAGCAGTTGTCCTTGAGAGCCTGTCTCATTCTTTGTTAGGCTTGGTTCCTCCATAGTCCACTTCATCACCTACCAATAGGTGGTAATATAGAAATCATAGGCAAGAATATCAGTTTCAGTTCGAATTATTAAAAATTCCGGGTCTATCCTTGAATTTGAGCTATATGATATTCTAGGTTTTCCGTCGACCATGAAAACCAAAGATCCATATAACATAATTATGGGCATCAATGTGGTGAATAGCCATGTCTTCACTGAACCCTCTATGCGCACCCTGGTTTAAGAAGCCAACTCTTTAATTCAAAGCTTTGCTGTGCCAAAACAAAAAAAACGTACTTGTGACAGAATAGAATATTATTTATGAATTATGATTATTTTGTCCCTTTTCTGTTTAATTGTAGAAATATTGTTTTTAGTTTAATTCCGTTTTTCTATCATATCATATGTATGAGTATAAGTCAGGAATGGAAAAATAGATTGAGGTGCAAGAAGACCATCCAATATAATTCAAACATCTTATTTTAACTCATAGTTTGGTCGTACTATGTTTGTCATATCATCAAAATTTGGTTGTTTCATTATACAACTTCCACAACGAAGTTACATTATTGAAAACAATTACTGGATCTCTAGGTCAATTGCCGGAACACACCGTTAGGTGCTTGGCGAAGATTTCAATTTGAAAGCTAGCCAGATAGGCATTCGTAAAATGGCCTACCACCATTCTATAACGACTGCCATTGTAATTCGACAACCGAGACGACAGTCACTGAACGTGCTTTTAGAAGCATGTGCACGCTCAAAGGCTTCTAGAGGTAACCAATCTAACCGCAGTTTACATGATTGGGAACTACTAGGCAAGCTCCGCTACGAGCGTTTTAAGAAAATATTCTGTATATCCTCGAAGAGAAGAGCGGTGTCTAAAAACCCAATCTTTGCCAGATATAATTGAAAGAAGGCGAGGATATGCCATTTACTGGTGGTCATAGACTCTGGACTTATACTAAAAATGTATTTATCAGTTAATCTCAATAACTTGTCCGACCTAGGGGTCGAACCCAAAACCTTGAGATTCAAAGGCGACACTTTACGCTATTCGCCCAAGGAGATAGAGGAGGCCAGTCAATAATCTTAATATTTCTTACATAAGGTCTAAAATGAATTCAATTTGTTTTCTTTTAGGATGCTATAAAGGAATTGAAAGGCGGTGGTTCGGCAAATGTCGATGCCACTTCCCTAATAGATCACACACAAATAAAAGCAAAGTTATCTAAAGCATTGGAGGAAAGAAATACTTTATCAAGTCAGTATGAGGTAAGGCTAATGTATACTTAAGTTACATAATATGCATGTATTGTATTTCATCAGCCGGATTGTCTACTTTTGAACATAGCCTCCCTAGGCTTGGCAGGCGTTTTGGGGATCGCAGTTTAAGATATCAGTTCCTCAAACACAACAACAAACAAAATTAACATTTACAGTAATTTACACCCACACTAAGTAAATAGTAATACTAAATTATAGATGCGCATTTGTATGGGTAAGCCTTCTCTTTTACACTATGTCTTAGTGTGGGTGTAAAAGCTAATTGAACGTACGGTAAAACGACAAAATGTAAAATATGATTGGCTTGGATAGGCAGAAGTAGGAGCAGCAGTTTGTAAAAAGTTTAAAAAGAATGCCCCCGCGTTACATGCATTTCCTTCTTGCAATGGCTCTATAAAATCTTTATTTGTTGAATGTTGCAGTAAGATGTCCAATATAACAAAATTAAAATTTATAATTAAATTCCATTAGAGCGTCGTATATCTAAATTAATAAATGATTACAAATTTACGAGATGAAAAACTCTTTCTAGTACAATGTAAGTTGAAATATGGTGTCGCTCCATCCCTATACGATGGTTAAAGAACGAGAGGAAAAATTAGAGTTATGAATCATTGTCATGTTAGCTCAGTCGGTCAGAGCGTACCCCGGCTATAGGGATGGATGACGCGGGTTGGAATCCCGCACATGACTATAATTTTTCCTCTTGTAAATTTGTAATTATGTAATTTTATCCGCAGATAATGCGTTATTGCAATAATAAAAATATTAAAATGAATAAATTATTAAACCTTGCAATCACACTTAAATATTAAAAATATAATATACCTGTTGTTGAAGGACAGGTTGGATATTGTTGTCCAGTATTCTGTTATATTTTCGTTTCTCCTTTCATAGCAAGGTTTTAAGAGAAACAAGAATGGTAATAATAATCACTGCATTTCAAATAAAGTACTTACAAATACTGGACCTTAGTGTCTGATTACAGTATAGGTAAATCGATAAAAATAGATTTCAAAAGGGGCCAACAAACCGTTACAATACAATAGGTTTATTCCAACGCCTCTATTTGTCACCATCATCAGCTTCATACCCTTGTCCCTCAATTTTGAGATCAATATACGATGTATGTTTTGTAATAACACAAAATCATGTTGAATAATATGTTTTCGTTAACTACACAAAAATCTGATTGTATAAAGTTTTGGCTACGCCTTAAGGTCAACTTGATCTTAACCTCATTTGAGAATGCGCTTGTTATTGTATATCCACATCCGCTTCCGCTACCGTTCGGGCAATCAGGGCGCTAAGATGGCAAAGTCCTCAAATCAGAGAAACTTGAGAGCTTTGGCTACAGTCTATGTTTGTTCACATAGTATCTCCGCGTCTCTCCTTACGCTAATTTTGCAATCACACCAAGATTTCTGCTGCAACTTAATACACTTACCAATCGCACACATGCAAAAATGGGTTGCGCTTCAACCTGTAGCTGAGGTCTCTAGTTTCACTCAC
Organism: Plagodis pulveraria; assembly: GCA_963890685.1. Classification (NCBI taxonomy): domain Eukaryota; kingdom Metazoa; phylum Arthropoda; class Insecta; order Lepidoptera; family Geometridae; genus Plagodis; species Plagodis pulveraria. The sequence continues at coordinate 18,520,590 of OY982958.1, read as the reverse complement.
AAATACAACTGTTTTGATTTGACTGGTCCATTGCGTAGTGGGACGAGCTGATTTGTTCATTGATTTGTAATAAGCACGTAATGGTTTTCTAACAATCAAGAGGCTAATATAGGCCAGATGCATTCACACGCGCCACGCCCCCATTACTTATCTCTCTTGTTCCTGTTCTGAGATTAGGTCAATGACGAGCGACACCCCACTAACATCGTTGACAGTTGTCACATGTGGCTCTTCTTCTTCTTTAAATTTAAGACTCTCTTGTCGGTGGAGTATTTTCCAACTTTCTCTGTCTTCAGTTAGTTCTTTGACTTCATTGTACGACACAACATTTAGAGTTTCTTGTGCATTTTCCCCATAGTAGCCTTTTACGATAACCAATAAGTTAAAACGACGATTCCTCGATCAATCGAATTGATGCGAATCCTGCTCTTGATTGAAGTTATTTTACAAACTCACCATCAGTTTGTTGTTTTAGTAAGTCTAATAGTAGTTTGTGCTTTTCTAGGTGGAACACGCAGAAAAGAAGCGACTGTCTGAAGAGCTTCAAAGCACGCAGGAGTCGTTGAGAACAACCAGTCAACAGGCGGCTGAAGCCCTTACCAGACTCGAAGTCCTTGGCAAATACTTCCAGGAACGAGAGGGTGAACTACTGAAGTATGTAACATGTAACATACGATAGTTAAAAAGAAAGGACAAATTAAAGTCATACGTCATTTGTCATGTTGGCTTAGCGGTTAGAGCATGCAATACATATAGGGTGAAAGGTGCGGGTTCCAATCCCGCTTATGACTATAATTTTTCCTCTTGTATTTTGTAATGTTATGCTCTAAGCACGCGTCATTGCAATCATAAAATAAAGAGTTGCGTCATGATAGACAGCTTAAAAGCTTATTGCAAAAATTAGTCTTGTTTATAGTACAACGTAAGTTGAACTATAGATGTCGCTCCATCCCCGTACGACGGTTAAGAACAAATGGACAAACTAGAGCTACAGTCATATAACTCATGTCATGTTGGCTTAGCGGTTAAAGCACAAGCAGATGGCGCTGGTTCGAATCATGACTATAATTGACATGCCATGACTATCATTTTTCCTCGTGTTGTAATTTTGTAATAGATAACATGTCCATTTTTACTATCAGGTTTTAATAGTAGATTGCACCAAGGGAGCAAAATAATATTTATGCGGCAAACTCTCTATTTTGAATTCAGAGCGGCGCAAAAGATTCGCAAGGCATTCAATATACTTAACTCGAGAAAAAAACAAATATTAAAAATATAACTACTTTTCATCCCACTATGAGAAAAAATTAAAAAGATACTTTTAAATACTAGTAGTAGAACTCGTACATATATTTATAAATAATGCATATTATATTATAATTCTTGGATAAGTAAAGCTTTAACAAATTTCTTTGAAGTAATTTGCTTTATGAATAATCCTTGAACTTTTATTTTCACGCCACTTTTATAATTGGCCACTTACATACATTTTTCATAGTAAACGATTCCCCTAATAAGTCTATGATCTAGTTGGTTACACAGAACAATATTCACGTTCCTAGTTCAAACTATTATCCGCCCTCTATAATACTTTCCAACAGAAAATACCTACGTTGCTCGCACTTATACACGAACCAATAATTGTTTTTTCGAATAGATTGGATGAAAAATAATTTCAACTACTGGTACTCTCCAAGAGGCCAATCATGTTATTCGTTACTTATAAAATCTGATTGTAATCATGGAAAAAACAATGCGTTACTAACTAAAGCTGTTATTAACTAATCTACTTTGGCGGACGGGGCTTGTTTAGTCGTTCTTAACCGATACTATCTAGGTAAAGCAACGCCGCGCCGGCACTCACGGTATAATCAAAGCCGGCCTACAGTGGGACAAACTCACGGTAAAATCAAAGCCGGCCTACAGTGGGTCGAGTTGCGCTCAGTTTTCTTTTATGGAATTATGTCGGAACAATTACGAGGTCCATCCACCTGATGTTAAGCGGTAACCTCTGCCTACAACAGATGCATTTCGTCACAAGTGACAAACTGCACTGCGTCCGTCACCCTGAGGTATACAGTTGTTAAGTCTCATTTGCCTGTCATTTTACTTGCTCTCAATCACTGCTACCGGAAGACACTGATAGGTGTTTGGGGATAGATTTTCTACTTGATGTTGGCAGCATGTATCAGTTTCCCGAACGTTATAAAATATTAATGATATTATATTGTTGAATTGTGTGTTGGCACAGAAACCTTTAAGTGAAAGGCGGACCTGAACTTGACTTGTTTGTTCTTTTTAATGTTGTATATGTTATGCCGGTTGAGATTTGACATTATGAATTTATTAATTCATTACAACATTTCTTACATAAATATTACAACATTTCTTATATAAATATTACAGTATTTCTTATATAAATATTACAACATTTCTTACATAAATATTATCATATTGTAAGCTAATATTCAGTATATTAGTACAGTTTGAGTGGTTTGAATATAATTTAAGTACGTAATGAATTTTGTATTGTTTCCAGGGAACTTAGTGCCAAAGAGTCGCTATGGCTCAGTAAACAAGGAGAGTCTGCGAGTACCGTGGAGAAAATAGAACTAATGCAGCAAGAAGTGCAGAGATATAAGTGAGTCTTTGTAAAATAGAAAAATATAGTAATATGTATCAGTTTTTTTTAGTTTGTAAGTTCTCGCGAGTACATTTTAATATAATAAATAACCGGCTGTACTTACTAATATTAGTCGAATCGGCGATTTAGGTTTCGGGCATATCCAAAGCCCTTCATCAGGTTAGTTTAGGCGTCTGAAGTGTTGCGCAGAATCGTTGCTGCCATTTCTCGATAATATATTTTCCGTGAAAATGTCTTTGTGACCTACATGGTTTGATGTGTGTTTATTTTGGTTAATAAATTATGAGACGGACGATACGTGCGCCTGATAGTAACAGTTGCAACTTCACCCTTCTCGTTCGGCTTAAAACTGCACTGCGTTCGCCAATCCTAAACGTTAGTTCTTAAGTCTCGATCGCCCGTATTTTATTCGGTACAGAGCCCTTAACGCCTAAATGCAGTTTTATTTGCACGCTACAGCTTCCAAGCAGAATATCTGCCACGGTATATCGATATCTCGATAACCGACATGCGTATCCGCCACAGATGTGTAAGGAAGATGAACGGTGCAAGAGGAAAAATCCACGAATAAGACCGGTATTTTTTTTATGCCTGACATTTTAGCCTTTGACACTGATCACACTGATCTGGCATGATGGTTAGTGATGATGTGGTCGAAGATGTTGTACAAGCTAACCTAAAATTACTGGCTCTCAAGGAAAGCTGCCGGAACACACCGTTATGCGCTTGGCAACAGATTTTCTACTTGAGGGTGGTAGCAGCCAGGCGGGTATTCGAAAAATGCCCTACTACCATGCTATAACGACTGCCATCCTAAGACGACAACTTGCACGGACGGCTTAACATGCCCTCCGAAGCACGGAAGCGCTAAGTAGTAATGTCACTAGCGATCACCCATCCAACTCATGACCGCGGCGGACGTTGCTTAACTTTGCTGATCGGTTAAGAACAGCTAAGCAAACTTCACTACGAGCGCTTCGAAAACCGCTTCATTTTCCTTACCTCGTTGAACAAGGCAATCCCATTATTGGTTTTTTCCTCGTATGTCTTGGATACGAAGCTTTAGTCGCTTGTTTTCCACGACAAAAAAATGTTTTGTAGAGAGAAATGCGATGCGCTGACACGAGAGCTAGCCGAACAAGAGTCCAGCCGTCGCACCGCCATCAGCGAAGTGGAGAGTCGCGCGCACACCGCGTGGCTCGAGGCACGCACCGCGCGTCGCGAGGCGGACGCGGCAAGGGACGAAGCCGCCACCCTTCGACGGAAACTGGCCTCTGTCACCTGTGCTGATGGAGCCGTCTCGCCGCATCATAGTAAGTATACCTCCTTGTTTTAGATTTTGCACTTCAAAGGGAATGATGCGTGCGAGTATTATAAAGAAAATTCATGAAATCGATGATTTATATTCCCCTGTTTTCTCCTCCAAAATTGAGCTGTTTCAATTATTGTTTTACATAAAAACTAGGTCAGCTATAGACATGCCCCGTTTTATTAATTTTTTCATCAACTTATCTTACCTGAAAATCACAATAAATGATCCGTTTTACCGGTTACCGTAATCAGAGGATCACTAAGCAAATTTGAAAACATATTAAGATAAAACAGCATGATAGCAGCCTAGATAGGTATACTCATTTTCCCAACAAAGTGCTCATCTGAGCCCTTTAAGTGATCTATCGTTACTTAATAAAAAAATCATATGGGTAAACTCCTATTATGTCTCATCCCTATTGGTATTTTAACTTTACAGAAAGAAACATAAGAAAAATAAAATGTGTGCTCTTCTGTTCCGTCACTCCAATCCATGCTCAAGTGCCAATGATTTGCTAACACCAAATATTTTATAATGTGGAAAGAATAGTGAGTTAAAAGTGCTCGAAGCGTAGCTTGCTTAGTCATTCGTAAGGATAAAATAAGTTAAGGTTGAACTGGCCTGTCGCTTCTCCATACAAACGCCGTAGGGTGATCACTCCCCAATTTGAGACTTTAGGTCCAGAATCAATCATAATACCGATTGATCTCGTCATTATCTAGGCTTGTATGATGCCGAAATTTTAAAAAGATAATTAATTTGAAAGTTATGAGCCTCGAAAATGTTATATGAAAATGTTTCGAAGCTCATAACACTCAAGTTAATTATCTTATTGAAATGTCGGCATCATACAAGCCTAGGTAATGACGAGATCAATCGGTATTATGCTTTGTTTTGGACCTAAATCCTCAAATAAGGGAGTGATCACCCTACGGCGTTTGTATGGAGAACGGCCCGGCCAGTTCACCCTTAAGCAACGTCCACTGTGGTCATGAGTTGGATGGGTGACCGCCAGTGGCACTACTACTGAGCGCTTCCGTGCTTCGGAGGGCACGTAAAATCGTCGGTTGTTGTCTTAGAACGGCAGTTGTTATAGCAATTTGCGAATGCCCGCCTGCTAGCTACCACTCTCCAGTAGAAAATCTGTCAACAAGCACCTAACGGTTTTCCGGCAGCTGGACCTGAAAACCAATCAAAGAAGAACAAGAAACTGCTAGGTTAGCTTGAACGACATCTTCGACCACATCATCACGTACTATCTGGTGATTTAGTGGTCAAAGGCAAGCATGCCAACATTGAATAAGGCCTGTTTTTATTGTTTTATTGTTTATTATTCTTCAAAACAGTGTTAACAAATACATGCATATTTACAATATACCTAGTGTCTAATCTTATTCTAATAAACACAATATATATATGTATGTTCAGACAATGGGTTCCAAACTAGGCGTAGCCTGTATCTTGGTATTCACGTTAGTGTAACTTGAAATGTAATATATTGTGATTTCCAGAAGTGTCATCGCCGCTGGAGCTGCCCGACAGTGGCGTAATCCCGCCGCCGCTGCCGCTGGCGTTCCTCCCGCCGCCATTGTTGCCGCCGCTGCCGCGCCCGCCGCCGCTCGGACGGCTGCCATCCCCCCTTCCGCAGAGGTAAGAACATACAAACAGTATACAGGGTTATTGGAAAAACGCTAACAACCTCTTAGGGTTGACTTCTGCTGGTCCAAACAAACATTTTGAGTTTTTTATTTTTGTTTGTTTGTGTATTTGATTGAATAAGCACGAGGACCACGTGATGTCAAAAATCTCTTATGTATGTATTTTACTATTTTATATTATAGGCAGTATTATAATAGCCAGTATTATAACCCTGTTTGATACAGAAAGTTATCGAAAATATTGCCGATAATCTTTATCCTGTCCCTTGCACAAAAAACAAAGTTTTTTTCATACATATTTTAGGCAAGTTTCCGCTAGATACACTGCTAAAAATTATGGATCGATTATTAAATAAAATTACAAACATTGTCCTCTGCATAAAATATTATTTTTAAACAGGTTTTTTATATGAAAGTAGAATGAATTTTTTTACGCTGGTAACAACTGCTTTTCACTTAATATTAAGCCGACGCCAAAGTAGAGCATTATTTATCGCAAACCGAGTATGTTGTTATTTTATTCATTGCGTTTCGACTAAGGGTCAGTTTAACTAAACTAGTATAAAACTATACGAGTTCTAGTTACCCAATTATAAAAAAATAAGGCAATTTTGCCATAGCCGAGTACGTACTATTTCTATATCAACGTCACATGTCATAAAAGTCCATACAAAGGAGTTTTCTTTATTCCACGATAAGAGCCAAAAAAATTAAAAAGTGTCTCTAGGTTTGACGTTCCGTGGTAGCAAAAACCTACTAAATTTTATTGGTCAATGGTATAAAGTTATCGGCGTGTTAATTAAACCTTGGTTTGGAGAATAGGGTCTAAGGCGAATGCTGTCGTCTATTCTATGGCGGCAAAATCAAACTTTAAAACAAAATCATATTTCGACCGCCAGTTATGTTCGCTTTACTGTATCTGATTCGAAGGGCATGTGTGCCGGTGAAATTACAGGCACATAAGACTTAACACTAAGTCTCAGGGTGATGGGCGCATTGTGGTTCGTCATTTGTGACGAAATGCATATGTTATTGTAGAGGTATAGGATACAGGTTACCGCTTAATACCAGGTGGGTATCGATCAGCTTCCGTCACAATCACTTAAAAAAATATCATATTCTGAAAGAAAAAAAAACGGACTCAACATCCTGAGTAAGGCATCCGGTAGAAGCCGAAACATTGTCGATAGTGATATCGACGCATAGTAAGTTGCTCACGCTCAAACACCCGTGTTTTCAAACATAAAATAAAAAAAAGTATATGAAGGGGTGGTCCTTCGTGACTGGAAAAGGCTGTAACAATTGTTTAGTTACACTGCCGTTGTTACCAGCATCTGTAACAACTGCAGTGTAACATTAAGAGTTAAACAGTAAGCCGTGCCAAGAGAAAAGCATTATTTAGTGCAAACTGAATAACATGTTATTATTTTAACGAGTTTATAAACATGACACGCAAACAGTCGTATCTGAGCTGTCAACAATATAAGCCTAATGTTTACGCTTACATATCTTGTAATAAAGTGACTTGACTATATTATCTGGTAAGAGAAAGTTATGTTATTTCGCTACGATAAACAAGGTCGCAGCATGCAATAATGCATTTTTTTACTTTCGGTATACCTCTTGAAGCAGTGATGTCTCAGTAGCACTGCGGTGCAACAAGTCCATGGTTTGAATCCGGCCACGGGCTTGATCTTTACCGCATGGTGAAAGGGCGTTATGCGAATCTCAGCCTGGCTAGCGACAATATCTTGAAGCGCTCGTAGCGAATTTCGCTTAGCTGTTCTTAACCCATCAGTTAAGAAAAGCCGAAGCAACGTCCGACGCGGTCATGACTTAAATGGGTGACCGCCGCTACTTGCATTACTACTGAGCGCTTCCGTGCTTTGGAGAGTACATTAAGCTGTGTTGTCTTACGATAGCAGTGAATATAGCATTGTGGTAGGGCATTTTGCCAATGCCCGCCTGGCTAGATACTATAGTATCTAGCCAGGGTGCTAGCTATAGCTAGCACCCTCAAGTAGAAAATCTCTCTGTCTACCTAACAATGTACTCAATTATTTATTGCAACTATGTAGCTACATACAGGTCTTATTTAACATGTTTTCCTCAATACATATGACCCTATAAGGGTATGGCAATGGTAGGAACTGAACGATCTATTCGTTATATTATCGTTTTTGATTAAAACTTCTACATTTTCTATCTCTTTTAGCGTAGGCAGCTTATTTGGAAAATGAATTGGTTCACTCAACGTCATGGAAATTGGAAAAATGCTAACAACTTTTTAGGGTTGACTTCTGCTAGCCCTAAAAAACATTTTGAAATTATATTTATTTTCCTTTGTTTTTTTTGTCTTTGTGTGTATTTGAAGGAATAAGCACGAGGACCACCTGATGTTAAAAGTCTCTTGTATGTGTAATTTATTATTTCATATTTTTATCCGTATCATGTTCTAGACTCAACTCCAACGAATTTGTTATTATTGTATATAAAATAAAGGTAAAGGGGGGGGTTTAGGATACGGTCTGAATTGTATAATTTTTGTTGTTACTCAATATAAGTCAAGATATAGGTTAGTCATCCAATTTATGACGTTGTTTAAATACAGATTATATTTTAATGATGTCAGTATCGAAATTTTATGTATTCCGTCAGCTGTACTTGATAGAAAGTAATTCTAGGTTGGCCTAATCAACGTCTTCGACCATCATCACTTACCATCAGGTGAGATAGTTGTCAAAAGCTAGCCTATTAGCTGTAAATAAAAATAAAACATACTTACCACAGGTATTAAAATAAAATGCTTTTCCGCAGATACGGCGACCGGCGATACTCGCCAGATAGCCGCTACTCGCCCGAGTCTCGGTACTCGCCCGAGACGGTGCGCTACTCGCCCGACTCGCGGTACTCGCCGCGAGCGCGACACGCCGCATACTCGCCGCGCTCCAGGCGACGGTCTAGGTCTAGAGAAAGGTAACTACTTACTTACATCCCGACACCCAAAAGATACCGGTGGTCATGGCTGCAGAGAGAAACCTGACAGTGCAATTTAGATACACGCTACCTTCTACATCTATAACGGGAGCTCTTTAGATCGATGCTCTTCGGTATAAGACCTATTGCTTCTGAGGAAACAAACAATACTTAATGAAAGTCTGTTGTATTGGTGCAAAATATGTATGTGACTAAAATATTTTATGTATAATAAAATATTTGATAAATATCTTCACCACGCGGCACTGGAAATCATTATTTTTTGACATTAGTTCTGTAAATCGCTGGATCTATGCTTATATGTACTCAGATATTTTTGTGATAAAAAGGGAGAGGAATCTAGAAATCCGGAGGCAGAAGGTTTGGATTTTAGATACTGAAATATATATAAATTTATATATACATACCAATGTAAACCCTTAAGTACCATTTGGAAGTCTTTGACAATCCGTTAATCCTAGTGGCCGCTGTGGTACTTGTTTCCACAACCGCCTCCAAGTTTATTTGCTCACACAACACGAATAGTTTATTTATGTTATTATGGTAAATTTCAATAATAATAATACATTTCTTTATTTTAGTTAAGAATGTTACATCACACTCATCCTAAGTGTTAACAAAAATAAAACCAAACTATTAACAAAAATTACAAATTTTAACATTAGGAAGGTCGTTAGTATCTTTGCTAGGATCTCCTGTGTTACAGCTACTACGATGCCTACTTCTGGACCTGGCCCCAAACTTAAATACTAGGAGGTGAACATTTTATAGTGAATTAAGATATTAAAAAAGTATTATTGAACTCAACTTCTAATTGGAACTCAGTAAAATCAGTAATCATTGTCACAACGCATCAGGTGAGATAGTGGTCAAAGGATAGCCTATAACCTATAAAAAAAATTGGGACTGGTTAGCGTAAATGACAGCAGATTCAGTAATCAGCTGTCATTTTGTATTGCATGAAAGTTGATATGAAATTTCAGTGAAATGTTTATTTTTTTATTAAAAGGTCCCTAAAACAGCTTGTTTCACAATGCATACATAAATTACAAACTTATTATAGCTTTCTTATGTGAACAGCCGTCTCGAAATGAACACAACACGATTAAATAAAATTACACTGACTAACTTAAGTAACAGATAAATTTAAATGTACCGTCATTTATGGAGAAAATGATTGAAAAAACAAAATACTATTTTACTAATACTAAACGTTAGATTTCTTTCTATTAATAATGCTTGTTTGTTGTACACTATGATAAAATAAAGTTTTGAAGTATATTAATACAAAGTATTGAATACATTTTTAATTTTATTTGTCGATGTATTGAAGATATTGACGTCATGATCAATATCATTATAAGCGGAACTAATTCGGTAAACTGACTTATGGTGACCATGGTGAGTACGACAAAAAGGAACATATAATGTCACTCTATTTTTGACCGACTTCCAATAATAGGAGGAGGAACTCAATTCGTCTGTATTTTTTTAATATTTGTTACCTCCGAACTTTTGACTGGGTGAACCGGTTTTGATGACTCTCTTTTTATTTAAAACCTGATGCTTGCCATATGGTCCCATTTAAAAACATCCTATTTTGATGATTTTGTGATGACGGGTCGAGCCGTTTTTGAGTTACACTCCAATAACTGAAAACTATTTTCGTATCTTGATTATATAGTCATTGAGATATACAATATTGTGATAATAAGTACTTTTGAACCATTATGGTACCGATTTCAACAAGTTATTTCACACATTTGAGTGTTGATCGGTTCTAATTTTTTGGACGTCATCTAGTTAGGCGCGTTTGATACGTGCAGAAAGACGCGTGCGGCGCGGATGACGTCATCCGCATTCTGTCGTTAGGTGCGTTCGTTTTGGCTCGATTGCGTTTGTAGCAGTTTCAAAAGTGGCATTTGTGTTTTAGCGTTCGGATAGAAGCTTTTGCTATTTTTGACCACCAATTACTGCATGCTATCCGAACGGCTTAAAACATACTTTGACAACCGACAATATTTTAACAATTTTGCACAGTACGAAACATGGAATCAATCTCTAAAATTAACAAAACAAGTATGTACCTACTATATAATATAGTATTTATATTATATATTTATATATAATATAAATACTATATAAAAAAACTTGTAAAACTCTTCAATCGCACCAAATACAACTGTCAAAACAGCAGTTGTCAAAAAACGATCACAACGATCCCACGGTAAGACATGGGTCAAAAATATCACTTTTCTCTGTCATTTGTAGCGTTTTCAAAGCTATCCGAACGGTGAGCGAAAACGATATTTTTGCTCACGAAGTCCCAAAACGAACGGCCCGTGTGATCATTTTTAGCGTTTGTGAGTGTTATTTTTGGCACCGATAGGCTATCCGAACGCCCTAGTTGCTGGCACTGATCGTTCGGCGCGTGCGGCGCGTGCGTCGCCTACGGCGCGTCTAGTTGCGCGTTCAGCTTAGGAACACCTTTTGACACTGACTTTTATGTTATACAGGTATAACGAGGGGCGAGTATCGCGAACGAGAAACGGTCCCGCTGATACTGAGACGGAATACAACTCGGACAGTCCGTCGCGAGAACCGCGCAGGCGTAGGAGATACTCTAGACATTCAGGTAAAATAATTATGTTAATATTCCTTAAGGAAGCCTTTGAAATCTTTCTATAATGTAGTTGTAGATGTTTTTAAGTAGTACTTAGGAGGGTAGGACAGATTTTCTACTATTTCTACAGCCCCACTAAGTGTAATACACTACTACACTAAGTGAGTACGCTAGGTCAGTCTGAACAACATCTTCGACCACATCATTACTTACCATCAAGTGAGATAGTGGTTGGAGATAGTACTTTATGGGTTTTATAATAATGAATGTAAGTAGTACAAATTATGTAATTTAAATATGGATTAAGTATGTAATGCCTTATATCTTTTTTTTAATATTATTGCACAATTTGTCACATAGGCGTTGCTTAAAAATTGTGATGTTTAAATTGGTAAATTTCTTAGCGATTAAAGATATTTGTATTAATGTTATGGGGACATTATTAAATCATTTCGCAATTGCTAAAATTTATTTTTTGGGCTACACACAGTTATACATTTTATTTTACATTTATTATTTATTTATTTGGTAAAATTTTAAATGGGTATAGTTTTTTTTCCACATTTCTTGTAAAATATTAATTATTAAATATAAATTAACCGGCAAAACATTCATGTTTTATGACATGAGAGTAGATAGAATGTATGCTGATAGGATACTTCAAGAAGTGCCTACCTACTTATAAACAAGTTAATGATCAGAACACTTCAGATGTAGGTTACTGTAATAGTATTCTGGTATTTCCACTTTCAGAGAAAGCCAAATTATTATATAAAATATATAATTTAGGTATGAAGTGTACTACATAGTAAGTGTTGTTCTTATCATAACTTTAATTAATTTCTTAAGGTGATTTTATTAACAGAGCGACATAATCGCAATAGCGATATAGCTCTTTAAATAAAGAAAAAAAAAGTTTATGATTGATTCCCTTTAAGTTAATTGAGAGAGCTTGTGTCTTGTTCTCATGTCATGATTGTTTTATTTCAGGACCAAGTTCGGGCTCGGGATACTCAACGGGATCGGATAAATAGATTTTAAAAATAGCTTATTTTGTATCGTAAAGTGCAGAGATCTAGAACACCTAAAATGGTTATGGTGAACATCATTGCTTATGACATACAATACAATTTTATTCAATAGAAAGTTTAATACGAATTTATGATGCAAACAGTTTTTTTCTAATATTTTAAGTCCATAAAATGTTTTATTACTGCCTACGAATAAACATGTAAAGAAATGTAATTCAAGCTCGAAAACAGCAGAATGCAAACTTTACCAAGGCGGGTGTGGTTTAAAAAGTGTACCATGCGGCGCAATAACATTAGCTTGACGCTACCAATCGGATACGATCATTTCTTAGTGCCAAATCAGTTAATCAATCCATTTAAATTTTGAAGGTTGTGCGTGTTTTGTTAATTGTGAACTTGATGAGTCCGAAATCAAAGCCGTAACTGTATGAGAGATACACTTCTTTACACATATATTCATAGATTACTGCCGTTGAAAATTTAATTGCATAGGATAAGTTTGAAAGTAGTTCCTACAAAGATTTTTCTATTATCACTAATCTGTTCACATCATCACGCCCGTTTATCCCCGAGTTAGACAGAAGCGTATAATATAAACACAAAACCCACGTTTCAAGAACATTACCGCTCCGACACAGCAAATAACTTGAAATTCAAGTAAGGGCTTTAATTCTAGCTGCATATAGTACATTTTAGAATAACAAGATAAGATTTTTGAGGGCTCGCAGCTTGCCGTTTCTGTTGTAGACCGCGATATTCTAAAATTAACTTATTTACATACGCTTTAAAGACCTAACTAAAATAAAAAGTTATGTGCTTTGAAGGAGCGGTGCTGTCATGAAGATCGATGACCTTTAGATTATAGCAGCTTCCCATTTTTGCTATAGTCTAAAGATCATCACTCATCTGCTATTAAGAGTACACAAATGACTGCTGTTAACAGTTTCTTTTCCTCTAAGTCTAAGTTTCTTATTTATATATATACACAATGAAGTCACCTGAAGTGAAAAGTTACTACATACACTTTGACTCATAGTATGAAATGCTTGAGGGTAAATTCTTCTTTGTATTTGGTATGCACGATAAAGCCGCAATCTGCCGACGTAACGAGAAATACTATAGTATTAACATAAGCAACTAATAAAAGGCATGTGCCCATTATGACTAGTATGGTGCTCGTATAATTTTGTTAGTAAAGATTTCTGATGGAAAGCGTCATTCATGATGAGAACCCGAAAATAAAGGCCGTCTGACAAAAGTCTAGAAACTAAATTTATCGAACTTTAAAATGACCTCACCGTGCTGAACTTATGAACTGAGGATGCGTGAGTAGTTCCTCATACATTTATATTGCCGCAACCCTTCAGGAATAATAAAAACAATTCAACTGCAAGTCCAGCGCAGGAGTAAAATAATTTTTGACATTTATTACAATCAAATATAATAACCCTGCAGATAACTAAGCGGTAGGAACGAGTAAACCCTCAGGTTTGAAGGTGACTGCTGGTATCAACACTTCACATAAAATATAGAGTAATTTTACCATTACAAATCCTTTCTACGCCATTAAATACACGTTCGAGTGTTGAGTTTTCCAATCGCTGCGACTATAGACAGTAGAATCTTATAAAGGTGTGCATAAACTAAAAGATTATGAGAGTGCATCAGTCTTGATGATTTGACAAGAACTCTTGTCGATTTCAATTAGTACTGAATTAATTAATACATACATAGGTTTTAGTATATCTTGATCTCTAAAATCTTACTTGGTGTGGAAACGAGTTTTTATTCTTGAATTAGTGGACGCACACACTTGCTCGTCGGCGACTAAACTTATGACCTTGGTCTTTTATTAGCAGATTGAGTTTTAAATAAATATATTATTCACTCATTAGTATTGCCTTTGACAAGCCAATACAACTATTCCAATAGTTTTTTTGTCATGTGGTGTTTTATTTTTATGGCAAATTGTAGAAAAACAATAACATTATCTTGTCATACAAAATAATTACTTAAAGAAAAATTTGAACAACGGGCCGGGTTCGTTTAAACATTCGTCCCTGGGGTCATGAAATGCTGTTTCAATCTGAGCAGTCGTGGTGAGGACCCATAGTTCAAACTTCGCGGTTTCGTATCTCGCTCGGTAATTGTTTCATTTTCTTTTATTGTGTTTTAAGCAACCGAATTGCTATAAATACGACAAAATTTATCATAGCCTCGTTAAGAAGGAACACACAAACAAAAACGTACCAATGGAATTTTTAATAGACTGCTTTTTAAAGTAATTACCTACATGTTTAGTCGTATGGCTGCTTTGTGTAGGTAAGTTATATTTTTATTCTCATCTAAGCGTATTTCTTGTAAGTTTCTTTTTTAATATATGCTTCCAATAAATTAAAAAGGGTCGAATTTTTACTGATATATATTTGTTTTGGATTTTAAATTTACGAAAATAATACTAATACTAAGCTAACGCATTTAACTTTGGAAATGACCAAAGAATTTATAAATATATCTTTTTTCTTAGTACCTGATATATTAATTTTAACCATACTTTTATTCTTTCATTTTCCAATGCCTTTTTACCCAGTTTAGAACATCTTGCCTTGTATGTACTTATTTTTATTTACTACCTATCTACTTCAGGATTTTGTGTAAGCAACATTATATCAAACGTTTGCAATTTTAACGAGAGACATTACATTAAACTCTGTCATAAGCATCGATTGAAATGTGTAATTTATTGAACACTTGTTGTTACATTAGTCAGTTAATTAATTGTATTATAATTATTAGATAATATTATGATTTTAAATAAATAATTTTATGTATTATCACTTTTTGTTTTTCTTCTTTGATAGTCTATGTGCGTATTTGCACCTGTTTCTACACGAAGAAAAATGAGATGGGTATATAATATTCGAAATAATATTTTTGTTTTAAGTCAGAATGCTGGACTTGTTCTGACCCCAAAAACAGAGCATGTTTCTAAATAACAGTATGTCAAGAATATAAGTAAGCTTTATTGGGTTCAGGAAGGAGCCCGTCTGTAACCCTTCTCAAGAATGCTTTCGTTGGTTGTATATAATCAGCTGCGATTTGGTTAATAAGGGTGTCAGGATGTCAAATCAACGTCAGTAGCATATTTACCTAATAGTCATTTATGTTTCTAGAGTAATCTTACTTGGTATAATTCTGTTCATACACTTATTATAAGTTATTATTATCTTATAAGTTATTAGAAAAAACATTGTAGGCAGGAACGCCTAATACCATTTTTAAAGCTATACTTTATGTTTTTTTTTACGATTTCAATTCGTTATTGTTAAAATATTTGGTCTATTTTAGGCTATTAGCAAAATGCACTTTGACAAACCGTAACCTAACAATAAAAAAAAAAAATTCTGACCCCAAAAATGAATTAAGTGGCATAAGTGTTGACAAACAGTCACATTGAGTTGTCTGCAACCCAATATGCGTTTAACAATGGATTAATAAGCATTTGTGGAATTTAATCGCTAAATAGCGTTTCCGCAACCGTGTGTTAATCGCGCATAATTGACAATACATTTGTGAATTTATTTAAAATGCTAGATTAGGTAAATCGTATTTATCATAATTTTCGAGTATATATATTGTTATATTTAGATAAAAAATATAACAATATATATACCAAATATGTAATAACGGGTATATGTTATGTAATATAAACGGTATAGTGAGGGTAGGAAACTGCTGTAGTACTCTCAGGATTACAAACTACCTACACCCTACTCGTACATGCATAAACATGTACAAAAATGATTTTTTAATTAAAACCTACCTATTGTAAAGTTACTTGCCTAGCGTAACGTCTACTCTTATAATATGCCCAATAAAGATTTCTGATTCTGATACTAAATATACATATTCTTGTAAGGGTGAGGGGCCCGCGGCAAGATACTGAGCAATCTTATATTGTTTGATATACAAAGGTCTCCGCGATTTTTGAGGGTAATCAAGTTTCCGATTGTAAATAAAATTGTCGCCTGGTATTTCATTTCCATTTCATTTGACGAAACGTGGCTGGATCGATAGGGATACCAGATTTTTTAAATCCTGACATTTTAGCCTTTGACCACTGTCTCACCTGAAGGTAAGTGATGAGGTGGTCAAAGATGTTGTTCAGGCTAACCTAGAATTACTGGCTCTCAAGGACAGCGGCCGGAACACACCTTTAGATACTTGGTGATAGATTTTCTATTTGAGGGCAACAGCTAGCCAGGCGGGCATTCGCGAAATACCCTACCACCATGCTATAACGTCTGCCATCCTAAGACAACAACCGGGACCTACGGCTTAACGTGCCCTCCGAAGTACAGATTCGTTCAGTAGTAATGTCACTAGCGATCATCCGTTCAACTTATGACCGCGGCGGACACGACGGACCGAATATCCCCGTTCCGGATTTTATCGTGCAAAGAAACTGAGCTTAGCTCTATACATAGCTCGTTGAGCGACGCTGAGCTTGTCCGTAAGGACCACAGTGCTATAAGTCATCACTGGCAAAACATACTGGTTGAAGACTTCAGGCTCTGCGGGATGTTCGACGAGAAGATGTCGCGTAACTTCCCGAACGCTGCCCATCAGGGTTGTCTCTTCGGGCAACCACTAAAAATTAACCATTCAATCAAATATTTATGTAAATTCAGGTATAGCCCATGACATATGTAGGTATATGTATACATATGTCATGCAACCTAATAATTAAAAAACAATAGAATATTTTTTTAATCCCAGTGAATCCATGGCCATACTATGAAAACATGTCGCAAGTACCAAAAACAGCTCTACCTACTCCGATCACTGATAATAACGTAATAATTCACCTCAGATTGTGTTATTTTTTTATTGAAGTGCTTAATTTTTGTGGAATTAAACAAGTATTTAGTTGAACATTAATATCTGAGGTTGGCAACAGTGTTTGGATGTTGAGATGGGTGACTGGATTGCAAGCCCTCTTCCCTGTGAAGTTGAGAGGTATAGGGATACACATATTTTCTAGTTTGGCATTACCAGCTTCTTTGTCTTTCGTACACGCAGTACATGATGCACTCGTACCAGTAATTATTGGGAACGATACCCTTGAAGTTGTTGACCATTAAACTTACCTGAGACAGACTGTCCAGTTAGGTAGGTCCAACTTCGACAAAGTAAAGTAGTAATGTAAAGTAATGGGCAGCGTTCGGGACGTTACTACTGGGCGCTTCCGTGCTTCGGAGGGTACGTTAAGCCGTCGTTCCCGGATGTCGTCTTAGGATAGCAATTGTTATAATAGCATGGTGTATTATAACAATTGCTATTTATTGGATACCCTACGTATTTTGCGAATGCCCGCCTGGAACACTACCACCCTTAAGTAGAAAATCTGTCGCCAAGCACTAAACGGTATGTTCCGGCAGCTGTTCTTAAGAGCCAGTAATTCTAGGTTAGCCTGAACATAATCTACGACCACATCATCACTTACCATCAGGTGAGATAGTGGTCAAAGGTTAACCTATCAGGCATAAATAAAAAGCTGAAGCAGAGATGCTTTGCCTGCATTGCGTGCTCGCTGGGCCAATAATATACCACCTAAACAGCCAACATATCGAAATTTAATTTTACAATAGGATCGCGTGTTGACTCGTGATCCTATTGTAAAGTGTTACCACAGAGTACATAATGGCTTTGCTCCGCCTCGCACTTGAAGCTATTACTCTCTCTAGCAGTGTGTAGTGCACTTACCTACCAGAAATTTTTATTCAAGAGCATACGAGTAGATATTTCTAGAATGCGACAATGAAAACTAAAAGTAGGCAATGGACTAAACTGTTAACGGTCTATGAAAAAATGTGATATTGGTAATTATTATTCTAAATTCGAATGCTTTTATAATGCGCCTTGATTATCCCAGTCGCACTTTCCCTACTTACTTACTTTGTAAGGAAAGTGTGCTTAGAGCACTAAAGTGTTTCTAATTTATTGGGAGGGCATTATTTTGCTGTAAGATTTGATTGGAACGTCATTAGTTATAATGACAAAATATCTGTATCAGCCGGATTGTCCACTGCAGGACACAGCAGGGTTTGCCATAATCCCCACGTTTGACAGGCGTCTTGGGGATAGCAGTTTAAAATATCAGTTCCTCAGAAGGCTCAGCTGCCTTTCGGTATTTTACCTTTAGTGACCTCTTACGACACCCACAGGTAGAAATGAAGGGATCATATCTAACCCAGCATCCCACGGGGCAAAGTATCACAGATTCCAAATAAACTGGTTATTTTTAGTAGGTGGTTCTAAACAGAAAATGATTTTACTTTAATGTCATCTATGAAAAAAGTATGACTCACTTCGCCCCTTCATCTTTTCTACTTATTATTTACTTACCTATTATTATAATAGATTAGTCTGATATCAGTGCCGCCATAAATGGCGGAACAATAAGGCTGGTGCAATAATACAACCACATTGAAGCTGACCCTGGACAGAATCTGGAGACTGCTCCACTTTACATTATATTGCTGCAGGTACTTCTCAGGCCTCATCACAGAACTTCTCGGTAGGTACACAATCTTCCGTATTCATCGAAATTCATTAAGATGAACTCATTGAAGAGAAAGCTTACAAGTTTCACATAATTAACGAGAAGTAGGATTAACACTAACAATTTCTAAACAAATTATGTTTCATACATATATACGTAAGTGACTACAAAATAAAACTACAAGAATCAATATGCAAGTAAGTATATTCTAGAAATATAGCTTATAAGGTATAGTATACCAAGATTACCTAGAGGCTCTGACAAACTAAGAATAATTGCTCTGAGCCTAGAGAATGGTACGCCTGAAGAAGTTCAAGACAATAATTTCACGTAACCACTGATAGCATTTTTCTTAAACCATAATAAGTATATCTAATCTTTAATTTCCTATTTAGTTATATGGCTATTACTATTGTTATTGAAACAAGTTCACTTTAATCGCAGCCTTTATCGACTAGGAATGTTAATTAGTAAATAATTCACCATTACCTATTCCATAATCAACTTCAATGACATACATAGGTTATATATAGATCAGAATGACTTGAACCGGTTTCCAAGTATAAAATTGAACACCCTTGAATTTTATTGTAAAAACTAACGTTGATTTATTAATAAGAATCATAATTACATAGCGTGGATGTTGCTATCTTGTGTAGCATGTAATGTTTTATTACAAAAAATCACTTTGGTATTATTCACAACACTTTAACAGCCTATATTTATAGTAAGTTGTTAGAATTTATGGAGCAACGTTCCATGGTACAAACGTTGTTGGATCCGGTTGGTCGAGCTGAAACAAATGTTACTCAATAAGCTCAAGAAGATAAAAGCAAGACTTTATATTACAAAATTATAACTAGAGGAAACATTAATAATGATGACATGAGGGGCTTTTTAACTTATAGTAATTTTGTAATGTCATCCGCAGAGCATGCAAAATAATTAGAAAAATGAGGTGGTTTATTTTTGTACTCGATTTTTAATAAAATGAGGTCTACAACATTTTTTGCACTTCGAAAAACAAAAGCGCGGCTATTTGTTTTGTTAAATTTTGTTTATTCTAAATACTTTTCCAAATTGTCATCTGATAGTGAAAATGAAGATTTTATAATTATGACTAAAGAAATTACTTCCTGAAAAGTCTCGAGACATATACGAAAAAAACATAATGATTTTATTTTCCTCGTAGTTATAGTTAAAAGTACTATGTATCACTCAGGAGAAAGTTCTATTCCTGTTCTCGAGTTTCCATTAAGCCCTCTGCTGCGCGACGGGCTTAAACATACTCTCAATTAGAAATTAATCGTTTTCTTTACTCGGTATACATTGTACTATGTAATATGGTTGAAATATGTTTTTGAACCTATGTCGTTAAAAGTGTTAAAACTATTGCACTATGGTTCCTCGTGAGTCTGGGCAGTCACATTTCCACGGTCACACCACGCCACTATAATTATAAGATCGGTAAGTTTTGGATCAGGAGCAGTAGCTTAACATAAAGCACTCGCCTCCTCTTTTTATCATATTTAATCATAATTAGTTAAAATACGTCATAAAATCTTTTCAGTGATTATTTTTAGTGGTGGGTGACGTAGACTGATGTTAACTTTCTTGTAAGTTTAGGTATAGATATGCCGAAACAAATGAACGAAAATGTAAATCTATGTAAAAAATAAGATTAAGTACCTTTTTTGTAATATGGTCTTCGCAAGCCATGCGTATTCTTGCGGACGTTGCAGGCGCTTCCAACGTGAAATCGAGGGAAGCACCAGTTTCAGCACGCGCAGCGCGTATCGCTTCCTTAATTGCGAAGAAAGCTGATGAAGCCAAGAACAGAGGAGGCTCTCCAACAGCCTAAAAGAAGTTAGGATTACGTAATTACTAAAATCCAAAGTTGAATAAAATATGCTATAATAAACAACGATCAATGATTCTGTGCTTACTTTCGAAGAATACACAGCTCGACCGTTTGGAGCTCCTTTCAATAACGACACGTTAAATTCCAAAGGAATATCGCCAAATCCAGGTATTTTATAGGCACCTGGCCCTCTTGAGTACAATGTTCCAGTAGGCGAATATATCAGTTCCTCCAAGGTAAACAAACCGTAGCCTTGCACGAAAGCACCTTCAATTTGGCCAATGTCTATCGCAGGGTTTATACTCTCTCCCAAGTCCATGACTATATCCGTTCGTATTACTTGATGGTCTCCACTGAGACAATCGATTTCAATTTCTGTACAGGCTACCCCATACGTAAAGTAATTGAAAGGCTTGCCTGTATTGCTTTTGAGATCATAACCAATGTCTGGCGTTGCGTAAAACCCTGTTGCCGATAAGCTGACCCTATCGAAATAAGCTGCTGAAACCCAATCCTCCCATTTGCCTTTTGGATTTTTCTCTTTGTAAGGTTCAATGCGTTTTATTAAAATTTCACAGGCTTGTAACACAGCCATGCCGTTAAGATCTGAGCCTGCACTGGCTGCTGTAGCTGAAGTATTTGGAACTTTATCAGTTGCAGTCTCGCTAATGTGAATTTTGGATATATCTACTCCAAGAATACGCGACGCCACTTGAATCATTTTTGTGTGTAAACCCTGGCCCATTTCAGTTCCACCGTGAGATATTAATATAGATCCATCATTATAAATAATAACCAAAGCTCCGGCTTGGTTCAAAAACTTCTCTGTGAAAGCGATGCCAAATTTTGTTGGAATTAATGAAATTCCACGTTTGCGCCATCTATGCTGCCTGCAATAAAAATAAAGTATGTTAGTTTCTACTTTGCAGGTAAAATCACTTCTATCCAAGTTATGTTACTTATATAACCTTACTTGTTGAATTTTTCAATTTCCTTTCTCCTTTCTGTCAAATGGCTCTTTTCTACACATTCATCCCAACATCTCTGCATTGTGCAGTTTTCCAAAACTTGACCATAATGAGTTGTCAAGTTTTCTTGATATAAGTTAATTTCTCTTATTTCTTGTGGTGATTTACCCAACTTTAGAGCTATATCCTCTACCATACACTCCGCACCAAACATTCCCTGGGGTCCCCCAAATCCTCGAAACGCGGTATTTGAAGGCAAGTTAGTTCTGCAAACGTGAGCAGTCACTTCAGCGTGCGGGATATAGTAAGCATTTTCGTAATGGAACATAGCCCGCTCCACTACCTGCAAGAACAGAATAATATGTTATATGAATCACATTTATTTAGAATATCCTATATATTTAGAATATTACATGAAAGTAGTATATATACAATTTCACCAAGAAAAATGAAAGGAAAAGCTCGCATGATACCTTCGTAAGAATTTAGCTTGGTTATGGAAAAACCTGTAACATAGAGATATTAACTATCCATACATAACATATACCTATGCATATCAATAATCTTGTATCTTTATCCCTGTGGGTTGTCAGGCTATAATTTACTGTTCTCCCAAAACTGATCGGATCTATGATACAGATCTAAAACGTCTGCCAAGCGTTGGGATTATGGAAAGACCAACTACATAGGGGAGACATTTGTTAAATGGTGGTAGTTCTGTTTTTTTTTTTCATGAAACATTACTTACGGGACCAGATAGATCAAATGAGTAACCGCCATTATTGTAGATGTTGACCACTGCGCCTTGTATTTTTCCTTCGTGATTGGCAGCAACTTTATATTTTACCAGGAACGGATGTCTAGTTCCCGTCATCTGCATATCTTCATCTCGGTCCAGCATGCAACGCACTGGCTTATTCAGCTTGTGAGCTGCGAAAGCTACTGGTAAAGCTACCAGCATACCTCTAGACTCTTTGCCTCCGAATCCACCGCCCATACGTTTTACTCGACATACGATTCTATTCATTGGTACATGAATGACGTGGCTCACCAGTTTCTGGAATAAAAAATAACGTTTTATTTCAATTTTAAAATCATGTAAATACTATTGACATCAAATGCTTATAATTCTCACCGCAATCTCAGAAGGATGTTGACTAGATATAAATAACTCAAGTTCATCATCCTCTTTCTTTGGAATAGCAAAAGCAGCATGAGTCTCTAAGTAAAAGTGTTCCTGTCCACCCATTCGGCATTGCCCTTCAATTATAATGTTATTCTTGTTTTCAAAAACTGGCTTAACGTCACCTTTTCGTATCGTTTTTGGGAATTGAGGGTAAAATGAATTGTGTTTAATAGCGTCTTCCATTGTCACAATTATTGGGTGCAAGTCTTCATAATCAATTTTTACCATTCTTGCTGCAGCTTGTGCAGTGTTCTGATCTTTTGCTATAATGATACCTATAGTTTGCCCTTGACTTATAACTTTTTCACTAGCAAACAATTCTTCGTCGTGAAATATCGGTCCTATTTCATTTTGCTCGGGTGTTAAATCTTTGTGGCAATAAAATGCCACAACTCCTGGTTGCTCTAAAGCTTTTTGGGCATCAATGTTTAGTATTTTTGCATGCGCTTTGGTGCTGAGGACGAAAGCCAAATATAGTTCACCCTCTGCTGTAGGTATATCATCACAGTAAATGGCTTCACCAGTAGCCTGCTTAAATGCTGACATATGCTGTATCGGTCTTCCGACACTGTCGCTTTTTACTTGTTTATCACCAACTAGTTCAAAATATTGGGACGCTTTTGGCATTGCACCGTGAAATTGCTCAGCGCCACTGCTGTGGTATGGTTTAATAAGGTCTTCACGTAAGTAATCTTTACACATTTGTTTCGCAATTGCTAAATAGGCTTTTAAAAATAGGCTCATAGTGAGCGTTCTTCTGAATTGTATGTTTCCTCCAGGTGCAGAAGGGTTTAGAGGCAACTCTTCTAGTAAATTCGTAAATGCTTTATCAACCATTACTTCATCCCATTTTAACCCAATCAAAGAGTTGCTAGTATTTGAAGCTATTTTCGTCCATGGGGCCATCCCACCAAAAGCCAAATTAATGTGACGAATTATATTCGTGTTATTCTCAAACTCAACATTTATTGCAGCAGTGACGATAGAAATATCATCCTCGCGTCTCTTGGCTTGTTTATAAGCAAGTACGTATTGATATCTATTCGAGAAAGGAATCTCGATTGATAATAAAATCTCATTAGGCTCGACTACATTCTTTCTGTATCCAGTGAAAAATTTTTCATCCATCAGTACATGGCGGTGTCCACCTTGATCGCTAAGAAGGTTCAACCTGACCTTCAAAGCCATTAATATAGGATTGAGGTCAGATATTGGACTGCCCGTCATAATGTTCCCTCCAATAGCAGCCACATTCCTAATCTGCTTGCCGGCAAACCAGTTTAACATGTTGTTCATAGTGACCAAGGTCCTAGTTTTATAACGTGGAAGTGCTTCAATATAATTTTTGAACGTTTGCTCCATATCCATGAGAGTAACTGATGCACCGACTGTCAGTCCGGTTTCAGTTTCCGTGATTTCATTCATTTCTGGGATACAGTTTGGCATTATGATCACTGGGTAAATTGAATGTTTAAATTTCACCTCGACACCAACTTCCGTATTCCCGACTACTATTTTAGCGTTTGGATAGTGTTGCTTTAGTTTGAGAATAGTAGAAAGGTCTGTAGGTCGATACCATGTCACTTTCTCCCCACGAAAGTTTAAATATTGTTCATCGTATATCGAGTTTAACTTCAGTTCGGGTGGAAATATGGGTTCTTGACTAGGATCATAAGGCAAAAATGATGAGCGATTAAATATATGTTGTGTTTCACTATCATCTGTTTCAGCCTTTTTATTTTTGCAGCATTCCTTTCCCATACCACATGCTCCGTTTAGCCCGTTTCCGTTAACGCCTTTTGTACCATTTGAACTACCATTCATAACCCTATTGACTTCCCAGTCTTCTATGAACGTTTTATACCCTTCAATGATAGCCCTATAACCTGTGCATCTGCATAAGTTTCCTTGAAAAGCGACTTCCATGTCTTCGTATTTAATCTTGCTGCAGGTTCGAAGTAAAGCGTACATAGACATAACGATGCCTGGCGTGCAGAATCCGCACTGGGAGCCGTGTGCTTTGGCGATTCTTTCTTGCACTGGGTGGAGTTTAGTTTTAGTGGATCCTATTCCTTCGACGGTAGTAACGGCGAGACCGTGCATTGCGCACACTGGGGCGAGACATGCATTTACTGCTAAGTGACTGAAGATCTAGTTAAAGAAGGTACCTACTATATTTTCAAATAAATAAAAAGATCTTTGAATTTTTTGTCATAAATGTTAAATGGATTGTATTAATTTAAGAAACGTCTAATTTCTGTGAAAAAATATTGATTTCAAGGGTTCCTGAAATCTAATTTTGGTTTCGTTATAAAAGGATACATGACTTTTTTCTCCTTTCTGTTGAACCTGGAAACCATGACGGTGCAGGCGCCGCATCCACCTTCCGCGCACCCAAGCTTGGTGCCGGTGAGCCGAAGCTTTTTCCGAAGGTACCAGAGCAACGTCCATTCTGGATCTGGGTTGGGCTCAACTACCTGAAACACATAAACATAAACTGTTGTACATCTTAGAACTTGAAACTTCACTTACATTTAAGTAAAGTAAAATGGTCGCGTATTGGGTAAATATGAATATTTTGCTTTGATATCTATGCTGGACCGGGTACTACTATACATAAATAGATATGCATCTTAACTACTGGTGTTTATATTTTTACTTTTTAGTCGTTTGTTCATAAATAAATAAAAAGATCTTTGGATTGGTCTTATAGGATGGCAGCCGTTATAGCATGGTGGTAGGACATTTTGCGAACACTCGCCTGGTTAGCTGCCACCCCTAAATAGGGAATCAATCGGCAAGCATCTAACGGGTTAGCTGTCCTTGAGAGCCAGTAGCATGGACATCTTCTTCACATCATCCTTACCATCAGGTGAGATAGTAGTCTAAAGCTAGCCTATAAGCTATAAAAATAATGTAACAGAATAATGTACACAGAAAAAAAAGTATTCCTTGTGCAAGAATTATTCTATTGGTCAAGAATAATAATGATTTGTATATGGCTAAAACAACGTATACTTGACATCAGCATAAGATTGTTTCAAATTGGCTTTTTTAAACTAAAAATATGTTATTTAGTTCTAGAATAATATTTTGTTGTCCTAAATACTACGTTCAAGTATATTTAATGTCTCGCATGGCAAGAATATCCGGATTCTTCGTGTCAATTAAGCATGATATCTTAAATGAAGAATTACATAGTTTGTGTTTAAGTATATGCTATTGTTGGAATAAGACATCGCATTCTTGTCAAGAAGACTAATGTCATTAAGTCAACAAAAAAATTACTAGCAAATGACAAATTTTTCGTTGAAAACAAGAATAACTTAGTCCGCTTGAAACACCAAATCGTTATATTAAGTATAATAGTGTTTTAACTTAAAAAAAAAAATTATTACAGCAAGATATGATATATTCGTTTAAGCAGTCGCTATTTTAAAACTAGCACTTTATTATTTTTAATTTAACTAAACCTATTTTTAAGTAAATGTTAATCTATTATTGTTTCAAAACAGCTATTCTTTATGAAAGAGAAATATTTTTTCGTTGTGAGTCTGCAGTTTCTTGTCGTATGGATAATTCTTTCTTCGTTCAATAAAATTTGGTTTTATTCCAACTATATCATATTCTTAAGGCAAATTAGATGTTTTCTTAAATTAATCATTTAATTTGTTTAATTTAAGAAGCTTACTTCTTTTCGTGAGAATCAATGATGTTTTGATTGGATAAATCTTAGTTTCAATGTAAATCGATATTATTTTTCAATGAAAACAATCTATACTTGATGTAAGAGAAATTATTTAATATTTTAAGACTCCAATTTCTTATAATAATGATCACGCTATCTTGAAGAAATAAAAATAGGGTTTTGTTTCAAGTGATAATATATTTGGGTGAATAATAATTCATTCTGGACTAAAGTAATTATGCGTTTTATTTTGAGAAAAACAATTAATGTATGGACAATAATATTATCTTGATTCAATAAATTTAAGTTTCATTTTAATCATATTATCCTCTCATTTGAATAATAGCTTATTTTTAAACTATTAGATTATGAATTTCGTTTCGAGAATATAATTTCTTGTGAGGAAGATTGTGGTGTCTTAGTTTAATAAAGTATCAAATGATCAATGTAAAATTAAATTTTCTTAATGTAAAAATAATATCAACACATAACAAATCAAGAAATTACATTCTCGTTAGACCAGATAATTTTCGCTACATAAAATTTCATAAAAAGTGTAGTTACAAATTTATTACAATATAGATATCAGATAAGCTAACGCACTAATAGAGTACATATTTTACCGGGAAAACATTTCCTGTGATATTTACACATAATAATAAAATAAACAACTTTTTAAAATAAAACAAGGTTAACCACACTTAAAGCAATCAAACAGGAGTAACTAAACAATAACATTTGTAATAAATAATCTGATGACATTAGTAATAAAACTAATATAGCAATATTCACTACAACGTAATCATATTGTAAGTTAACAAAAACCAAAATATTAATATTGAATATTATTTTCTCATTATTGTCATTGGCGTTACATTTTTAATACAACATAATCATACTGATAGGCAATCTAGTGAACTACTTTATGAATATACTTTTAAACAAAAAATATGACGTATGAAGAAACTGATGATCGAAAAATTTAACAAACATATTTAGTCTTAACATCTAAGCTCCTAACAAATGTAAGAAACTAATTCTGACTTCGTTCAAAATAAAAAAAAATAAGTAAAGTGTAGCTTTACTTTTTTGAAGGCATTTAAAATTACTTCCTCATAGATAAACTATTAAAAACTTATCACAACCTTCACAACTATGCCCTATGCATTCAAATGTAGAAAATTTCAATTTTCCATTTAATCTCCCCAACGGCGGTATAATCCGGCAGAGCAGCTTTATTTGTCTGATGGCTTTCTTGTCTGAAACATACATAATTTTACTTTATATCAGAATATAATTTGTAAAACACATAATGTTGTCTTAGGTTTTCACGTTGTAAAACACATGTTTCAACAGAGGTTAGCTGAACAGCATACTATTTATATTACTTATGTATATACTTGTTTGGTAGTTATATATATATCAATTTTTTAAAAAAGTGTTACATACCAAGTTCATTGACCTCCTTTACATCCTCCAATTCAATTAATATAGCTTCGTCTGTAATTGAAAACTCCTTGTTATTATTTCATCGAGATACCTATTCCATTTTGAATAAAGTTTCCATTGCTGTTCGGATACTTTTTTATCCGAATCAATATTCATCTGAAATATAAAACACAATTATATCTAAGATATTAAATCATGTGTGTATGGAAAATCATGTGTGGTAAACCTACGAGTATATAACATACCTACCATTGAAATGAGGAATTCTCGAAGTTCTTGATTGTTTGCGTATACCAATAAATGGGCACAGTTCATTTAATAGGTATCCAATACATATCTTAACTGCTCTGGATTTATATTATCTGAAACCAACAAACACATTCTTGGATCAAGTAATTTTCATCGACGGCGTTTCGAAATTAACTAAATAAGGGTTGTTAGCAGCTTAATATACACGATATTATATTATCTACACTCTATACAAATAAACAAAATTGAAGTAACCGTTTAATATACATACATACCTGTAAAATTGTTTATCACTTTTATTGGTCCAGTAACTCTTCCATCTTCTGAGTTCTTTTGAGTTTTTTTCTAATAGTATACCTAGTGGCGTCTTTAAGATTACTCAGCATCTAAAGTATGAACAGTATCACTATAACTGCGAGTTCACTACTAATGAGTTAGATTGTGAAATGTGACATACGTTTGGTAGTAGGGAGTCAATACAGACTAAGAGTCGGAGCGTGGGGACGCGCTACCACCAGTGTTGCCAGGTCATAGTATAAATTACTACATTCCATAAACACAATTAACTATTACGATAAATTGTTGACGTCATTTATGCGACAATGTACAGGTTTTTTCACGAAAACGTAGAGTTCATACTCTATGTGAGATAAAAACTCACGAATCCTTGACTAGAATTAGTAATTTATGTTAACCTTGTATGTTTTGAAAATAAAATGGGTGTACAAAAAAATATTCAATACACTGATTTAAACTATAGGAACGCCTGTATACATAAAGTTGTTCATAATTATGGTTTTAAATTATTAAAAACCAAATTAAGCCTTTTTTTAGGGAACGGTGCGCGGTTTTATAACAAAATCTATGAAATAATAAACAAATATAGTAAACACAAAAACTTTTTATGAAAAAGACATCAAGACAATTTTATTTCTTATTAATCTTATTATGATATTATTGATGAGAAATTTTGGATGGATTTTTATCTCAAAACATGTATAGTTCTCTTGGGATAGGTTTGTGACTGTATTCAATAGTATATTGAGTATACTATTGAAGTGGTCCCATTATTTTCATTTAACCCACTTCGAAAATAAGGAGGAGGTTATATGTCCTGTTGCCCACGATTATTTCGCGTGGGAACATTGGATCCCTAAACTAACACCATACAAAAACTATTTCGATCACTAGCTCTGTGCTATTGCACAGAGCTAAATAGTATACTTACTCAAATTATATATCATCCTATATACTATTTTAAACAAAAAAAGATTGTTGAATGGTAATAAAGACAGAGGTTAATATATAAAGATATGGAGAAACAAGGACAAACAAATTATCGCAATGGCAATTATGAACTGGTGATATGACATGATTTTCTGGGTCTGAAGTATAGAAATATTGTCAGTTTGATGATGTTGTTTATTAATAATAGTATTAATACACAACATCATCAACATTTATAATCGCGAAAACCTAAGAAAACATTATCATATAGTTTCTTTAAAAAAAATCGTCAGCGCTTGCAAACTAAAGATTAATCTTAGAATCTAAGCTACGTAACTATCATAAAACAGGGTTTTTTAGATTTAATAATATAAGAACTGACGTGGACGAATATCTTTTTTTTTATGTTATTGTGGCGGAACAAGCTGGATGCCCACCTGATGTTGAGTGGACTAATCTCTGCCTATGACAGATGCATTTCGTCACAAGTCACGAATTGCACTGCGCCCGTCACCTTGAGACATAGCTGTTAAGTATCATGTGCCTGAAATTTCACTAGCTCTCAAGGACAGCTGCCGGAATACACCGTTAGGTGCTTGGCGACATATTTACTACTTGAGGGTGGTCGCTAGCCAGGGGGCATTCGCAAAATATCCTTCCACCATGCGATGAAGCTCAAGCCCGCGGCGGGATTTAAATCATGGACCTGATGCGCGGCAGTCCATAGCCAATGCCACTGAGCTATCACTGCTTCAGAAGTTGCGAACGATACAGAGTAAAAGATAAAATTTGCTTATGTTTGTTGGAATACTACTATAGTATCGACATATTATAACGTGGCAACATTGCGTGGTTTATCGTAGAATGGAATTCTTGGAATAAGAATAATTATTTGAGTTTTCTTGCATGAAAAATATTTGTTTTAGCGACGCTATATATATGCCGCCGTGCATTAATGAATGTACCTAATCAATAAAAGAAAAATTAACAACATTGTGTCACATGCTAAATCCAATTTCCTGCTGACTTCGAGGTTCTAATGTTTTTTTGTATTTATATGTACATATATATGGCAGATTGACGTTTGCCGGGTCAGATAGTATAGGGACTTATATAACTATAATGATGTTTTGGCTTCACTGTTCTCGCCTATATACATTGTCTTCTAAATAATCACAAACATCATCGTACGCATTTTCGTGAGACTTGAATTTCCTTTCTCTGATCTCAGTTATGTATTTTGGGATTTTGTTTGTTTTCACTAACCTAAAACTAGAAACGACTATTTTGTCTTTATTTCTAGTGTTGTACTGATGATGGTCACTATTTAACATAAATATCGATATATTTTAACGGATATGTATTATATTTTCAAAAATATACAATGATGATGCTGAAGCCCAAAGCAATATGCCATAATATGACAGTTGTGGAAGTACGCAAAGTGCGCCGTAGCTACATCAGTCAATTGTCTAATTTTACGAACCGCATATGCTGCATAACTAAGTCTTCCTGACAGAGTTCTAATATAGGGACCCCATTGCAATGTTGAATCTGTGTCCCTAGAAGGAACGCAGTTATTTGAATGAATTCAAGCAGTGATGGCTTAGTGGCTTTGGCTATGGACTGCCGTGCAGCAGGTCCATGGTTCGAATCCCGCCGCGGGCTTGAGCTTCACCGCATGGTGGAAGGGCATTTTGTGAATGCCCGCCTGGCTAGCGACCACCCTCAAGTAGAAAATCTGTCGCCAAGCACCTAACAGTGTGTTCCGGCAGCAGTCCTTGAGAGCCAGAAAAATTACAGGCTAATGAGACCTAACAACTGGACGTCTCAGTGTGATAGGCACAGTGCAATTCGTCGTTTACGAAATGCGTCTGTTATAGGCACAGGTTAGTCCACTTAACATCAGGTGAGCCTCGGGCTTGTTCCGTCACAATAACATAAAAAAAAATAACTGTTGCTTTGTCAATTGAAAGTTTAAAGCCAAGCACCTAACTGTGTGTTCCGGCAGCTGTGCTTGAGAGCCAGTAATACTAGGTTAGTCTAAACAACATTTTCGACCACATCATCACTTACCATCAGGTGAGATAGTGGTCAAAGGCTAATCAAGCATTTAAAAAAAACTACATTAAAGTAGTAAAGTTCCGGACTACCTATATTATAGTTAATGTAAATCTTCAATATCCATTTCTCAGATAAAAATAAATTTACTTATTTCCACAATGTTCTTTTCGTTTCAGTGAATAAAAGTTAAAAAAAAAACACAAATATACAAAAATTTTAAGTCATGTGCGGGATGTTTTTGTAATGTAATCCGCGTTATTGCAAACCTAACGGTATTAAAAATAAAAGTTTTTTATTGACAAAAATATATATTTATTATGGAACATATTAACTTGACAATTCTTCAAGTACTTTTTTCAATATTTATTTCAGGATCATTATGCTTTGAGTAAACATTTGTTGTAACGCGAAACGAAGCAAATGCTTAGTTTCAATTAGGAAAATAATCCTAAACTAAATATATATTCTTTGCTTAAAGAATTTCTCTGTTAAGCCGTGTAAATAATTGTTTTGATTCCAGATAACATGCCTTCTTACAAGACTATGACATTTATGACATTTTATAATTTTTGATGTGTATTTGTTTTATAAATATTTATTCTGGAACTAAGAATAATTCAGAAGATTATATAATAAATATTACAATTGATAATATAAGTATATATACTTATATTGTCAATTGTTATTTTTATTATTTACAAATATTATGCTTAGAATAAACATTTGTATATTATTTGATTGAAAAGCGTTTTATTTTGTTTCAACAAGGGAAATATTCATAAAATAAATAAAATGCTTTTTGTTTAAAGATTTTCTCTGTTCAGCCGAGTAAATAATTGTTTTGGATCCAGAATATATATGTCACCTCATAAAAAAATAGAAATTTTGATGTGAATATTTGTTTGAAAATATGTGTGAAAAATCTTGGAAGAATTTTAATATACCTACTCAACTCGAAAATTCTAGTACATTTTATTTCAATAATATCATACTTAAAGCAAATATTTGTATATTCTTTAATTGAGAAATATTTGCTGCCTTTCAATTAAGAGAATTTTATTTAAAAAATATATTTGTAAAAATTGTAGTTGTATTGTTAAACTATGAACTTATTATTCCAAGTATACTGAATCTTCCTGTGATACATTTAATGTTCTTATCTGAAAAAGTAATAAAGTTTTTAATATAAGTATATGATGCTTAAAGCCAATATCTGTTTATTCTTATATTAAGGTTGAACTGGCCGGTAACTTTTCCATACAAACGCCGTAGGATGATCACTCCCTTATTTGAGGTTTTAGGTCCAGAACTAAGCATGATATCGATTTATCTCTCCATTATCTAGGCTTGTCATGGCACCGATTTGTAAAAAAAATCTTCACATGATAGTTATAAGCCTCGAAACATCCCTGTAATATCACGAATTTTAGCGCATGTTTAGTCGTAAATAAACGACTTATAGAGCATGAAATCCCTAAAATTATTTACATAGAAGCATAGCTCAGTTCATGATAATTTTAGATAACATTTTGGAAAACAAATACATCCAGTAGTATAATCATAAACATCCTAGAGCCAAAGGTCGGCACACATAGTTTTGCGCGCTAGTTTTTCGTTCAAAATATTGGGCATCTCATGTCAATACTTCCATTCCGCGGTGAGGGAAGCGGGCGGGCGGGTCTCATGCGCAGCACACTAATATATAATTAACAAAACGCACACTACCAAAAGTCACGTGCACCGCGCCGCGATCTTAGAACATAATATTATATTGTAGGAATGCCTTGTTGCTTTTTGGTGTGCACGTATGTATACACTACCAATATTTAGTGCCTATGCCTACTTACGTACTTATATATATATATATATTTACATATGTTGGGAGTTGGGGACCGGATTTTCTTTCGCATTTGATTAGTTTTTTCGTGATAGTAAGTGTCGGACGCCATAATCCATATAGATAGGTAGGTACTTGGGTAATATAAATACGTAACTATGTCTAGGTACTCATCTACTCTCACCTAAGTTAGAACCTAGTAGGTATTAGTCAATACGCAGGTCATGGTAGCTATGGTGAGTACCTAATCATTTTAGCAACACTTAGACAATATAAAAAGCTGCATTTGGTTAGTTATGGTATGGACGTAGGTAGTCCGCATTCTTTTTAGAATATAGTCTAAGCAGTAATATAGCTTCGAGAAAGTACCTACCTAACACAAAGTAGTAAAGGGTTAGAATTAGAAGCTCAATGGAAGATACCTACCTATCTACGATATAATTATCATTTATCATATAGGCCTGCCTAGGCACGCAACTGTCAGCGATGTCAAATTGACATTCGCGGGCGCGCATTACATTGCATACCTATCTACATAGCTATAAGATCACAACAAATAATAAAGTTAGTACTATGTATCTACCTACGTAAATTAGTAGAATAAGTATGTATATTTGTAGTAGGTACTTATACCTAAGGTAGTACGAAAGTTTATATGGTAAACTTAGCGATGATTGTAGGCACTTACCTAATCAAAAATAACCTATGATTAGTTATTGATTTTTATTGGAAATAATTTAAATCAGTTACGGGTAGGTAGAGAATTTTTATTCCAAATGTGTTCTACCAGGATTGGTAGATCCATGATGCTATCGTACATTACCGCTTAGAGACAGATTTTGAAATCGGTACGACACACTCTCATCTCAAAGCTCGCTAGCCGGGCGAGCATTCGCAAAACAACCTTCCACCATGCGGTGAAGTTCATGCCCGCGGCGGGATTCGACCCATAGACCTGTTGCGCGGCAGTCCATTGCTAAGAGCCATCACTGCTTCCCGTTAAGTGTTTAGTGACAGAATTTCTACTTGAGGGTGGTAGCTAGCCAAGCGAGCATGCGCAAAATGCCTTTCTACCAAGCGGTGAATTTCAAGCCCGCGGCGGGATTCGAACCATAGACCTGCTGCGTGGCAGTCCAAACCTAATGCCACTGAGCCATCACTGCTTCCCGTTAGGTGCTTTCTGACAGATTTTCTACTTGAGGGTGGTAGCTATCCAGGCGAGCATTCGCAAAATGCTCTTCACCAACGCGGGGAAGCTCAATATCGCGGCTGGATTCGAACCATGGACCTGTTGCGCGGCAGTCCAAACCTAATGCCACTGAGCCATCACTGCTTCCCGTTAGGTGCTTTCTGACAGATTTTCTACTTGAGGGTGGTAGCTATCCAGGCGAGCATTCGCAAAATGCTCTTCACCAACGCGGGGAAGCTCAATATCGCGGCTGGATTCGAACCATGGACCTGCTGCGCGGCAGTCACTAGGCAATGCCACTGGCCCATCACTGCTTCCCGTTAGGCGCTTACTGACAGATTTTCTGCTTGAGTATGGTGGCTAGCCAGGCGAACATTCGCAAAATGCCCTATGCCCTTCCACCAAGCGGTGAAGCTCGAGCCCGCAGCGGGATTCGAACCATAAACATGCTGCGAGGCAGTCCATAGCTAATGCCACTGAGTTCACGTTAGTTGCATGGTGACAGATTTTCTACTTGGGTAGCTATCCCGGCGAGCATTCGCAAAATGCTCTTTTCTTATGCCTGATAGGTTAGCCTTTGACCACTATCTCACCTGATGGTAAGTGATGATGTGGTCGAAGATGTTGTTCAGGCTAACCTAGAAGTACTGGCTCTCAAGGACAGCTGCCAGAACACACCGTTAGGTGCTTGGCGACAGATTTTCTACTTGAGGGTGGTAGCTATACAGGCGGGCATTCGCAAAATGCCCTACCACCATGCTATAACGACTGCCATCCTAAGACCACAACCGGGACCAACGGCTTAACGTGCCCTCCGAAGCACGGAAGCGCTCAGTAGTATTGTCCTAGCGGTCACCCATCCAACTCATGACCGCGCGCGACGGTGCTAAACTTTGCTGATCGGTTGAGAACAGCTAAGCAAACTTCGCTACGAACTCACCACCACGCGGTGAAGCTCAATATCGCGGCGGGATTCAAACTATGGACCTGCTGCGCAGCAGTCCATAACCAATGCCACTGAGCCATCACTGCTTCCTTTTAGGTGCTTGGCGACCGATTTTTTACTTGAGGGTAGTAGCTATCCAGGCGGGCATTCGTAAAATGCTCTTCTACCACGCGGTGAAGATTAAGCCCGCGACGGGATTCGAACCATGGACCTGCTGCGCGGAAGTCCATAACCTATGCCACTGAGCCGTCACTGCTTTACAAAATATGTTGTAGTAAAAGCAGTAACTTGCTAATTATGTAATAAATAATTATTGTAGGTAAATATTTACTACATCAATATGAAAAGAACAAACTAATACATTTACTATGTACCTACAAATCATTGTACCTACTTACTAAATATTTACCTACTATAGGTGAATTAACATCAGTATGTTATTATAAAACGAACGAAAATTATAACAACATGTAGTACCTACTGTCCGAACCAAAATGTATTCCTCTGTGAATATATAATATTATTTTATAAGAAATACCTACACACGTCGTGACGTAGCTTGAGACACTATCTCCGTCCGTCGTCAAACATCGTAATTCGTTCGGCATGGTTCGGCTTTCATTGATATATCGCAAACAAGTGTGCGTAATTAGCGTAGATGCAATACGGGTGTGTGATGCGTGATCACTATCTTCGTACTACTCATCACGGAGTCTTACCCTTTCCCACAAAGGTATAGGTGAAATAGCATGCTTTGTTGACTCGCCCGCTGATAAGTTCGGGCCGCCGGCAAGTGCATCCTTAAGAAAAATAATCTTCATCGAAGTGTATTAACATTATTATTCACTTTAAGAAAATCATTCTTGATTCAAGTATAATCTTATATAATATTTTATCATTAAGAATAATATTGTTTTCGACCAAGAAAAAATAAATAATTTAATTTCAGAAATGGGATGTTCTTGTTTAGAAAATATATATTCATAAATGAAAAGCGAACTCTATTCTCGGATTAATAATAGGTCAATGTCTTATTTTATTTTATTTTATTTATTTTATTTTAGAATTTTACAGAAAACTTACAGCTAGGCAAATAACATTAAATGATTCATTTATATACTACATGAAAAACACATGTAATGCTGATGGCCAATTACAAGTTTCCACTTATAGGTTAAAATATTTATAAAACAAAATGTTTTGAGTGGACGACTAACTTATGAAAATAATGAAACAATACAATACAATACTTAAGGTTCAAATTAACTAGTACAGAAGAATTTTTCATTAAACAAACGTTTCAATTTGGTAGTTGAGGTATTGAATAAATCAATATCTTTATCTGTCAAGTTGTTGAATGAAGCACTTCCACGCGTAATGAATGCATTTTGCCTATAATTTGTCTTAGCTAACGGAACAGATAAAGTTCTGGGGTTTCTCAATACAGCTGCATGAATGCGTAATCCTATCAGCTCGAGGAGCTCAGAACAGTCCACCGTGCCATTTGCAATGCTAAGAAGATATGATAGGTCGGATATATTCCTTCGTTCATAGAGAGGCAAGAAATGAAACTTACGACATCTAGCTAAATAATCCGGAAGGTACAGTTTTGCACGAAACTGAAGATAACGAAGAAACTTCATCTGGATACGTTCTAAGCGCATAGAATATACTTCATAACAAGGGTTCCAGACTTGTGATGCGTATTCCAAGTGACTGCGAACGTATGCACAATAGAGGATTTTAAAGGTTTTTAAACTGGAAAACTCACTAGACATTCTTAAAATAAAACCAAGTGCACGAGATGCCTTGCTTACAATGTTGCTTACATGTGTGTCGAATAAAAGTTTACTATCAAAAAAAACTCCTAGATCTTTAATTGTATCAACCCTTGTGACTGGTGAGCTTTTTATTGCATATTCAAAATTGATAATGACTGGCTTACGAGTAAAAGAACAAATGTAGCACTTGGACACGTTTAAATCTAGTTTGTTCTGAGTACAATAATTTTGAAAACTATGCAAGTCGTCCTGCAGACGGTGTGCATCATCAATAGTTTTAATTTGATGTAAAATTTTCACATCATCCGCGTACAACAGAATTTTAGAATAACGAAAGCATGAAGAGATGTCGTTCAGAAATATTGTGCAAAGTAACGGTCCTAATAAAGATCCCTGCGGGACTCCGGAAGGGATATACATGGACATGGACGAGTAACCGCCAAGAACCACAGTTTGACACCTTTGTTGGATATAGGACGTGAACCACCTAAAAAGGTTTCCCCTTATACCTATCCGCTGAAGCTTTTTCAATAGTAGCAAATGATCGATTCTGTCAAAACACTTACTGTAGTCCGTGTAAATAACATCTATTTGAGAGGGTTCAGACATAAAACGAGACAGGAACTCGGTACACAATAAGAGATTAGATGTAGTTGACCTGCCCCTTAAAAAACCATGCTGCTGAGGTGCAAGATCATGCTTGAGTGCGCTGTACAATTGGGTATAGACAATTTTTTCAAGTATCTTAGCAAACAGACATAATTTAGATATAGGCCTATAATTCTCTATATTATTTTTTGGTCCTTTTTTATGAACGGGAGTGACTAAAGCCGACTTCCATTTGTAAGGTACAACGCCTTCCGATAAAGAGCGGCTATATAATAGACACAGGGGTAAAACTAAGCTCTTTGCACACTTAACTATTAAAATAGCGGGGATATTATCTGGTCCCGCTGATTTATTTAAATCTAAGGACATGAAAAGTTTAAGAACCTCCGCTGGAAGCACCTCAATCATACCAATATCAGCAGAAGACGCTGTATGGTGTTGAGGTTGATTAAACTCTGTACAATCAATCGGTGTATTATTTTGAAGAAAGTTTGATTGAAAATATTCACCAAACATATTGCATATGACATCACCTTGATCAGAAGAGCGAGTACCAAATTGCATCACTGCGGGGTAAGTGTTGGAGAGATTTTTACTCTTTACATAAGACCAAAATGTGCGTGGGTTCCTTCTTATAGAACATTCAATGTTTATTAAGTAATTTTTGTACATATCACTTTCCATCATCCGCGCTCTTTCTCGCAATATAACAAACGTATCCCGATCACTTAAGTTGCCGTATATTTTGAATTTATTGTGATATTTAGATTTTTCCTTAAGAAGTTTTATTAGAGGTCGCCCGTACCATAAAGGATACTTAAACGATGGAACCACAGTTTTCGAGGTAACATATGTGTCGCGGAGGCTATAAATTGTAGTATAAAGAAAAGTTACAGCATCATCTACAGTTCCACATTTCAGCACAGAGTTCCAATCAATAGCGTCAAGCTTAGTACAGATCGAGTGATAGTCTCCGTTTATGTAATCAAACTTGGTATAAGGAAGAGGCTTTATTGTGTGCAATTGAACAAACTCAGCAGTTATACACAAAGATGGATGGTGGGGGTCTTCAGGCACCAAAGGGCAGTCACAAGCATGCACTGTGACGTCATTATTTGAGAAAATTAAATCTAAAAGGCGACCATAACTCTTATTTAGGATAGAATTATACTGTAATAGATTACATGTATTAAGGCTATCTATTAGAAATTGTCTTGGAAGAATAATATGAAGTATTGAATTAAGCATGGAATTCTCAGTTTCAGAATAAAAAATAAGAATAAATTATTCTTAATGCAAGAGAAGTGAATTTCTTTGATTGATACAAATGTTTCAAGTTAAGATAACATTGTCTTATATTTAAACTATACTATTAAGAATAACAGCTCTCTTGGCTTAAAAATATACGTAGTGTAATTTTTTTCTGTGTAGTATAATCAGTAATAAATAACACCCGGAAAAGTAAATTCAATGGTCATTTTCCTAAGTTACTTACAACTGGAATCACACTCTGTTACAAACGAATTAATATGAGTATTATATAAATCCCTACTATGTCTTGTATTAGGCCGCATGCCGAAACTAGACTCGTCAGAAAAGCACACCAATAAAATTCTCTATTGCGACAATACTCGAAGAGGTACTTGATCCCTAGGAACATTTGATGTGAGTATTTCAAAAATTTAATTAATTACAATTTTACCATGCCAAACATCTTCATTTAATTTAGAATTACATATTGACAACAAGGCTATAGACAAAGTAAGTATGTATGCACATTATTAGGAATAAAAATCTATTCAAATGTGAACTGCAAGATGTACGGCAAACTAAACTTCAAATTGTCTAATTTGCGTACGAGCTTAAAATAAGTATACTTAGATAAAAAAAAACGGCAATTATTATGCTTACTCTTAGTAAAATTATGGAGTTATCCTGTGGGGAAATGGCACATTCATTGGAGATTTGCTTATCACGAAAAATCTATACCGACAATACAGACTCATTTTGTCTAACTAAAAACATTAAACGCCGTTGGTAGATATGTATATATATAGAGTTAAATAAATTTATAAGAAAATATCCCAACATATTTAATAATGGAAACTCTAATCGATCAAAAGGTCCCCGAACGTACCAAGAAAATAATTACGCCAAGCTCATAGCCGCATCGATATGTATACAAATAGCCATTATTTCAACGCAATAAAAGTTTACAACTGCTTACCTAACGACATAAGAGGTGAACAAAATACGAACAAGTTTAAGAATACAATTAAAATATAACTCATAGAAAAATGCTATACAATCTAAAAAATATTATAACGATAAAGTTAATATATATTTTTTAAATTTATATACTTCATATTTTTTTTATAATTTTTCGTGACGTTTATATTTTTTATATTATTGCACAATGTACATTAAGTAAGTCACCGAACTATTAAAATGGTGAGTAGGGACATTACCCTGATAAAAATTACAAAATATAACACATATAGGTCTGTTTCACGTAGGTAATAAGTCCTTAATATAATATTATAATATTTAATTTGTTTGTTTGTAAAATTATTGTTGGCCAAATGGGTTTCATGTGTGTACAGAACATATTATATTCATTAAATGTACCTACTCATGAAAGCAATAAACCACTTTGAACTTATTATCATGTTGTACAACATAACCCCTCAATCATTGTGAGACTCCGCGCATATACTTGATGTCATTAAATGACATAAACAAATAACAAAAACATTTCTAATACGATTGGGAACCATGTTATAATTATGGATGAACATCAGGTTTCTGTAATTTTGTACTCCAATTATTTGTAAATGTGATTTTCGCTCATCACGCAATAGTGCTTGTAATCATAATTAGAGATCAGTTTTCTGTGTTATAAATTTTATAATATTACTGTGTCCAATAAAATTACCTACAGTTCGACTGAAATTAGTTAGTGTACCTATTGTATGAAATTGAGACGCTGGACAATAAGTCCGTGCAAATTACCCTACGCAAGGCTGTACGCTTTGATAATTACCAAGTTAATTATCAAAGGCTGTACGATGTGGATACCTATGTATGTAGGTACCACACCTAGGGTCACCCCTTTTTTTTAAGAAGTTAACTTTTACCTATACTGTCTCTGAATAGTAAAAAAAGTATAGGTAAGTTATTTAATGTTTAAGAGATTCACCACAATCAAAATGTAAGTAAAAAATATTAATAACAAATAAATTTAATAAAATTTTTTTTTTTTTCGATTTTGAAAATTTTGCATTCCTCGCCGAGCAAACACAAATATTATCACAGGAGACAAAATTCTAGACCGTTTAGAATAAATGCAATAAAGTCTTGTTCTCACGTTTCCTTGCTATAGAGCAGCGAGGCGAGCGGGAGTAAACTTATTCGCATCATATCATTCGTTTGAAACAAAAACACGGAATCACGGAATATCGTTCCAACCTTACGGTTACAGCCCTTGGTAAGGTCTGGCATCAGCATGAGTCACTGATCAATGTGACAATATAGCTATCATATACGAAACCTCATACTGTAATTTAACTGTATAATCGTCACTGTCGTCACGCCGCCGACTCTCGATCTTCAGGAAATTTGAATTTGTGCCCTTTTTATTCTGTGTTTGTACAAACCTGTCTACGTAAAAGCCACTTTTTATACCACGGCTAAGCTTATATAGCAACATACGCTTTTTTAGGTTTTTGAAACCAAAAGGCAAAATGGAGCCCTATTCTATCGTCTGTCTATCCGTCAGCATCAGTATGCCAGCGGTCTCGAACTCGTAATCGGAATTATTTACAAACGATATTTTGTGTAGGACCATACAATAATTTTTGGGTCCGCACACAAAAACTAATATTTGACCAGATTATTTTCCATGGGGCCTCGCATACTACATGAAAAGGTGGCCGGAAAAAAACACGTGCGATATAATCATCTAGAGCTCATTGAGAAGAGAAGCAAATATATTTTAATCTTAATAAAAAAAATATGGAGGGCCGTCAAAGATGTAGTTACCATTAACCATATTTGTAATTTGGTCTATATAAAAAAAATAACTATTTTAAGTATCTAAAATTACAGAAACTATGTACCATATAATATTTTCTTCTATTCCTATTCTTTTTATTTCATAATTTCCTCTATTTGACCAATAAATACTAAAAAGGGTGATTTATGGTATAATTTTTGTTGCTCTGGTGAAAATTAATAAACATTTTTAATCTTTTAAACACCTAAAGAGCAGCCCGTTTCGCACTGAAATTGTTTTTTCCATTAATGTCATATAATTATCATAATAATTATAAATCCATAATGCATGTTATCTACAGCGTATGTAAGTACTGATTGTCAATCAAATGTAATTTCCATCGCCATTTTATCAATCGGGCCTCAGTGTCGTCGTGATCAGTCTTGGACTGAACTAATGCCAGAATTTACGTGTAACCTCCGAATAATGCTTACAAAATAAAGGACCCATTTTCGATACTTTTTCTTTATTTAAACGTTTAGAGAAGTAGTAGTTTGTGAAGAAACATAACGTAGGATACGTTATACAATACAAAAATTATATATTTTAGACCACAAATGTTACAAAACACATTAAATTTGATTAATGACCTACTGAAACCCGGTATTTTTGGGTACGCAGATTACAGCACCGTTGTGGAGAGTTACACATCTAACGCACGAACCAGTGCATTACAAATCCAGTCTCATAGGGAAGCGATGGTTCAGCGCTTGAACTTTTCTTTGCAGGCAGTCTCCGATTGGGGCGATGCCAATCTAGTTAAGTTCAATGCTGCTAAAACCCAGGCGTGTCTTTTCTCCGCCAAACGGAGCCCTTTTCACCTGGCTCCTACTTTCAGGGATGTGTCCGTGCCGATAAGAAACCACCTTGAGCTTCTTGGCATCTCATTAACACCGACTCTCAATTTCGGCTCCTATATTGAGTCCAAAGCCCAGCTTGCCTCAAAAAAGCTTGGTGTTTTGGCTAAGGTGAGACAATACTTCACACCGGGACAGTTGCTTAATCTTTATCAAGCCCAAGTCCGGTCGTGTATATATGGAGTACTGTTCTCAGCTTTGGGATGGTTCTGCCAAATACCAGCTGGAGACACTGGAAGTTATTGAGAGGAGAGCCAAGAGACTCATTAACGACGACCACCTAGTACGCAAGAGACTCCAGAGTCTCGAGCATCGCCGCAAAGTCGCTTCTTTATTGGTTTTTTATCGGATACATTTCGGTGAGTGTGCAATGGAACTTCACAATTTGATTCCGCCATCCCCATTCTTCAATCGGACTTCCAGGGATACTCAGAAGCGCCACCGCTTTATGGTGGATATTCCATTTACCCGAACGAAGCGATTTACTTCTTCGTTTATCATACGAACTGCCAGGGAATGGAACACCCTGCCTGAGTCTGTGTTTCCATTTAAGTACGATGTAGGGGTCTTCAAAACGCGAGTGAATAGGTATCTTCTGGGTAAGCGCGCTCCATCATCGATCGCATCATCACTTAACATCAGGTGAGATAGTGGTCAAGTGCTACCCAGTTCAGTATAAAAAAAAGAAAAAAAAACATTAAGACCATTCTTAAAGCTAAGCTACGTATGGGCGGTAAAAGTGAAACATCTCATCAAAACTTTGATTTTGGGGAAAATACAGAAATCACAGGGTGCTAGGTCGGGGGCGTCGGGGCTATGTGCAGGATGGGTGACGAGTTGTACTTTTTCGGCACCTGAAAATGACTTTGTTTTGTTGGCCGTGTGTGAAGAAGCGTTGTCATGAAGTAAGAGAACGCGGATTTTTGGTCGTCTTTCGCGAACTTTGTCTAAACAGCCTGGGTAAACAAATGGTAGAATACACTCTTTTGATCTTCAAGTGGAATTGTGCAGATGGGACCCGTAGCTGAAAAAAAACGCAATAGTTTTTTACCAGCGTTTCTCGCCTGCCTCACTTTTGTTGGCCTGTTCTCATTTTCAAACACCCATTCACAAGATAGCTGCTGCTTTTTTTCGAGTTCAAAACAATAAATACACGTTTCGTCTCCTGTGACAATGTCATAAACAGCATTAGAATGTCCGTGGTCGTACTTCAGTAGCATCTGTGAGCACCATTCTAGAGGTGAGGCGTAAATACTAGAACAGGTTTTAAAACTAGGTTTCACCAAAGAAGTATGAGGAGCGCGTATCTCATCAAGATATGGACGCGTTTCGAGTATTTAGAAGTACTAAGTGCCAGGCATACAGCCAGCGCGGCCGCGATCGCAGAGCATCGCCTTTCGCAGTCTCGCCATACGCGTAGTCACCAAAGAGAATCATAAGCATCGAGTAAACGAGTACGCGTTCGGCGTAAGCGTGTGTGAGTGAGATGCTTACAGATGCCAAATGAAAATCAGCTTTATGCAATGCAGGTTAGGACACTTTTTATTCGAAATATTCGCAACCCTACAGGACGCTCAAGACGCGTTCGAGACGCGCTCGACGTGCGTTTGTGTGAGTGAAATCATTCATTTCACTCATACAAATGAAAATCGAACGCGTATATTCAATGCCAAATGACATAGACCTTATGATTAAACAATTACGGTCTATTTTATTTCTCTGTTGTTAGGAACAAGATGGAAGAATTGTTTAGTGTATGGATCGTTGAGTTTTACTTTTAAAAGTATAGTCGTCCTAAAAAAAAATAGGATAGGTATTATCTATAAAGCATATTTGCGTACTAATTATATTTA
Source organism: Plagodis pulveraria (assembly GCA_963890685.1). Taxonomy (NCBI): domain Eukaryota; kingdom Metazoa; phylum Arthropoda; class Insecta; order Lepidoptera; family Geometridae; genus Plagodis; species Plagodis pulveraria. The sequence goes on along the minus strand of OY982958.1, from coordinate 18,475,939 downwards.
TAAAACACGTTTATACGACAGCTATTTATATTTTTATTTTAAGCTTTCGATAATAAAATACTGAAATATTTGTTTACTTTTTATGACAACTTGGAATAAATGGAATTTAAGACATTTTCCGTTAGAGAGGAATAGACAGTCATAAATTATATTGATTAAAACGAGATAATTCGTGCCAAAATATGTATATAAATAACGGAAAATACCAATATTATAATATTATCTGATTTAAAAGCTGACAGTCCTAAGCCTGTAAAAGCATAAAGGGAAGTTTTCATCAAATATATAATACCTTCTTCAATCCTAACACTTTTGATTAAATCTATACCTAAAATAGTGATAATTCTAATGTAAACTCGGTAGTAACCATTGTAACAAGTTTCTATTTGGTGACAACGAACGCGTACTTTAAATACTCGTGGAGCTAGTCTTTGGAACAAGTATTTACACGTACTCGAACTCGTAAGACTAAGTACGTGTTTTAACAAGTACGACTCATCTCTACACCATTCCACGCGATCCCGCTTCTGCTCCGCTGTCAGTTCATGCGTACGTAGAACTTTGATGTGTGAAAAAAACAATTGACAAATGATTTCCCGCCATTTTTTTTATTACTAAAAAGGTTGCAAGCCTTTTCAAAAAGTATAGCATTCGAAATTCAAATAAGTACCTAGTTCCGATTAGCTAGAAGTGCAAAATTTTTAGTGTGCCCGTGCCCCATGTATATAGCTATCGATCGAGCCATATGTATCAATCTCAATTCTTATGTCATATACCTATCTAGGTACCTATATTAGTAATTAATTATGTTCCTATTTCTAATCTAGAATACCTAAACAGTGGGTAATTAGGCACCTACGCAGGTAATCTTTTAATAAATAAGCCATAGCTAAGTAGATACGAAAATGCATTGGTAATGTCCCTTATCAATTCATCATTATATACAATTCGATACGAATATAAGATTATATGAAGTTGATACCTACTAACTACTTAATCAAGGTGACTTACTTGAAACTTACAATTTTAATTTGAAATGCAGCTCATGATAAGGACAGTGCCGTTACCTATAGCATAGCAATTTATATTTCCTGTCCTGCGTAGGCCTAAACCAAGCAAGATACACAACTACCCACCTTTGTGACAACCGACCAGGCCAAAATATACCCATTAGCAAAAAATTGCAACAGTGAGTTGGACTCGCGCCCTGAGGGTTCTTTGTCACAACAATAACTATCATAGTCTTTATGTTTTTAATAAATTCAAAAACTGTCCATCATGCCGAACTGTATTGATGAACTTATGTGACTTCGCTTCACTAATGATCTGGATATAATTATCATGGCATACAAACGGACTCAGAGAAATCATTAGTGAGGCGAAGTCACACAAGTTCATCGCTGAAATTTTGTAAATTTTTCATCACTATTCATATTGTAGGAGCTGGGCATCAACGCAGCAGTATGCGTAATCGCATTGTTATCTGTTGTGTTACTTTTGCTAGCTATTTTAGCTACCTGCCTTACCTTTAACACAGAATAGATTAATAGTTTGTACTACCTCTGTTCCTATCTGTCATATCGTCGGCTAAAGTGTCAGACCTCGTAACTCCATAAGAGCAAATTATACAGGAGACACAAAAAACTTCATCACGAAAAATGTTGTATATAGGTTTGTTTTCATTTCATACTTAAATACTTATAAAAAATAATAGAAATAATTATCTGAAATGAATTTTGATACATATTAGCGGCATGTGTCGATAAATGGAGTTACGAGATTTTCCTAAAAAAAAAAAAAAAAAAAACTATAAGCTACGTGGTTTTCTATTTATCATTTTAAACCGTAACGGCTTTTTAAAAGGATTTAAGAGTTTTGCCAAGGATGCGTTCAGAATTTAGTAATAAAATGGTATAAAAATTTATTTTCGGAAAAAAATGGAGTTACGAGTTTTGACACTTTAGCCGACGATATAATTACATGGCTTATGTTTAAGTTAAGATTTATTTGTTGTTATCGTAATGATTATTTTTTATTAAGGATGCTATGAGCATTCATACAAACCGATCTGCGGTTTTTGTAATGCTTTTAAGTAAAACATTGTTAAATGTATAAGTTAAATAAATGAAAAAAAAAATGTATAAGGCCTTAAATTATACCCCGAAATTATTTGATCACTTTATCAATGTTTTCTCGTGATGAGGTTTCTCACGTAATTTTAGGGCTCCGTCCCTAAAGGCAAAACGGATACCGCTACCGCCGGAATAAAGGTAACTAACATACAAACCTACTCCTGTTTGGAATTCATAAGGAAGTGGAGGTAATGTAGCCATTCATTCATCATCAGCCGGAAGTGATCCACTGTTGAACGTAATATAAGTACCTTGTCCTGAACCAGTTCCCCGTGAACTTGACCCTCACGATGTCGTCAGACCGCCTATACATTACGTTGTGCTGTGTGGTGTCGAGGAAAGGAGGCAATAATTGGACTCCGTTTTATGTCTGTCTGTAACGTCTGGCCGTATATCTCTAGCTCATAAACGGAATGACTTAAAAACCAGTTTTTTTTAATTTTGTGTGGCACTTTGACCCATAAATGTTTGGGAATATTGGACTAATAACTCAATACGTTATTTTCAGGGCTGCTCCAATACATTTTATGAGAAGGCACCCGGAAAAGAATATACCCATAGGTATAAATCATAAAAATATATAAAATGTATACCATATACTTATATTTACATATTTTTTAAACTGAAATAAAGAAATGAGGGCCTGTGAAAGTTGTCAATTTCTGACCATTTCTTTTATGATTGACTAGTCAATAAGTAAGTAAAGTACTCTAGAGTACAAACATATTTTTTTAATTTATAAATTTTTAGAACAGACATAAATATATATAAAATGTATACCATATACTTATATTTACATATTTTTTAAACTGAAATAAAGAAATGAGGGCCTGTGAAAGTTGTCAATTTCTGACCATTTCTTTTATGATTGACTAGTCAATAAGTAAGTAAAGTACTCTAGAGTACAAACATATTTTTTTAATTTATAAATTTTTAGAACAGACCATTTTTCACCTCGGGCGTAAATAGAACCCAGAACCACCGTGTGCCGAAACCGGGCGACGCGGGTTCGATACACTCGAGGTGAAAAATTCCAAATCAAATACCTATGTAAATGTCATTTTCGCTCAGCATACGATAGTACTGATGCAAAACCCTAATAGAGCGAGACCCGTCACCCGACTCGCATTCCGTGTTGTTTTCGAAATATGTGGCCATTTCATATCACAGTGATTGATGCATCAGTAAGGTTTCATTCAGAAAGCATTTTCTGATTAGTCTGAAAATATAAAGAAAGTACCTCCCTATTAGGTTATATATTTTATATAAATATATCTAAACTCAAGTGTTGCAATTGTAATTCGATACCTTAATAGAGAGAGGCCCAACTAGCAGTTAATACACGCAACTAACTTAAGGTTTTAACACTTCTCCACACACTTGTATATTCAAATTTGTAAAAAGATAATTAACATAAGAGTTACCTGCCTAGAAAAAAATATATAAAAGTTTGTTCTCAAGGCTGGATCCAGAGTAAAGGAGTGATCATCCTTCGAGGTGTGTAAAGAGAAGTAACGGGCCAGCTGCTTGTGATAATGCTTCTCTATGCACTGCCAGTGCCAAGTGCACGTTTACTTTCACCAAAACCATTATTATTATTATTCCAGACTGCGTAAACTACTGAGGTATGGACCTAATTTAGAATACCCGGAACATCTAGGAAAATATTACAACATTTACAGTTTGGTTGCATTAGGGGAGTACGAGTATACATATAACTTGTAAACGATCTTTAAGAAAATATCACAAAACAATACGACGACGCCTCATAAGTCCCGCCGAATTAAATTCAATTTAGGTGAATTCTAGGTGAACGTTTGAGCACATCAAGGTCCAGCTCTAAGCCCTGTACTGTTTAATCTTGTGATAGATTAAAATACCAGTAAAATGCCAATAATGTATGCCACGCACCCCCGTAAGCTAGCAAGTTAAAACTATCAGACGGCTAGGTCTTAGACGTTAGTCTATGGGCTAGGTTTCAGTACGGATAAAAGAATTGAGCTTACGATGACATCAGCCTGGCAAGGCAGGAGCGGGTCATGCATGACCTACGAGATAACACTTTCTCTGCCCTCTCCCCTCCCCTTCCCGGTGGACATGGGCCGTTGATCGGTCATTTAATGTAAGTGTATAATAAATGAGAATTCATTCTTTGTTATTGTTGATAGACTTACAGTTGACCACAATCGGAATTGGCTCTCAAGGACAGCTGCTTAAATTTACTGGTAGGTGATTAGTGACAAATTTTCACCAGAGAGCGATAGGGTTAGCCAGACGGGCATTCGCAAAAGGCCCATACGTCATGTTTAATTAATATAGACATATTCTTATTGCCAAAACTATCAACTTACTTCACCTGTAGGTGCTTACCACCATACGTGTTATATCTATTTACTGTTGCAATAAGCCTTTATGTTCTGGAGTTAGTATTACGTTTGAACAAAGGCGTTGTAGTGTACACAAGTAGTAGGTAATCTGTGGCATTGTTCCAGTCTACAACATTTTAATACCAACCTCCTATTCAAAACGCAGTTACTGGATTGATGCACATACATTAGAGAGCCGGTTTTATCTGGGATTAACAACCTTTTCTTAATGCAACTATTATTTAATCTATACTATCATTAAATCAGCCTAACAACGCAGAGATTATTAGAACAACAAGTTATACTGAGTCGTTTTGTAGCTTTTAGACAAACATAATATACCTATACATAACAGAGTAAATATTTCAAGTGGGCGCAATTGGTCGCAGTCCATAACGATATCAATCACTAAACCAAGAACCACAATGCTGTTCTGTCGTCAATGCAGATGGAAGGCCTCCTTTCACTACATTCCGGTGCAAGGTCAATTATACTAAACTAATCTTATTTAGTATCCAACTTTTCAGAATAAAACAACCGAAGTCATTATAGTACCACCAACTTAACTGTGCAGTTTTCGAGGGCGCTACTGGTCATGGAAATGAACTACAGACTGTCACAATTTGAGGGAAAGTTTTAGTTCTTTTTTCTGCCACCTGAACAGTTAAGTTGGGTCTGTAATATTAAAATCACAAGAGATGAAGCGTGAAGTAGACCCTTTCCCAACGTATGAACAGATACATAATAACGTCTATATATACAAAAAAGGTATGAAAAAAATAATATAATATTATATTTTGCATATACACCTACATAATGATAAAAAAAACGAAAGTAAGTCGCGGGTAGCCATTGGTTACAAGCGGCTAATAGCCGTTCTTTGTGGCGATCTACGGGAGAGGCCTTTGTTCAACAGTGGACGTTTTCCGGCTGATGATGATGATGATGAGGAAACAAAGAGGGCTGATGGTTTTAGTCCGTCGGTCGTCGGGCAACTGACGGAGTCGGACATCACCAGGAGGTTGGCGCTTGGATAAACCATACAAGTAGCAACGCCCTGATATCCATGAGGATTTCCTACTCCTTACTGAAAAAAAATTAAATTTATTTACAGTAGCTCACCTTTGCCTTAATATCATTTGACAAAACATTTCAGGTGAATCCATAGACCTAGGATTTTATCACTACGCAATCATCAAATAAAGAAATGTGTTTCTCTGGTCCTTGCACAAGCATTCTTTTTTGTTTCAGTCTTAAGATACCACGGGTATTGTACATGCAATTCTGCCTTTTTTTCTGCATTACTGACATTGAGGACGGATTCTTTATAAACCATTTTAGGGACAGATGAGTCAAAAATTAATTAAACGACAGGGGATTTTCAACAAACGTTATATACACCACTGGGAACAAAAGGGTCAAAATCCACATGTGACTAGGCCTCATCGCATTAAACACAATCTTCCGTCGACGCGGGTATGTGTTATTAGAAGCCAGCTCATTGGATCCCACTACCGGACACACTCAACGGGGACAATTATTTGGAATTCTTGCTAAACGATCTCACTGAATTTATGAGCGACGTGCCGATATTTCATGAAGATCGTCCAATAGTATTTCAAAATGATAGTCCGGTCCTATCTCAAGGCCTGCTCGGTCCCCGGATCTAAAACTCCTTTGACTTTACCATTCGGAGACGAGCTAAAGAGCTGGTATAGTAGCAAGAAATACAAATAAATGTAGAATTGAAAGAATTGACTCTGCTTTTGCAAAGATGAAAACCGAGATAACGATCCGTACTACTAAGTCAGTAAGTTTTGCTTGGTGGAAGGGCATTTTCCGAATGCCCGCCTAGCTAGCGACCACCCTCAAGTAGAAAATCTGTCGCCAAGCACTCAACGGTGTGTTCCGGCAGCAGTCCTTGAAAGCCAGTGAAATAACAGGCAAAAATGAGACTTAACAGGTATGTCTCAAGGTGATGGGCGCAGTGCAGTTCGTCACTTGTGATGAAATGCATCTGTTATAGGAAGAGGATACCGCTTAACATCAGGTGGGCCTCGCGCTTGTTCCTTCACAATAACATAAAAAAAAAAAAAAAAAAAAAAAAAAAACAGTTGAAATCCGAACTAGGTGGCGCGCATGTTGATGTCTTAGAAATATGAGATTTTTTTAACAAAATTTGTCATATAAACATATTATACTGTTTATTTTTACTCCATTTTCCCCGTGTTTATTGTTGACAAGTTGGTAGACCTTTCTGCTACATGTAGCACACCAATGTAATTAACAATGATTAGAGAATACAATGTAATAAACTAATAAACGATGATTAAAAGCATTTTACCTCCTCGATAGCTAGCTATTAGTTTTTTTAAAAACGATGGAGACCTTGACCATCTTGACTGATTTTTTTAATATATTAACCTTGTAACTTCATAACTAATTATTAACTCATTATTTGATAGGCCAAGGATACATGTAGCAAAACCAAATAAAAAGTTCAATCGAAAACATGTACCAAAAATATTTATGAGAATTGAGAGAATAATCTTAGAAAATTATAAAAATCAAGTTTAAAAAAGTTATGCTGAGGTAGGGAATTTGTATTTTACAAATATGTCCATCTTTATATATCTATCTATTTGTATTTTACACGCCCACGAAGGTTGTCTAACCCTTTACCAAACATCCTGTATATGTAGCATAGAAATAGCTGATATCCCTGACATGTTGTTAATTTTTTCTATTTAATAACCCCTTAGCTGTAACGAATAAATAGACGTGGATTGACATTACACAGTTTAATCTGCTCAATGATGAATTTATTGTTATTATTGTAAGTGCGAGCAAAGGCCAGCATTATCAGGGCTGTGAGGGGCCAATCAATCCCAGATTTCCATTATATGTTCAAAACAAGCTGAGCTGCTGAGCTTGATACGCACAAATGACGCAATAATACAATGTGAAGATCATTTACCAATCAGTTATTTCTGTGATATCTTTATATACTTAGAAGAAGACATCACAAAATATACGTAATATAGGCAGTGAGTATATAAGTAGAGTATCTTTGCTTAAATATTTTTATATGTCGTCATTGACAATGCACTGCTTAGCAGGTATACCATAAACGTGTAGTAAATTAGAGACTGTTACATATAAGATCCCCGTGTACGCGGCGTGCTGGGCTAGAATACCACCCCCATCACTTTCCGTGGTTATCGTAACTCGTAAGTGGCGACTAAGGGTAAATACCGGAAGGTGGTAGCAGTGAGGTTACCTTCTGAGGAACTGCCATCTTACACTGCGATCCTCTCGACGCCTGCCAAGCGTGGCGATTATCGTCAATACCACGTTACAAGCACTTTCCGTAAAAACGTAATAGTCATATTTTAAATAAGTACTAAATGTTCAAACTCGATGAAATATTCCACGCATGTTCTTGAGCCTAATATCTATGCTGCTTGTTGCCAATTTTTCGTGTTATTAAGATACATTATACAAATCCCAATTACACCAAAAAAAATAACATAATTTACGGAAAACTGGCAAACCAGAAGCATAGATATTAGTGTCAAGGACGTGCATGCAAAATTCACCGAGTTTGAACACTTGGTATTTAAAATTCATATGGCAAAACTACTTTTGTATACTACTGTGTTCAGCAGTGGATGATTCGGCTGATACAGCCAGAAAAACATACAAAAAAAGGTCAGTTTACAGTTCGTGTTACATTTATTAAGTTACATCCTAGTGTAAGTTGATGCCATTTGTGAAAGTGGAGTAAAAATATTTATTTAAGTATATTATACATCAGTCATTAGTATGTTATTAGTAAGTAAAACTGAATAACACTTATTGACAAACAGTTTTAACTTTTAACCCGGTTTAAATGTCTGGATATCTATGAACAATTATGATTAATCGTAGATATAAAGGAGCTCGATGTTCGGGTGCCACACTAACTCACTGAATTAAACTTAGTGAATTGTGTGCTCATTTGCGATTATATCATCTCTTTGAAACAAAATAATAAAAAACAATTTTGCATTGCTTGATTATGATTACCGCTGATGAGTAGTGTGTATCACGCACGACAAGAGCAAAAAAAATCTTGTTGAAAGTACGTACACACTCAAGCTATAGATACTGGGAGGATCCGAATTCATTATAACCTCATAATGAACGATACTCTGTTCATTATGACTTTATGAGCTACAGAGTTCTTTAAACAGTGTGAGGTCGACATCAAGAGAGAACTTTAAAGACTACTTGTCGCAATCGAAGGACAAAAATTCCATAATGTTTACAGCAGCGGGATTATATTAATCTGAGCAGGTTCGTTCGTAATCAATTCGATGGTTATACAGCCTAAAGAATGGCAACATGTTACCAGAGTGGTCGTATTGTTTGGTACGATCGGATGATGTACAAAAGGATTCCGCAGTCTACCATAAAAAAACATATTTTTGAAGTAATTACATGGGTTTCACACAAGAAATATTTTTAATACCTTGAATATTATTTTTCTGTATCCAAACAACTGTCTTCTAAGGAGGAGTTCCTCTTCAAAGTGACCAAAATCAGGGAATCCATGTTTAATTTTAATGAAACCCAAGGTGACCCGAGATCATGAGTTTCATCCTCGGGTAGGACATTTTTTTCTGACAGAAAAATATTCAGTACATATGACAGTCCGTAGTCTAGAACTATGCTCGGAGACTTCGGAGTAAGGACAAGCCTTTTCCCTTTTAATACGGGACCAAAACATATTGGCGAAACATGGAAAATAGGAAAAATTTTAGTTATTGGAGTGTAACTTAAAAATGGCTTGACTGATTTTGATGAAATTTGAATAGGACCACACGGGAAGTATACCTACCAGCTTTCAAATAAAACCAAATCATCAAAGTCGGTTCTCACAGCCTTAAGTCCTGAGGTAAGTAAAAAGTTCTAATTGATAACCTGCTCCTTTTTTTGAAGTCGGGTAATAAATAGGATTAGATGAAGCTCTCCCTGTTAGTATTATAAAAATAGAAAGACGTAAAAAAAGGACCAAACAAGCCAGCTTGTGTCCGTTCATAACATAATGTCATCTACCTACCTATATACAACAAACATGTGTTGAGATTATGAACGTTATCATTATATGTTATTGCAAGGTATTTTTAATACTGAACTGTTTATAAAACAATTTACATTACCTTCTTTCCGTTGACGAAGAATACCAGCTCAGTTCCGATATCACCATACTCGTCTTCAGCGTTCTGAAGTCCCATAATTTCGTTGTAAACTTATGCCAGATACAAAAGTTACGACACGTCTCACACGCGCGAAAGATAAATTGTTACTGACTTGACTTGTTTGTGTTGTGTGCATTACAAGACAAGTGGAGTGGGCGAGCTACGGGTGGCTTCTTCCAATCCGATAAATTATTGTAGCGATAATAGGTCGACGCGCAGCGAGCCCCAGTCATGCATTCCAAACATCTTATAGTCAGTAGCTTAAAAACTAGTTACCTACTACGATGTGCCACGCTATAAAAACGAAGATACAATCTGAGGACACTCGTACAGTTCGACTAACTTATCTGTTCAGGCGGCAGATAAAAGAACTACAAAATTCCCTCAAATTGTGACAGTTTGTAGTTGATTTCCTTGACCAATAGCGCCCTCGAGAACTGCACAGTTAAGTTGGTGGTACTATACATCAATGACATAGTAGAACTTTCTACTATGTCAATGATATCTAATCTATTGTATAAGTATAGAAGATACTACTTATTCCAACATTCCCAAACATGAGCATGTTTAGGGTTACATTGTGATAAGCAAAATTACAAAGACGTATAGAAACAGCTTTTATAATAATGTACTTAATTAAAGTTAATGCTATCGGTGGAACTAAGACAATTAAAATATGAGGACTGGAAAGCAATTATATATAAATAGACAGAAATATAACGTTCTTGTGTAGGAAGCCTGGGAGAGTTCACATGATGCTATTGGCGTATTTTGTGATCTTTCCAAGGCATTCGACTGTGTAGAGCACTGCACTCTGATTCGTAAACTTTCCCACTATGGTATTCGTGGGAAAGCTCTGAATCTTATAGAGTCATATCTGTCAGACAGGCTACAGAGGGTTGGAATAAATGGCAATACTTCTTCCGGGTCATTGGTAAAAATGGGAGTACCACAGGGATCAATTTTGGGACCTTTTCTGTTTCTAACATATATTAATGATCTGCCTTGCATGGTCAAAGATTTCTGCGATATTGTTTTATTCGCAGATGATACCTCTCTGATTTTTAAAGTAGATAGGAAAGACAGTGAACTGACGCATGTAAATAATGTATTATCTAAGATTTGTAAATGGTTTGCCGCTAATAATCTTCTCCTAAATTCAAAAAAGACGAAATGTTTAAAGTTTTCTTTACCAAATGTTCCTTATGTTGAACCAAACATAAAGCTTGGCCCAGATAAACTCCCTATTGACAAAGCGACAGTCTTCCTGGGAATCAAAATGGATTCCACTTTACAATGGGATCCACATATACATGATCTCTCCGGAAGACTTAGTTCTGCTGCATATGCAGTTCTTAGGATAAGACAGTTAACAGACGTAGCTACTGCTCGGCTAGTTTATTTCGCGTACTTCCACAGTATTATGTCGTATGGCGTATTGCTGTGGGGAACTGCTGCTGAGATAGAGACAATCTTTATCATACAAAAGCGTGCAATTCGAGCCATATATAAAATGGGTCCTAGGGAATCTGTGAGGGATCTTTTTAAAGAAATTGATATTTTAACTTTACCAAGTCTGTATATATTTGAAAATATTATGTATGTTCGTAAAAATTTGAGTAAATTTAAATTAAACAGTGACAATCACGATTACAATACTAGGAATAAAGATAAAATAGTGGTGCCAGGTTTTAGATTAGCAAAGACAAATAAAAGGTCCTTCTTAGGTAATTGTGTGCGGTTTTATAATAAAGTTCCCAAACATATTACAACGCTCACAGAAGGGAAATTCAAGTTGCATGTGAAAAACATATTGATTAAAAAATCCTACTACACAGTTTCTGATTACATAAACGACAAAAATGCCTGGACAATTCCGCCTCCGCCAAGCTATTGCCTGTCACCTACATAATTTAAACAAATATTGTAATAACTCTATTATATAGTATGTATGTAACACATTGTTAAAAGATGTTTAAAAGAATGGCCCCGAGTTTCTTGCCCGTTCTTCTCGCAGTGGCTCTATACAATTTATTTGCTGAACGTGGCAGTACAATGTAGAATATTTCAATACTAAAATTTGTAATTGACCTTCATAAGAGCGTCGTAGACGCCTAAATTGAATAAATGATTTTGACTTTGACTTTGACTTTGAACCTACGCAATTATAATAAAATATAAGATAGTTATACGTAAGTAAGTATAGGTACGTAACGATGAATGTATTACTGGGTTCGCAGGTCCATGGTTCGAATCCCGCCGCGGCATGGTGGAAGGGCATTTTGCGAATGCTCGCCTGGCTAGCGACCACCCTCAAGTAGAAAATCTGTCGCCAAGCACCTAACAGAGTGTTCCGCCAGCAGTCCTTGAGAGCCAGTGAAATTACAGGCACATCAAGGTGACGGGCGCAGTGCAATTCATGACTTGTGACGAAATGCAGCTGTTATAGGCAGAGGTTAAACATCGTGGCTGTTTCGGTCACAATAACATAAAACAAAATTATATAAATGCATACAGTTCACTGTTTGTTAAAGATATTGTTCAGGCTAAGCCTATAGAATGAAATTTGGCACTATGACAGCTGCCTGAAAACGCTGCTAGGTGCTTGGCAACAGATATTCTACTCGATAGGTTTCCCTAGCCAGGGAATAATAGAAAATTACCCTACCACCATGCACACGGTATAACTATTGCAGGCGATACCAGAATTCAAACCATCACCCCTACACGGTAGTCCATAGCCCCTGGGCATCATTGCTTAAATTTTCATTAACAATACGGTAAGATAGAGATTCAAAAGGTACCTAGAGACATAAGTGTTTATTGCTTGTATTCTGATGTTTTTCTGGCATCATTGCTTAAATTTTCAGTAACAATACGGTAAGATAGATATTCAAAAGGTACCTAGAGACATAAGTGTTTATTGCTTGTATTCTGATGTTTTTCTATGTGCCTGTAGGATTGCTTTAGGTAGTAATATTCCATGCATCCAGTTCTTATGCTAAGGTGAGAATTTGGTATCAAATTCGTTTTTCTGACGGTCGGTCGGTGGACTAGTGTACTAAGATAATACACTAGTCCACCTATAATCTGGAATCTAATAATCTGGAAGCTTAGTTTAACTCGGTTGCTAAATACTGCTGTCAGAATGACGATTTCAATCGGAAATCGATATTAGCAAGTTACATGATCGACCAGTTCTCGTGTGACATCAGTGATGTTTTCAAACACGTTATGGGAATCAGGTTTCAAAATTGGAGAGTGACGCCACAATAACGTCGTCTATTTTCGTGTGTCATCAGATATCTGATTTCATTGATGTAAATGATAAATCATATAACATCCTTATAAGACTACTACTTTGCCTTATCGAAAACAAGATACCATTAAAAATCATTAATACAGCTCTAAAATTTCGCTTAATCAAGTTTTGTGTCTGTTTAGAAGTCGTATCAATATTAAAAAAACCTATTATTATGTAGCAACCATGTGATACAGTACATGAACCTATCTCATTTATAAAAAATCGCTCACGCTATTTAAATATTGCGTAGTTTTTTGTTCACTCGCATGCAAAAGGAGGTCTATCCGTCCTGCACCCTCAATCTCAAATTTTTCAGACTATTTCGTCCTAAGACAACATCCGGGCATCGGCTACGTGTCCTCCAAACTACCTACATAAGTATCGCAGATAGTACTTAGTAGAAAAATTGTGTGTTTCGGTCGGCGGTTTGTGCGGTTCGGACTATTAAAACCTTCGCTATGCTAATAATTCTATTAATGAACCACTCTTTTCACTTGTTGTTCAATTCTAGAACTTCGCTTCCTTGGGCTTCAATAAAATACTCGCGCCTAATAACAATTTTGCAGACTTAATTTACTATTGCAACACTGGTTCTATATACTTGCCAAAAAATCGTCAGATCTAACCCGGGATAATTTTGTGTAGGGTTGATTAAAATTATAACATCTATCAGATATCTCAGGTACCCAAAAATTTATGACGTTGACAATTTAAAAAAGAATTAATATAACATATTATACGTAATAAATCATTATAACACCGATACTACACTAAAGTGAACACTTAAACCCTGTACGTTAATTTAATGCAAAGATTCAATATGTACCTATACAAATGGAACAGATAATCCAGATTGACTAAATTTAATTAAAAAATAAACTTACATTTTTTAATAATATACTTAAAAAAATTTGCTCCTTTATTAATTATAATTAAATTAAAAATAAGATATTATATTGATATTACACTCACAACACAAGTGATATTTTGACATGGATACTTACGAAGACACAAATTGCCTATACAGTCACGCATTCACCACCACCAATATTCATAAATATGTAGTACTTAGTCTATAAAAAATAAATAATTTTTAAATCATAATTAAAACAAATCAGAACTTGAAATTATACTCACAAGTCTTGACATGAATACTTACGAAAACACAAATTTACTACACATTGCACAGTCCATGTATTCATCAGGACCAATATTTTGAAGCGCTCGTAGCGAAGTTTACTTAGCTGTTCTCAACCGATCAGCAACGTCGCGCGCGCTCATGAGGTGGATATGACCGCTAGTGACATTACTGAGCGTTTCCGTGCTTCGGAGGGCACGCGGTCCCGGTTGTTGTCTTAGGATGGCAGTCATTACTCATTATAGCATGGTGGTAGGGCATTTTGCGGATGCCCGCCTGGCTAGCTACCACCCTCAAGTAGAAAATCTGCCGCCAAGCACCTAACGGTGTGTTCCGGCAGCTGTCCTTGGGAGCCAGTACTGCTAGGTTAGCCTGAACAACATCTTCGACCACATCATCACTTACCATCAGGTGAGATAGTGGTCAAAGGCTAACCTAATCCTATCAGGCTTAATATATATATTAGGTCCTTACATATGAAATTGGCGTTTTTCGTACTGGCCACTTTAATCACGAATTTCTCCTCTTTGGTAAGGAATTCCAAATTCAAATTTGTACAGCTATAGACTCATGTATTTGTGCTTCGATGATCGTCATTCATTTGTTTTTTTTCTTCTGTTTTTTTCTGTTTGCGTCACTCATTTTACAAAATGGAAAACCTTAAATATCGCATTATTTACGAGTATGAGTTCCGCCGTGGCACTAGTGCTGCGGAAACAACTCGAAGGGTGAATGATGTGTATGGCGGTCGTGTTGCAAAAGAAAACACAGTTCGTTTTTGGTTCCAACGTTTTCGTTCTGGAAATTTCGACCTGCAGAAAAAGCCCCGTGGACGGCCTGAGACTCAAGTTGATAATGAAGAGTTGAAGGCTATTGTGGAAGCGGATCCATCGCAAACCACGTCCGAGTTAGCTGCAGGCTGCGATGTTAGTGATAAAACTGTTTTAATTCACTTGAAGCAAATTGGGAAGATTAAAAAGCTTGAAAGGTGGGTACCTCACGAATTGACTGAAACAAACCGGCAAACGCGCGTCGACTGCTGCGTTACATTACTAAACCGGCACAATAATGAAGGTATTTTAAACCGAATCATTACCTGTGATGAAAAATGGGTTCTTTACGATAATCGGAAGCGCTCAGCGCAATGGTTAGATCCTGGTCAGCCAGCCAAATCCTGCCCCAAGCGAAAATTAACCCCAAAAAAGTTACTTGTAAGCGTTTGGTGGACTAGTGCCGGTATTGTTCATTACAGTTTTTTCAAATCTGGCCAGACTATTACGGCTGATGTCTATTGTCAGGAATTCCAAACCATGATGGAAAAGCTAGCGGCTAAACAACCTAGGCTGGTCAATCGCTCCACGCCACTGCTGCTTCACGACAACGCTAGACCACACACTGCGCTACAGACGGCTACTAAATTAGAAGAGCTTCAATTGGAAAGTCTAAGACATCCTCCGTACTCCCCGGACCTTGCTCCAACAGATTACCATTTTTTTCGAAATTTGGATAACTTCTTGCAAGGGAAAAAATTCAACTCCGATGGGGCAGTCCAAATCGCCTTCAAAGATTTTATTGATTCCCGTCCGACTGGTTTTTTTAGTAAAGGGATCAATGAACTACCTATGAGATGGCAAAAGTGCATAGAAAATAATGGTTCATACTTTGATTAATTAAATATATTATATTAAAAAATATTCGACTTTTTGTTCCTCCCATACAAAACGCCAATTTCATATGTAAGGACCTAATATAATACATGTCTTTGATTTTTGACAACGTGACTTACCTACAAATCCTACAATGTTGTTCCTTAATATAATTATTAATTACTGAAGGCACATTACTTAAATGTTATCCATAGTATATATATAAAATATTCCTCATAGACTCTAGTTCCAATCACAGAACACCTGCAAGCATTAAACAATTTTAAACTATGTAAGAAACCGATCTCCACTAACAGGGAATACTAGTGTGAAGACTAGGGACTATAAAATGATATTCTTTTTATTGTGTTGAAATGTATTTATTTTTGTATATTAGTTTTAAGAAAGTAAGTTGGTAATTTTTAAACTGTGTCCTGTAATTGGATTTTGGCTTGCACGGGATCAATAATACTCATAAATACAAAACAATGTATTTTAACTTCGTACAGAATACCGATGAACCTATTACAAGCTACAAATAAATATGTAATTACATGTAAGTCACTACAAAATTACAATGAGAGGACAAATTATAGTTATGTGCAGGATATTTTTTTTTTTACCAAAAAATGGCAACGACTTCAACACTCAAATGTGTGAAATAATTTGAAGTCGGCACCATGATGGTTCAAAAGTACCTATTATAACAAAATTGTGCTCATGGTAACGACTTCGACAAGTTATTTCACACATTTGAGTGTTGAATCGGGCCATTGTTTGGTCAAAAAAAATTTGCACCCTTTTTGTGACCCTTGCTACTTATGGGATCGATTGTCATTCACAGTCATCATCAAGATAGGAAAATACTTTTCAGTTATTGGAGTGTAACTCAAAAACGGCTTTACAAAATCACAAACAAAACAAAATAAAAAACTGCTTTGATTTTTTTGAACCGATTTTGATGAAGTTTAACAAGGCAAGCATCAGCTTTCAAATAAAAAAATAACCATAAAAATCGGTTCACCCAGTCAAAAGTTTTGAGGTAACAAACATTAAAAAAAAAACTTATTGAGTGCCTCATCCTTTTTTGAAGTCAAATAATAACAAATATTTTTAAAATATTTTATGAAAACATCAAATTAATATTTAAATAAAACACTTAAAAAATACAAAAATATATCTAGTGACAATTCCGCCTAATTTTCCTGTTAAGCCAACGTGACGTCACAAACGCCGGGCCAACTACGAGCGCACGATCGAGAATTCTGAATTCTCGATCGTGCGCTCCTAGGGTCAAGACCTCCTGAGGATGCTTCGTGTAGAATCGAAACGCGTTGAAAATTCTACCGGTTTGGCTGCGTGGCGTTTGTGACGTCACGTTGGCTTAACAGGAAAATTAGGCGGAATTGTCACTAGATTTTTGTATTTTTTAAGTGTTTTATCAAAATATTAATTTGATGTTTTCATAAAATATTTTAAAAATATTTGTTATTATTAAATATGGATTTACGCAAAGTAACGCCTGAATCTATTTATTACTTTTTGAAGTCGTTAGAAAATGTGTAACTCCAGCTCAAAATTAGCTGACCGCAAACCTTACCGCAGGGCGGGCGTGGTTTAAAAGTGTACCGTTTGGCGCAACCACATTACCAATCGGATGCGATCATCCAATGATGCGATTCCAAGCGCTAAATCAATTAAATAAACTTATCCATTTGAATTTGAAAGATTGTGCGTGTTTTGATTGTGAATTTGATGAGTTCGAAATCAAAGCCGTAACTGTATGAGATTTACATGTCTCTACATATTTATTCGTAGATTACAAGCAATGACACCTATCAAAGTAAAACTAGAGATAGAACACTGGCTATGCTATGACATTCCACGGCTCGCCCGCTTGTATTGTTGGTGTAACCTGAAATTAAAATATTGCGTGAGCAGAAGTCATGGTTGCATGTCATAATTTCATTGATTGAATGTTTAATCAATGAGATGCTTATATAGAGGACCCCGTAACCCAGCCTTTTTCCAGTCCCGTAATTTTAGGAATAAACCTATATCAATAAGTATATATTTCAAATTCTTATATGGGCTACATAGGTACGGGTAATGACTTCATAAAAGAGGGTGTCAAAAAAAACTGATATAATCGAGTAGAAGCATGGAACGAATCGTAATATACAGAGTTATTGGTTAATGGCTAACAACATCTTAGGGTTGACTTCTGCTAGTGCTAACAAACATCTTGATATGGGTTTTTTATGGAAAGTTTTTTTTTTGTTTTTGACGGAATAAGCACGATGACCACCGGATGTTAAGTCTCTTGTGCCTGTAATGTATTATTTCATATTATTATTACTTTGCTCGATGTAAAAACTCAAAGGAAGCGCGGCGCAGTGTTGCCGCGGCGTGGGCTCTTGGCTCGTAGTAGATAAAAGCAAAAAAAAATTATAATAATAATTAATTATTTTTTTCATAACAAAAAACATCTCAAACTTTTTGGTAGGACTAGTAGAAGTCAACCCTAAGAGGTTGTTGGTATTGAGATAACCATGTACCTATAAACAAAAAATATTAAATTAAATAGGTACAGCCCAAATCCTAGATCGTGGCAAGCCACTAGTTGGTTAGAATCCAAATTCCATGGGTACACTACATCTACAGTGTTTAACTTATTTGCTTTTTCAATCATACGATAGATACAGGGTCATGAATGTAGTAAAAAATCTAGATATCTAGTATAAAAAAAAAACAAATTTCATGCAGTTGAAAGATATAGTTATTGATATATTACTTTTTTCGTGTTTACGAGTGTATAATTCATTTTTGTAACCTCCAGTTCTTAAGATAATACACATCGCGGAAGCGCGTCAAATTAAGAAATAATTATCTGAATTAATAAAAATATATAATGGAAGAATGTTGCAATAAATAATTCACCTGTTTCGTAATATCATCTTCGCAAGCCATTCTGATACGGGCGCAGGTAGCCGGCGCCTGGAGGTCAAATTCTGGAGAAGCACCGGACTCCAAGCGAGCTGCTTTTATAGCTTCTTTTATGGCGAAGTATACCGAAGAAGCCAGGAATAACGGTGGTTCTCCGACAGCCTTGAAGAAAATTGCAGTTTAATTTATAACATACTCAGCTGGCCTAGCATAGACTCGAGATAAAGAATGTATCTCCTGATTTATACGCTTAATTTTATACCCTGATTTTATAAAACTTTTGATATTTCCGTGGAAATATGTCTCTGTTTTATTTAAATAATTGACATTGAACGTGGATAAAATGGTCTCTTTGAATTTGAAAAGCCTTAATCCTTCCTAGGAGGTAGGTAAGTACATAATTAGTAATTGAATAATTGGTATAATGTCGCGTGTGTATTGTAATTTACACTATAAGTAAATCCTGTGTATGTAACACCTTCGATAACTACATCACTTATCTACTATTACGTGTCGCTATATAGCGGTCAAAGGAAAGTTCAGTGAAAAACTAAAGGAAAAGCCAATATTGATAAACCCTCGTTAGATTAATGTAAGTACATTGTTCTGTATAACGATACTAAATAGAGAGAAAGGATTTTGGCGTGGAAAAAAACAGTGCAGCAAAGAGTCGGAGAATAGAAAAAAAAACTAGGATGATGTTACCCTTAGTCTTTCCCCTGAGATGCATCCGGTCCGTGCTAGGCCCTTACGTGTAATTATAAACAAACAGGTATGGCTGTATGTTAATAGTTCTCATGAAACAGGGGGCGAGCCCGTTGACATGAACTATTTCATACTCTGGACTATAAGAAAACTTCATGTAGGAAAATCTATACAACTTGCTGCACCCGGAGACATGACCTGATTAAGACATGACAGTCGTGTCTGCCACGAAACTTATGCGAAAATCTGACCATTTTATAATTATTACAAATGTAATATATGTATTTACCTTCGATGAATATACAGCTCTTGGATTAGGAGCTCCCTTCAACAAAGAAACATTGAACTCCTTTGGTATATCAGAAAACGTTGGTATTTTATACGCTCCGGGTCCTCGAGACAACGCTTCACCTTTTGACGAGAACACCATCTCTTCAATGGTATAGAATCCATATCCTTGCATAAAGGCACCTTCGATTTGACCAATGTCTATAGCAGGGTTCAAGCTCGATCCAACATCCATCACTATATCAGTCCTTAGAACCTGGTGATTGCCAGTCAAACAATCTATAATGACTTCAGAGCAAGCCACTCCATACGTGAAATACTCAAACAAGTTTCCGGAATTCGTTTTTGGATCATATTCGATCTTGGGAGCGGCGTAAAACCCAGTCGCAAACAGGCTTACTCGGTCTACATAAGCTGAAGAAATCCATTCTTCCCATTTTCCTTTGGGGTTCTTCGCCTTGTAAGGTGCCAGTCTCTTATTAAGTACGTTGCAAGCTTCCACAACAGCCATTCCGTATAGATCTGAGCTGATGCTTCCGGCAGTTGGTGAACTGTTTGGCACTTTATCAGTTGCCATGTCACTGATATGTATTTTGTTATGGTCTACTCCCAAAGCTCTGGAAGCTACTTGAATCATTTTCGTGAACAAGCCCTGGCCCATTTCGATGCCTCCTATTGACAGCAAGACCGAGCCATCATTGTATACCAGAAGCAGAGCGCCCGCTTGCATGAGAATATCCACTTGAAATGAGATTCCATATTTGGTTGGGACTATAGCTATGCCCATCTTCTTCCATCGGTTCTTTCTGAAATAAAATAGAATCCATTTAGTCACATGCAGTAAGAGTACCTAATTGTTTTGTAATACCCTCTTTAAAGAATCCGTCAATTTCGGTAAATCATACCGTCACTATTTATTTGAACGAGCAGCGCTCAAGTTCAACCTTTAGGACGAATATTTCAGTTTCATCAAGGTTGTAGCTAGGTTTGGTAGGTAATTATTTTAAATGCTTTTGTTATTCTCTAGTGTCAATTATTATTGCTTGAAATCAAAATTTTTCGGTGGCACATTATTCTATGCGTTATCCCATTCGTTGAGAATATTAAATAATGAAGTTATCAATAATACCGACATATTACTGTACCTACGAGTAATTTTAAACTAGTTTTTGTTGATGGTCTAGCCTGTGATCAATATCTTACCTGATGGTAAGTAATGAAGGGGTGGAAGATGCAGATAATGCTAATCTAGCATTACTGGCCCTCAAGGATATCTGCCGGAACACACCGTTAGGTGCTTGGCGACAGATTTTCTTCTTCAGGGTAGTAGCTAGCCAGGCGCGCAATCTTAATATGCTCTATCACCATTCTATAATGACCACCATACTAAGACAGCAAGTGGATCAGCGGCGGATAAACGTGTTACTACATGTACGGAAGCGCTCAGTACACCCCTGGGTGACAGCAATATGTACCTAATAGACGACACGGAAAGAATGCTACGAGATGCTTATAAAGTGGAATAGTGTATTCCACAAGTAGGGAATTTTTAGATTGAGGCATATTGGGAGTGGTACCTACTCACAGCTTATTTAGCGGCCTAATGTGTACTTTACCTAGCGCTAATGCTAGGTTAAGTCCACATGAAATTATGAATATGAAATATGATTCTAAACTTAAAAAATCTAAATATATCTATATAAAGACTAAGCTACCTGCCTGTTAAATTCCTTCACCATCGTTTTCCTTTTATAATATTTCGACAATTCAATACACTCTCTCCAACACCTCTGAATAGTGCAATACGTCAATGACTGATTATAATGAGTCAGTGATCCTTCTTCATACATATTAAGCTCTGCTATTTCTTCATAAGGCTTCCCTAAAGTTTCTGCTATTTGTCTTATCATAGCTTCTGCTGCCATCATCGCTTTGGGTGCTCCAAAGCCTCGGAAGGCTGTGTTTGAAGGCATGTTCGTTTTGCATATCCAGCCGCTGACCTCTATGTTTGGTATGACATAGCAGTTGTCAACATGCATGATGGCTCGTTCCATCATCTGGAAATACAAATTGCAATTTATTTTTTATTTGAGTCTTCGAAGACAGACAGACAACTATAAAAAATCTAAGAACAACAATTTAAAGAAGCTGGGCTTCTGAGCAAGCAGCAAAACTAAGCAGTAGAAAACTGTACAGATTTTAGTTTACACGTGGAATTAGATCATGCTCGGTCGATACTTATACGCTAGTATTTATAAGCTAAAGTTTGCGACAAAACATGTATCGGCAAAAAATAAATAAGGATTCATCAAGAAAACCGTTGCGGACATTTGTATCTATCGTTTGAAGAATAAATCACATCAAGTCAACAAACCTGACAGAAACCGTGCGATATGAAAATTCCTCTATGTCAGCGGTTACTAACTATTCTGGTATACTTTGCAAGAGACAAATTAAGGTACCTCCGTTTTTGCAACAATTCGACGAATCCGATAAGATGATACCGATTGATGGGTATTCTTACCCATCAATCGGTATCATCAGCAAATCATTATTTTCAAAAATATCTATCCATCCATGTCAACACTAAGATACCCTGTCATCTGAGTAGGTACCCATATACCTAATTGGGTTAGGAACAACGCGAGATGTTGTGTTTTATTATTATAAAACTACACATGCCGAGATTCTAACATATCTATTACCGTAATTACACATTTAAAGACTATGATACTCCATTCTTATCCATCCGACTTTTTGGTTCGAAATATTTTAGTAATTTTCTACCCGTGAAACGTTAGTACAATACAATCACTTTGGTACTTACGGAGCAAGAGATATCCATAGAATTTCCCGCATTGCAGTAAATTTCAAACTTGACAGCGTTTATCTTTCCATGTTCATTGAAAGCCACCTTATAGTTGATAAGGCAAGGATGCCTGTAACCAGTGACTTGCATATCTTCGTCTCGGTCCAGGACTGCTCGTACAGGCTTCTTCAGTTTGTAAGCAGCGATAGCAACGGGTAGAGCTAAAATTGTCGCTCTAGTCTCTTTGCCGCCGAAACCTCCTCCAATTCGCTTTACTTTACATACAACTTTGTGGTTCGGTATCCGAAGCGTTTCTGATGCTATTTGCTGAAACAGGAATAAAGTTTATTTTTAACGGAGCATGAGAAGGTTCTCAATACGTCTATATTTTTTTTGGGTGACGTCATAACTTTTTAGAGAATGTTCCGATTTATTTTTACAAAAAAGAAGAAGGTACTCAATTCCTCTGTTTTTATGTTTGTTATCTCAGAACTTTTGACTGGGTGAACCGATTTTGGTGATTCTTTTTTTATTTGAAAGCTGGTGCTTGACTTGTGGTCATTTATTTATTTTCAAAATCGGTCATGCCGTTTATGAGTTACACTCCAATAATTGTAAAGTATTTTCCAATATTAATGATATAGTCATTGACAGTGAATAATAATCGATCCCATATGTAGCAAGGGTTACTAAAAAGGAGGAAAAAAATGTTTTACCTAAAAATGGAACTGACTTCAACACTAAAATGTGTGAAATAACTTGTCGAAGTCGGTACCATGCGCACATTATTGTGATAATAGGTACTTTTTAATCATCATGGTACCGACCTCATATCTAGTTATTTCACACATTTGAGTGTTGAAGTCAGTTACATGTTTTGTTATTTTTTTTATATATGAAAGCTGGTGCTTGTCATGTAAATGCCGTCCACATGTCAGTGAGATCTAAGGAGTATTATTTGGGTTGTTACTAATAGAGACTTAGCATCCGGGTGGATGACGTCGTTCTTTTCTATTGTTAATTATTTTCTACTATGCGCATGGGTCAATTGGTTTTGTCTACAATGATGTTGTACTCTCTTCTTTTAACTTTACGATGTAAAATGAAAAAAAAAACTAAAAATGGAACCGATTTCAACACTCAAAAGTGTAAAATAACTTGTTGAAGTCGGTACCATGATGGTTCAAAAGTACCTATTATCGCAATATGGTACTGACTTCGACAAGTTATTTTACACTTATGAATATTGAAGTCGGTTCCATTTTTAGGTAAAAAAATCTCACCTTTTTAGTCAATTCTTACGGGATCGGTTATCATTCACTGCATCAAGATAGGAAAACACTATTGAGTTATTGGAGAGGAACTCGTAAGCGGTTGGGCCGAATTTGATGAAATTTAAATGGACACGGGAGGCATTAGCTTTCAAATAAAAAAAGAATCGGTTCAACCAGTAAAAAGTTCTGAGGTAAAAACATAAAAAAGAAAAAAATGCTGGCGAATTGAGAACCTCCTCCTTTTTTTGAAGACGGTTAAAAAACTGTATACGATGGTTTGATTTATTTACTTTTTAGTGCATTTTTTGATGTAGAATAAGTAATATTGTTTGATGTACATTTTATTTTATTTAAAATTTAACTATCCCTAATATTTTCTTATTGAATAGAGTGGGGAAATGCTAAAATAAAAAAAATATAAGTAAGATTTTGGAGACATGTTATGGATTGCCACGCATGCCTTTCATTGTTCTTAGCTGTAGCAAAGAGCTACTGCTAGTTGTACTAGCTAGTTTCACCGTAAGGGCATTTTTGAAAATGATCGGCTATCCCTCCATAGTAGAAAATCTGACACCAAATATCTAACTTTGTGTTCTGGCAGCTACCCTTGGGGGTGATCATTAGGTGAGATGGTGGTAGAAAACCAGAACGGATAACTGAACTCTTAATATTGAAAGTAGGTACCAAAAAAAATTATGTAGGTATGATGTGCCTAGTAGTGGTACACTACAAATTAATAAAACGGTGGAAAAATTGGTGAGTTAGAACTGGAAGTCAAGCAACTGGGTTTGCCGTAGGTATACCAAAGTAAATACAATTTAGAACATGTAAACATTCTGTAATCCGTGTACCTTCTGATATAAGATGTATACTGTAAGAGTATACTTACTCAAAATATAAGTTAAGGAGGTTTGGTATCATGTCGGCCGTAAAATTTAAGTCAAAACCTTTACAATATGACCATGCTTTGTGTTAGCGACATACATAATACCACCTTATAGGAATGATAACGATAAAATACTATGATTATTTTATGCTATCGTGGTACAAGCACGAGGCCCACCCGGTGCTATGCGGTAACCTCTGCTACACGATGCAGTTGGTCATAAGTGGCGTCTTGAGCTGCGCCCTTCACCTTTAAACATAAAGTTGTCGCACAGGCTGTGCGCCTATGGAACGCACTCCCTGTCACAATCAGACGTGCCCAATCTCTCAATATTTTCAGATCGCAGGTCACCAATTTCTATCTCTCCACTCATAATTAATATTGTTCCCTGACGTCATTTTTTTTTATTTTATTTTATATAACTTTATTTCTCTAATTTGTTAAATGTTTATGATTATTGTGTATATATCAAACTATATATATATATATATATCATGTGTGTAGGTATATATATTATATAATATATATTGTACTATATATCATATACTATGGTTTTATATTTATGTAGCTTATTTATACTGTAAGACATCAATTTATATTATGTACTTGTTTATGTATTCGAGAAATGCACCACCCTCCCTGCTCAAAAAATTATTCTCTGTCCATCCAAAGGTTGTCTGGAAGAGATCGCTTTTAGCGATAAGACCGCCCTTTGTACCTTACTATTGTTATTGTTTCTTTGTAATTTCCTGTTCTTTGGTGTTAATAAAGAGTTATCGTATCGTATCGTATCGTTGTTAGTTCTCAAGAGCATGTAATGAACCGGCACTCGTGCCCTTCAAACGGGAAAACAGTAATGTGAGATAGGTAATGCATGGCGCTAGAAATTGGTATGGTGGCAGTACTTCCCCAGACGAACTCCCACGAAGAGTTCTACTGCTACTAAATTAATATAACTTACTCAGTAATGAACTATTTAATTATAATTTTAATATACAAATTTTTACACCATAGAATATAACTTAACTACAGAGTTATTACATACAGGGTTATTGGTAAAATGCTAACAACCTCTTAGGGTTGACTTGTGCTAGTCCTAAGATACATTTTGAGATAATTTTTTATTTGTTTGCATTTTCTTTTTTAATATTTTTATTTTCTTTTGTGTTTTTTTATGTTTTTGACTGAATAAGCACGAGGACCACCTGCTGTCAAAAGTCTCTTGTGCCTGTAATGTATTAATTCATATTTTTATTACTTTGCTTGATGTAAATATTCAAAACTCTATTCGAAGGGAGCACGGCGCGGTCCAGTGTTGCCGCGGGGCGCACTCTTAGCTCGGAGTAGGCATTAAAACACAAAAAAACTTTTTTTTTCTAATAGAAAAAAACGCCTCAAAAAGTTTCTTAGGACTAGTAAAAGTCAACCCTAAGAGGTTGTTAGCACTTTACCAATAACCCTGTATAAATTCTGTACTAAAAGCAATATGATGATACCTACTAAAGGTAACCTTTTTTTTTTTTTTTTTAACGTGTGAAAAATGCATTTACGCATTCCCGTCCATCCCGGGGAAGGTGGCCGGGATATGTCGGGCTCGACACCAACTACTCCCACAGCAGCAAGTGCCCCTACCGACTAAATAACACACGGTGTTCAATCTCTACCGCTTTTCGGCGGGATCGCAGGGTCGCTTTAGCACTCAACCACGAACCCGCCACGGTTGTCCGTTGCCGGACCCCTCCTGGGGTTCTACCCCTCACGACGCACCAGAACACATGGCACGTCGCTACCACCCGGGGACCAAGCCCGCAAATGGGCGCCAGACGACCCCGCTTCCGACGCCCAAGGTCCCCCTGCGACGGGTCAGATGAGTAGCCCCGTCGCCTGCTACTTCGGCCGCAGAGGATAGGGAGAGCGGCGCCTCGCTATACCAACACTCCTCCTCCCCTGCGGCCCCTCCGCGTCCGCCATCCAACGGTGGCGGCCCCGCCGTGGCCACGGAAGGTAGGGAGAGCGGCGCACCGTGATACCGGCACTCCTCTCCCGCCGTGGCCCCTCACCGTCAGCTGTGGTGTCGCCCATACAACACCACAGCCCGCCTCAGATGCGGTGCTGCCCATACAGCACCGCAGCCTACCCGTTGCCGCTCCAGTCTGAACTTAGAGGCAAAGCCCAGTGGAGCGGCCCCTCTGGGGCCGGCCGACTGCCCAAGTCAGCTCGGCCCCTGGTTCCTCTTCGCTTCACCGTAGGTGACGAAGCCACGGCTACTAAGCCCCACCGCCACGACAAGGCGGGAACCCTTCGGGGGGCTACTAAAGGTAACCTGGCCTATAGTAGGTATTTTTATCCAGACTCAGAAGTATAAAACCCCGGTAAGGCGGATGAATTAATGCAAACAGCAGCGACATCGCCTTCTTTACGAGGCCTTTTAACAACTAGTACATCAGTGTTCTATCGATCAAAGTGACCGATTATATATATGCCTTTTTATGCTTGGTAGATTTTTTTTGCCAGGCCTTTACCACTATCTCACCTGATAGTAAGTGATGATGTGTTCGAAGATGTTGTTCAGGCTAACCTAGAGTTACTAGGTTTTATGTTTGTAGCAAGTATCTATACATACTTACAGCGATTTCAGCTGGGTTTTGGGTTGTCGCAACAATTTCCAACTCGTCTTCTTTTCTAACCGCGTATGCTGATATGGTTTCCAAGTAAAAATGTTCTTGAGCTCCACTTCTCACTTTCCCTTCTACTACATGCTTAGATTTATTTAAAGCTTCATCTACATCACCCTTTTTAAGTTTTCGGGGATATCCATCAAAGAATGATTGATGTGCTATAGCATCTTCTAAAGTAACTATTACTGGAGAGATCTGTTCATAATGAATAATAATCATGTCTTTGGCTTTCCTGGCTATCTTTTCTGATGTAGCAACAACTGCTCCTATCACACAAGCACGGCTTGTGACACATTTCTTAACAAATATTTGTTCATCTTTAAATATTGGACCCAACTTATTGCATTCATCATCTAAATCAGCAGCTGATAGGAATGTTATTACTCCTGGGACCTGCAAAGCTTTGCTAGCATCAACTGATTTTATTTCAGCATGTGCTTCGGTGCTAAACACTAAAGTGAGATACAATTCTCCTTCTAAGTGTGGAATATCATCGCAGTAAATAGCTTCTCCTGTGGCTTGCTTTAACGCTGAGGCATGTTGTATTGGTTTACCAACTGCGTCTGAAATCATTCTGTCTCTATTCACTATCTCAAAACACTGAGAACTAATCGGTTCCACCAAGGATATCTCTTCTGCACCGCTTGTAATATCTTTAATACTCGCAATGGTTTCCAAGTTGTTGATTCGCAGCAATTTTGATTGCACGTGCAAATAAAACCTGAAGAATAAACTAAGACATAGGGATTTCCTATATTCAGCCATTCCTCCAGGAACTGAATTATTTAATTGTAATTCTTCAGTTAGAGAATCGAAAACCGCCTTTAGCATTTGATCATTCCAGTGTTGTCCAACTAATAGTTTAGAAGTTTCTGTAACGCATTTAGTTGTTGGTCCCATTCCACCGAAACATAATTTTGATTCGGATACAATATTTCTATTATCAAATTTTATGTTAAATGCTGCGGTTACAATAGAAATATCATCATCACGTCTTCGAGCTTGTTTGTAAGCTTTTACATATTGATTAGATTCCGTGAATGGTAACTCGACAGAAACCACTACTTCATCGTTTTCTAAGGCAGTTTGTCTATATCCCGTAAAAAAAAATTCGTCTATCACAACTCTTCTGCTGCCTCTTTTATAACTGCATACGTTCAGAATAGCCGATGATGCCATCAAAATAGGATTAAGATCAGATATAGGACTGGCAGTTACTATATTTCCAACTAGTGACGCAACATTTCGTACTTGTGTACCAGCAAACCAATGTAGCATATCTTTTATAGCCTCAAACACCTTTCCTTCGGCGGGTTTACTTTGCATTTGCCTTCGTAAAAAATTTAGAAGCTCTGTCAACGACGTAGCAGCGCCTACAACTACACCTTCATTGTTGAATTCACAAAAAGTCATCTCGGATATAGAAGATGGTGACAATAATACTGGATATACCCTCTTTTTGAACTTAGTTTCCACTCCTATTTCTGTGTTTCCCATAACTATTTTAGAGTAAGGAATTTTAGATTTTAATAAAAGCAGGTCTTGTATGTTGTTTGGTCGTATCCACATAACATTTTCATCTTTAAAAGCTAAATAGGAGTCATCAAAATCGGAATTCAACCTTAGCTCTGGTGGAAAAATTGGTTCTTGTGAACTGTCATATGGGAGAAATTTAGATCGTTCGAATAACTGATTGGGTACATCATCATCAATGTTTTTGTTGCGACAACAGTCTTTCCCCATACTGCAGGGTGCACTACCATTAATATTTGATGATCCATTAGTATAATGTTTTTCCCAACCCTCCATGAATGTTTTGAAACCTTCAATAATAGGTCTATAACCGGTGCATCTGCACAAGTTTCCTTGAAGGGCAGTATCGATATCGTCGTATTTGATATTCTTCTTATCTCGGAGTAATGCGTACATTGACATAACGATACCCGGAGTGCAGAAGCCACATTGAGATCCGTGAGATTTCGCGATCCTTTCTTGGACTGGGTGTAGTTTCTCTTGCACAGTTCCAATACCCTCAACAGTGGTGACTGCCACCCCATGCATTGCACACAGTGGAGTTAGGCAAGCATTTACTGCCATATGTCTGAAGTTACACGAAATATTTTAGAATTAAGGATGTCATAGAACATTTACTGAGTACTAATGATGAATGATCGATATTCAGTTTATCATGGGTTTGTCAAAATGATTGATTATATTAATTGTTTGAAACAATGTATTTTCTCTATCATCCTGAGGGGTTAACGTTTATCTCATTTGGGTCAAGATCTACTTACATATCGGTAGAAGAGTTTTATAATAGGTATTAAGCAATGACATTGTACAGCTGTTCAGTAAACGATAAATCAAGATCGTGGTCATCACATTTTTCCAGCAGTGAAATAAATTTTGTGACGCATTGGGTACTTCGGAAAGCTAACAAAACTGTCGTATGAGTACGCACCTACGCATTAAATCCAACTAACGTGATATATATAAACATTTTTCGGAAGGGTAGTAGGGTAGGGTGATAACCGGGGATTTCAGTTAAGGACTATGATTTCAATCGACCTCATACATTTCTTTTCACTCATGGCTGATATCACTATTCAATTGAAAAGGATACTTGACGCGATCTTCATGTCGGATATACTTGGAGACCATAACGGTACACGCGCCGCAGCCGCCTTCCCCACAGCCATACTTGGTGCCAGTCAGGTGCAGCTTCCTCCGCAGGTACCAAAGTAGGGTACATTCTGGGTCTGGGTGGGGCTCAGTTACCTGGAAAGCACGTGAAAAATCTGTCAGTGACATAAAGTAATGTAACATACTTAGATTATAGTTAGTAAAATATGGATATTGCATAAAGAACGATTGACCCACACCAAAATTAGACGGATATGGATGGTAATTTGCTTAAGGACAAGTCTACTACGACATTATGAAGTAAGGTTATCTAGGTATCTTCTTTTAATATTTTAAAATGATGAGATCTTGATGAGACGGATTGGTCCTCTGTGATAAGGGTCACGCCTATCCATTGTAGTTACAGTGTCACCTTTCCCCGTTCTGCTTGACACTTTTTTTTTTATGTAATGGGTTGGCAAACAAGCAGACGGCCCACCTGATGGTAAGCGGTTACCGTCGCCTATGGACATTTGCAACACCAGGGGCGTCACCAATGCGTTGCCGACCCTGTAAGACTCTTTTAACACCTTTTTTGAAGAAATCCATACTGTAGCCCTGCGGAAAAACGCTAGATGGAAGATCATTCCACATTTTGCAAGTATGCGGTAAGAAGGAGCGCATAAATCGAGCTGTGTGAGACTTCCAGGACTCGATTATGTGTGGATGAGCTTTTAACCGGTGACGCGAGGAACGGTGATAGAATCGCGATGCCGGTATAAGCTCAAACAGCTCTTGGGAGCATTCCCCGTTATAGAGCCTGTAGAGTATGCAGAGCGAACCGATGTCTCTACGGAGGCTCAGTGGCTCAAGGCGGTCAGAGAGCTCGGAGTCGTCGACAATTCTTACCGCTCGACGCTGAATAGCATCGAGAGACTGGAGTTGGTACTTTGGTGCGCCATTCCAGAGGTGAGAGCAGTACTCCATGTGAGGGCGAACTTGAGCTTTATAAAGCAGAAGTCGCTGGCTCGACGTGAAGTACCGCTTTGCCTTATTAAGCACACCAAGTTTCTTGGAAGCCAATCCAGCCTTACTCGCGATGTGACATCGGAACTGGACATCTTTAGAAATGTCGACGCCAAGAACTCCAATACTCTCTGCGATTTCTAGGGGAACACCCTGAAATTGCGGAGCGATGATGAAGGGGGTCTTTTTCGCGGTGAAAACGCATGCCTGAGTTTTTTTGGGGTTGAATTGGACAAGGTTCTGCTGTCCCCAATGAGAGACGAGTTCCAATGAACCCTCAACTTCAGACACAAGACCAGTTCTGCTTCCTTCTACTTCGATGCGAGGGGATTAGCACGGCCAGAATATTGCGCATTGCCCGTGCTATCATCTGCATAGCAATGCATGTTACAGATTTGTAGCATGTCATTGATATGCAGAATAATTAGCGTAGGCGATAACGCTGATCCCTGAGGGACGCCAGCATTAATCGGCATGGGATCGGAGCAAGCTCCGTCGCAAACGACACGAATGCTCCGTCCAGATCAGACAGAGTCAGACTCACTGTCGAACAGAGCTCGGGGACGGACGCGTCCACTCACCGCTCCTGCCGCTCTTGCCTATTTTGCCGCGCAAGGCAAGTCTTATATTCTTGCGCCGGCAAGACAGGCCACACCCGCAACTTGCCCTACAGGTTGCCTAGATGAGAGTTGCGGCAAGCTGCGCAAGCTACAAGCTGCAATAAACAAGGAGGAGCAAGTTACCGCAGGGCACCGCAGGTTGCGTAAGTTGCAAGCTGCAGCAAGAAAGTTCACGCTACCGCAAGGTGCTGCTAGTTGCGCAAGTTGCTAGTTACAGCAAGAAAGCAACAAGGTGCATGTTGCGGCAAGATCCAGCAAGTTGCAGCAGCAAGAAAATAAGGAAGTGCAAGTTGCTGCTAGGTACCGCAAGTTGAGCAAGTTATAGTGATTCTGGAATACTCCCAATACTAAGGGACTTCATAAAAACAAAAATATG
Source organism: Plagodis pulveraria (assembly GCA_963890685.1). Taxonomy (NCBI): domain Eukaryota; kingdom Metazoa; phylum Arthropoda; class Insecta; order Lepidoptera; family Geometridae; genus Plagodis; species Plagodis pulveraria. Next base: position 18,443,880 of record OY982958.1, on the reverse strand, counting down.
CCTAACATGAAGCTAAAAGAATTGATTCGGACTCAATCTGACTCGGATCTCGTTCAAGGTCAGATTTCTGCTGATGAAGCAATGGACATAACAGCCCCGTGTAAAAGAAAAAGAGGAGAATCAAACATTGCAAAGTCGCAACAACACCTTCAAGGTATGCTTGAGAACTTTATGGGTCGACAAGAAACACTTATGACAAAAGTCATGAATGACATGGCTGACCTTAAGGTGCAGAATACAAGTATTCAAAACAGTGTTATCAGCATAAATGACAATTTCCTAAAAATGCAGGATAAAATAATGAGCCTAGACAGTGAGCAACGAATCGTAATCAAACGGGTCACTAAACTTGAGAGGTCGGTTGAGGACCTACACAATATGTCTCGTTCTTCCTCGGTCGAGATAAGAAACATACCATTTGTTCTTAAAAATGATAAAGAACCCATTGAATCAAATACTGAACTGTTAGCCTCTGTTCTTAATTTAAGCAAAGAGCTTAAGGTTGCTGTAGAGTCCAAAGATATCCGCGATATATATAGGCTTCCGGGGAAACCAGGGATTACAAAGCCAATAATAGTGGAATTTCACTCCGTCCAACTAAAGAGTGCTATCCTACATGCTTACAAAGCCTATAACAAAAATAAAGATAAAGGAAACAAGCTCAACAGCAAACATCTAGGCATCAATGGCCCTAGTGTGCCGATATTTGTAGATGAACATTTGTATCCCAGCGTAAAGAAATTATTTTTTCAAGTGCGAGAGTTTGCTAGATCCAAAAGCTATAAATACTGCTGGACTAAAAATGGAAGAGTCTACCTGAGGAAGGATGATGGACATAACCACATTTTAATCAAATCGGAACAGCAACTTAAGGAACTTAACCTGCCATGACTCGTCTTGATGCAATGGGTAACCCATAACAAAGGTCAAGTAAGCATGGTATCTACCTACACTATAATAAGTATTTTAATCGTTAGATATAATTTAGTATATGTATATTCTATAAATGTAAACAAGGTGCATAAGATATATAAAAATATAATAGTATTGTTGCCATTCATCCATTCATCACACATCAATTACATTTTTACACTTTCACGATCAAATATAACACAACATACAAATACACTTTTATTCAAACATATGCCCATGATCAAATGTAATTACTCGAACACCGTCAAAATTAACTTGTCATATAGGTACATCTTCTGTGTAACGCCCATAAACTCGACATCGCAAAATAGAGATCTTCTTTGTCAAACATTTAAATCAAACTTATTTTATTCTTTCGCTTATGATGATAGATAACATTAATGCAGTTGGTGAAGACCTGGAAGATCTAGGACTTGCGAATTCGTATATGTATTTACCAGAAGAATGTGAAAAACTTGTTGATTGGTCAAGTAATTCATTGAATTTTATCCATTTAAATATCCGTAGTATTAACAAAAACTTAGATGAATTTGTAGTATTACTCACTTCGTACAGATTTTCCTGTGATGTTATTATCCTTTCTGAATGTTGGTTACTAAAATGTCCTTACTTACCAACTCTAGACGGCTTCACGTCGCATCACACCAATAAACAAAAGAATCAAAATGATGGTGTGGCAATTTATGTCAGAGATGAATTAAATTGTAACATAACTGAGCCAAGTTTCACGGAGGGCAGCTGTTTGTTATGCAAAATTAATAACGAGTATACTATTGTTGCGATATACAGATCTCCTTCGTACAAAACAATAGGCATTTTTGTGGAAAGTCTCAACACTGTTTTGTCTGACCTAAAAAATGTTACAAATGTGGCCATAATGGGAGATGTAAATATAGACATCAAGCCAACTAATAATGATCGTAATTCGAATGAATACTTAAATTTAACTGCTGAACATGGGTTTTTGCCTAGTCACGTGTACCCAACTATAGGAGATAACTGCTTGGATCATGTATTACTCAAGCAATGTTCCAATGCAAAAACATTCGTGATTCAGACTTCTGTCACAGATCATTTTCCTGTTCTACTCAGTATAGCTAGGAAAACACCCGTCTCTAAAATACCTGAGATTAAAACTAAGATTAACTATAACGGTTTACTAAATGATCTCAAAATTACTGATTGGTCTATTATTCTCAATTCACAAGACCCAAACGACTCAGCGCTACTTTTTGTGTCAATAATAATGTTATTAATTCAAAAACATTCCAATCAAATAAAAGTTGCAAGTAGAAAAAGAATCATTAAACCTTGGATTACCCCTGGCTTACTGCGCTGCATCCGAAACCGGGACAGATTACACAGAAAATTGAGAAAAGATTCGGATAATATCTCGTTAAAACTTACGTACACACGTTATAGGAACTATTGCTCAAATTTACTAAAAAAACGTAAACGTGAGTACGAGATAGAAATGTTGCAAAAGTCTAGTAGGGATACAAAAGCTACCTGGAAAGCTATTAAAAAAATCACAAATACTGTAAATAAGACAATAGTCCCAACAGAAGTTTTAATTAATTCCCAAAATCCAATGCTCTCAGTAAACAATATTAACAATTATTTTGCTAACATAGGAAAAAACCTAGCCTCTACAATTCAAGAAATAAATCAAACAGATCAATCTCAACGAAGTAGTGCATCACCTGTGAACTCATTTGCTATTATTAGGACAAGCCCTGATGAAGTCGAAAGATTAATACTTGGAAAAAAACAAACTGTGCGACGGGGTGGGATGGTATTTCTTCCCAATTACTAAAATCTGCCAGAACATATCTGATACAACCAATTACGCACATAATTAATATATCAATAGATACTGGAACTTTTCCAGAAGTATTCAAACGTGCAGTAATACATCCAATACATAAAAGTGGGGATAAAAATAACATTAGCAACTATAGGCCAATATCAATTCTAACATCATTATCTAAAATTTTTGAAAAGGTTCTTAACAAAAGACTAATCAATTTTTTACAAACCAAACAAATCCTAGCAGATAATCAATATGGTTTTAGAACTGGAAAATCTGCTGAAGATGCTGTATTGGGTTTGACTGAGTGTATTGTTAGGAATCTAGATAAGACACTAAAATGTCTGGGTATATTTTTGGATCTCTCAAAGGCCTTCGACACGGTTTCCGTTACTATAATGCTAAAAAAACTTCAAAACATAGGAATAAGAGGGCTGGCATTAGATTTATTTAAAGACTACCTATCGGGGCGAAGTCAATGTGTTAAAATAGGTAAATATATTAGCGAAAGAGAATTTTTAAGCTACGGTGTTCCGCAAGGGTGCGTTCTTGGGCCTACCCTGTTCCTTATCTATGTGAACGAATTGTGCAAATTGAAACTTAACCACTGCAATATGTTTGCCTATGCTGATGACACTGCTTTGGTCATAGCTGGGAACACGTGGTCAGAGATATTTAAAAATGCGGAATCTGCTCTCCGTACTGTTATGGATTGGCTTAGAAGTAATCTTTTAACGCTGAATGTGAGCAAAACCCATGCCATACCTTTTTCAACAAAAGTTAATACCATTCCTACTCCGGAAAATTTCATAGTCAGGGCCCATTCCTGTAGTGAAAGTGACACAAACTGCACTTGCTCTAGGCTCTCTCCAGGGTCAAAAGTTAAGTATCTTGGTGTAATAATTGACAACACACTCAATTGGGATCTCCAACTGTCAGCGACTATTTCGCGTGTGCGGAAACTCATATATGTATTTAAAAAACTTAGACACGTAGCTGATTCACATACCTTAATGACTGTTTATTATGCACTATGTCAAACATTATTACACTATTGCATAACGGCATGGGGTTCTGCCTACAAAACTAAGTTCCTGGAATTGGAGAGAGCACAAAGAGCTGTACTGAAAGCCATGACAAATAAACCCTTTCGATATCCCACGGCTCAGTTGTATTCTGAATGTAAAGTCCTTACAGTTAGACAGCTGTTTATTTTTCAGGTGACATTGCGACAGCACGTACTAACACCGTATAATGACAGTGGTTTAGTTCGGCGTAGAAATTACATGGTATGTAGGGAGGAAGTCTTCCACTTAGAACTAACTCGTAGACACTTTTATAACCTTGCCCCACGTCTGTATAATAAAGTCAACAAGAATCTTAGCATATATCCTTTGACATTTCATAAATGTAAAGAGGTAATAAGGGGCTGGCTCCTAAGTCTAAACTATCATGAAACTGAGAACCTTCTCAGTGGAATTAACTTGTAAATTCGTGGGTATAGACACAAGGCACAACAATACAATTAATGTATTCTACGAGCTTGTAAACGCCCAATTTTCTTCTGAGAAATTATCTTCTTCAGAATCTGCCATCTTGGGACTGTACACACACACACACACACACACACACATATATGTGTGTGTGTAATGTCAACATTGTGTGTATACACACAATGTTGACATTACACACCCCATCACAAATTTCGCACAATACACTCTCTTGAACTATATGCACCATTGTATTATTTTATTACGTTAACTATATATACATTACTTTTAAACAGTATTACCATGCTGATTATTATTGTATCATATATTAAGTAATCACCTTCATGAAAGGGGATCCACTAGTTTTCTGGAACACAGAGTAAAATCTCTTGTCTAGAAACACTGGGACTTAACACTAATTGTTATTAATATTGTTTAGTTCTTTTTATTTTATTTTTTCGAAATTGAATGTATAAGTTACATGTATAATTAGCCGTAAAAATATAAGTATAATTCATTATATTCTTGATTTTAAATCTGATAATCGGTTAGTCTTGACACTCATCACACAGGGTATCCTAGTTTGGGGTCTTACTGCACGATATGTCTAGGTTGCATTAGTTAACATCTTAGCGATACATGTAATTTTATTCGTTTTAGTGTCTGTTATTTTATCTTTAAAATAATTACTGTAAACTTCACACTTGTAAAATTTACCCATGTTTTGGACAATAAACATAATCCGCATAGCAGGCGTTATTGCAAAGCTAACAATATTAAAAAAGTTCTACTGATACCAAATTTATATAAGGTCCAATAAGGTCTCATTAATAACTTCTAAATTTTTTTTTTTTTGTAATCAATGTTCATTTTTGTTACCTTGATTATATCATCAATTACTATAATTAGTGTAAGTATTATAATTAGTGTTTAAGCAATGTAACTTTTTTGATCAATAAACAAATTTATTATTATAAAAAAAAAAAAAAAAAAAGATAAAAAACTGGCGACCCAAGTGCAGAACCCCTCGGTAAGACCGTAGGATGGTAACTTCGAAAGAAGTGCCCTGTGCCAGACCCGATCGAAAGCCTTAGCAATATCCAAGCTGACAGCTAAAGCTTCTCCTCTACTCTCGACTGCATCAGCCCAACGGTGAGTGAGGTAAACCAGAAGATCACCAGCCGATCTGCCTCGACGGAAACCGTATTGACGGTCACTGATCAGTTGGTGATCCTCTAAGTAACCTAGGAGCTGGTTGTTTACTACACGCTCCATCACCTTACATAGTAGAGAAGTGATTGCTATAGGCCTGTAGTTGGATGGGTCTGTACGGTCACCCTTTTTGGCAATAGGGTGTACGAGAGCAACCTTCCACGAAGACGGCACGCATCCTTTGGAGTAGGAGAGCATGAAAAGGCGCGTTAACACCGGAGTCAACTCAGGAGCACATGACTTGAGGACAATAGCTGAGATGCAATCGGGCCCGCTCGACTTTCGCACATCAAGGGATAAGAGTTCCTTCCGTACCGCTCTCTGCGAGAAACGTACATCTGGCATGGAACTCACACATCCGAGGATTACCGTAAGGAGGTCTAGCAGAAATTAACTTCAGCAGCTTTAGCAAGAGACCAGAAAGCACGACTTCCTGAGGGAAAAGTTGCTAGCTGGTCGCCAATTCTGCTGATGTACTCAGACCTTGCCTTAGCGATTGTCCTCTTATTGGATCTGGAGGCAGCATTCATTTTCTTCTTCAACTCGGCCGTATTCGGATCTTTACGCGCAAGTGCTTCGGTCCAGGTTTTATAAGCAGCGTTTTTCTGACCGGATGAGTCAGCGCAAGACTTATTAAACCATGGACGGCTCCGACCACCAACGCGCACTACAGATTTAGGAATGTAACATTCCATACCCTGAAGCACGACGTCAGTGATGGAGTCTGCACACGCGTTTGGATCATCCGAGGAGAAGCAAATCTGCCTCCAAGGGTAGGACGAGAAAAATTCTCTTAGTCCATCCCAATCAGCTGACTGGTAGTGCCACACCGTACGACTCCTGAGAGGCACGTTACGATGGTTGCGCACGATCGCTACCTTAGATCGTACCAGGCAGTGATCAGAAGAACCTAGGGGCGCTTCAACTGTAACCTGGTACTGATCCGGGTGAGAAGTCAGCATCAGATCCAATAAAGATGGTGTATGGTTCTCGACATCTGGTATTCTGGTTGGTGTGTTAACCAACTGCGAGAGACCATACACCAAAGCGAAATCGAGAGCAGTACGGCCGGCGTGATCTGTAGCTTTGGAGCCCAACCACTCGATATGGTGAGCGTTGAAATCTCCAAGTACAACTAACTTCGCCGAAGGGTACTGCTCACCGACCTTATCAGCTCCTCCAGCAAGGTGCTCGAAAAGAAAGGTAGTGTCCATATCACCGCTATGTGACCTATACAGGCAAGCGTAAACTAAAGTTTTGCCACAGTAATCCACGCGAACCCACAGTATGGATAGGTCTTTGTCTTCGAAACCATTAAGACGCCGACAGCAAATATCGTCCCTGATGAAGACACAAACCCCTGCGCGACGAATAATTGCGTGCTCGAGTGTGTAGCCTGGATATAACAGGTACGAAATATCTACCGGGCTTAGTATTTGGGTTTCCGTTAAAAAGAGAAGGGCCGGCTTAGCCGTTTCAAGGTGGTGATGGACGGCATCTAGGTTGGAGTGGAGGCCCCGAATGTTACAAAAGTCCACAGATAAAATGGAATTGGAAGCCGCTGAAAAACATCTCTTTTTTGTTTTATCTGTCATTAGGTGAAAAATTAGAGTTGGGTGGTGTGACCTGTACCAATCCCAACGATAGGGCAAAAACAAAATAAGACTTGAGGCTGCAACATCAACTACAAACGGTGGTGTGAATGGCTGGCACGGGGCTGGCAAGGGCCCCCGGTCCCCCCTGGAACTAACTGACGGGATCCACTCCGGTCTCCTAATCCGGCACGTCAGATGGTTTACAGGATTATGCGCCGGTTGGCGGGACAGCCTCCCCGGGCGGAGATTAAAAGCAATCCCGGGGTTCGGGTCCCCTACTGACCAGCGGGCGGCCAGCGGTCAGCCGTTTCACCGGGTCTCCCTGGACTCCGCGCCAACCTCTCACGACCGTTCCGCAGTTAAATGTTGCTTAACTCACAGTACGGCCCTAAAACTTAGGACAAGTACAAGTCACACGGGACTGGTACTCCCGCAATAGTACCGGAACACGCCCAAGCTGCTGCATGGACATTTGGCGTTACACTTTAACGGGAGGGTGGTAGTTAACCAGGCGGACCATAAGGCCCTACCACCACGGTGGTTCTTCGAGTGGAGTTGCAGCACTCTGGGCCGGCAAGGGATGCGACGAGCACGCCTCCACGCTTATCCCTCTCCTACACTGCGCTTGTCTATCCGAGAGTTCTTTCTAATGCCTCGTTCGAACAGTATTTCACTTGCTACAGTGCTCTTTACACGTAGACACAGTAGTCATTAAACACTAGGTACAGCTTCGGTGAAGAATATCTGATACTTCCGTGGTAGGTACACACTGACTAAGGGGACCTACATAATATGTCACAAAAAAATTCGACCATCCTAGCGGAAGCACTCACCTACAAACTAATTTTGTTGAAGCTTAGTAGTAACATAATATATTCCTTAGCTCTGTTATAAAGACACGATACTTTTTATCATGAGTTCCTGAGTAGTTCCCAAGACAGCACGACATTACGAATTAAGGAAGCAAATTATTTAAGCACTAAAAATATGTGATGCTGATGCTCCTCTTTAAAATATAAGGACTGTTATATATCCTCCTGTTGGGGGCCTCCACTACCATTTTTATGCGAGTGGGGTGTTGCTGCACATTGGGCGCACAAAAGGTGCACCAATAAGCGCATTTCCAAGGAGGCTTGGCGATAGGAAGACGGCAAGCGTTAAAATAGACCCCACATGAGCGGGATAACGGTAAGAATAATGAAATATTTAAGTACCTACACACCATCATATCTTCTTGCGTTTGTTGCCTGTACTGTAACAGCCAGATTGCCCACTGCTGAACACAGCCTCCCCCATTGTGGGGGGATTTGCCATAATCCCCACGCTTGGCAGGTGTCTTGGGGATCGCAGTGTGAGATATCAATTCCTCAGAAAGCGCTGCTGCCCACCTTCCGGTGTGTTACCCTAAGCCGCCTCTTACGACACCCACGGGTAGAGATGGGGGGTGACATTCTAGCCCAGCACCCCATGGGCTAGAACGGCTATTACTTCTGAAACAGCTGGATGTATACTACTATTACTTTATATTCCGATATATAGAGACAAATTTACTTAGCATTCCATGGATTCGCCGTGCGGGTGCCGGGTCCATAGCGTTGCAGAGGAAAAGGCTAGAGGGGCCTGGGACTTGCAACCCAGTGAGTAAGGTTAAGGGGCCCCTTTATGATGCATCAATGCTCCCTTTCACCGCTCGAGCCTCCTCCCCTGCCCAACCAAATTTGATAAGATCCTACTAATGCCGCCTTGGATAAAGTAGGGGTAGTAGTTCCCCACAAAGCGCGTAGTCATAATTAGTAAGTCCTTCACATCAACCGTTGAACAAATCTTTCCCATTAGGGGCGGTTTGCCATAATCCCCACGCCTGGCAAGCATTTTGGGGATCACAGTGTAAGATGGTAGTTCTTTAGAGTTCTTTAGAAGGCGCTTGTGCCGACTGCCCTCACGTTGTATTGAATCATCTTTGCTGCACACTTTGTAGTTTTTTTACCTCCGTCGCGCCGTCTAGACGACTCCCATTGCCAGGAAGATATGGGGCGGTGCAATGCGTTAAGCCGTCGGTCCTGGTTGTTACCTTAGTATGGCAGTTGTTATAGCATGGTCACGGTATATAGATAATATTACCGTGGCATGTTGCTAGGGCAATTTGCGAATGCCTACATATGGCTAAATACCTCCCTCTCTCTCCTCTACAATCAAGTTGAATATCTGTTGCCAAGCACCTAATGGTGTGTTCCGCCAGCTGTCCTTGAGAGCCAGTAATTCTTGATAAGCCTGCACAACATATTCGACCACATTATTACTTAACATAAGGAGGTGTACCTATATATTAATAACTAGCTGTGCTTGCGACTTCGTTCGCGATTGCCGTACCTGCAGACTAATTATTCACAGTTGAGCACTGTTTATCTCATATTAAGCAACGCTGTGGTCTTCGGTGAAGCACTCTTAGTAAAGCATAGCTCAGAAAGGAGCTTTTTACCTAGGGTTTGAAAACTCCTGCATTTTGACTTTAATCCCCTTTCCCGAGGGAACCGTGCTGAATTTCGGGATAAAAAGTATACAATAACACAAATACAATAACCTTCTTCGTAGTATGAACTCAAATCGTGTTAAGTTGCCATATACATAATATATCTGCCATGTACATAATTTCATCCGTTACAGTTTTATTATAAGTATAGATAAATTGAGACAAAGGCGACAATGTTTTCACGAGTAATGTCAGTAAATGTAAAGGGAAAAATCTAACAGTCGATAATAGAGCAGATAGTGCCACCTTTTGCTATTTAACCACTTTCTGCTATTATATATAGCCTATATAATATATATATATATATATATATATATATATATATTTGGCTATAGAAACAAATATAAAAATTCGTACGCGTATAGTAGAATGATAGTAGGTACCTACTACTTTCCAATGCGATTACCTACATAGGTATATTGCGGTTACTTTTCTTGACATAGGTACATACGTACCTTAACTAATTTTAATGGTTTACCTGTAATAAATTAACTAATTAAGATTTCTCGTCGATTTGCACTGACCGAGAAGATATGGCTTAGAAAATTTATTGATTCAGGCTGTATTTAGCGGCACCTAACCGTATCTATTTATAAGAACACGAGTATTTTACACTGGTGGGTGTACCTATACAGTTCCCCGACTTTTAAGAATATAAGGACGTTCAGGAGCTAAATTAGTGCGCACTCGGAGTGAAACATTTCACACAAACGTCATCGTTCCCAAATTTAGGACTAGAGCGATCGGTTGTTGACGACTTGATCATTTTAAACCTCTGAGGAGGGTTGCAACCATAGCTGACATAACTTTGACATTTGTTAATGATGGAATTATTGAATTTTGCAGCTAACGGTGGTATTATGCTTTTTCAAATACCTACTATGAAACGTGTATATATTTTGCGACGTCCTCAACAAAAAAGGAAACACAACAAGCAGATTAAATATTTTATTGTCAATATCGATATTTGAGGTTATAAAACAACCGTGTCGTTCCGTACCTACGAGTAAGTTTAAAAACAACCAAACAACTACACTCTGAGGCTCTGAACGTAGCCCAGCGCATTCCTTTTAATACTAACGGACCACCGACACTTCATCACATCCATCTTGGTTTCTAGTGCTCATGTGGTTTGAGCTAGGTATTGTTAAACATTGGAAGCTACAGGGCTCGTTTAAACCGGTAAACATTGGCTGCTGAGAATTCTCATGAATAATATTAGATTCAATTGTGTTGTGAATAAATTTCCAATCCAATCTATAGGTAGAGGTTAAGTAATAGGTACCTACCATCTTAACGCCCTGATTAACACGGAGGTGCTTTTATTCTATGACTTAATCAGGTATTTTGAAGCGCTCGTAGCGTCGGCAGCTGTCCTTGAGAGCCAGTTATTCTAGGTTAGCCTGAACAACTACTTCGACCACATCATCATATACCTTTTTAGCCTTTGACTATCAGGTGAGATAGTCAAAGGCTAAACTATCAGCATGAAAAAGGTAGCGGCTATACTTATTTATTTACTAAAAAAAACACAAGAATATTCCAAGCAAGTTTGATGCACCACGCGTACCTACTAAAATACGTGAAGAAGGTAGGTAGGTACTCAAAGTCAAAGTAAAAATTTTCGTATAAATATCAATTACAAATTAAAAATTACTTTTATACCACACCCACTCATAAAACGTCTCATTACTCGTTCAAAAACATGTTATAAAGTTCGTCATATCTCCCTTATAAATGTACGGCGTGGAAAGTTTTTTTTTCCTAAGCCTAATGAAAAGGATTTTCATTCCTAAGCCCTCCGCTACGCGACAAACTCTCGAACAGAAATAGATCATTTTCTTCCCTCGATGTACATTGTACTATAGGATTACTGATGAAGTTGTATAGAGAGCTATTATTATTATTTATAACTAGATTTTTTATTAAACTCACTGAACGCTAGGTACGTAAGTGTTAATGAGGTCGAAGTTGGTAGTGGTAACTGCCCCTCAAGGACGTACCGGTACACGGTTAAGTGCTAAGCCAGCTCTTTAGCTTATATTTATTTCTGGGCCTCTATTTAATATTATAATTTCGAAGTAAGTTTATTCGCAATAATCGGTATCGGTAACAATCGGTGTAAACCATTATCGCCAAAAAAGTGATAAACAGGCAAAAAACCAAGCATTAAATTTGTTTGGGTCGTCAATGCGTTTATAATGGTAGTAAGTATAAGTACCATAAAGTCTACTTCAGATTAAATAGATATTATTATTATTAAAGATATAAGCGGAATAAAAGCTACAAAAAAGTTTCACTTAATGGAACACAATAGAAGGAATAAGCACCGTGTTTTACGGGCTCACCTTCTCAACCAATTAGCCATAGAAGTCATCGAGATAACAATACTACTGATGTATCTGGCTTGTGACTTACAGTCATAGAGAAAGGCGTCTTTGAGGTTCTATGTACCTATACCTGTTATACCATTAATGAAGTAATGAAACTGGATTCCACAATGCAAGTAACATGATCTTGTGCATATTATTAAGTAGACAAATGCATTGTGAGAATGATCTAAAAATATAATTTCAAATAATAGTGACAGAGGAACTCAGTGAAGCATTGACTATGAACTGCCGCGCAGCAGGTCCATGGTTCGAATCCAGCTGCGGGCTTGAGCTTCACCGCATGGTCGAAGGGTATTTTGTGAATGCCCGCCTGGCTAGCGACCACCCTCAAGTAGAAAATCTGTCGCCAAGCACCTAACGGTATGTTCCAGCAGCTGTTATTGAGAGCCAGTAATTCTAGGTTAACTCCTTTTTAGGCCTGTTGACTCCTTCGATCACATCATCACTTACCATCAGGTGAGATAGTAGTCAAAGGCTAACCAATCAGGAATTAATAAAAGAACGTAAATACTGGGGTACAATACTGTGGTGTGGTGTGGGTGTGTACCTACAACACAAAATTTTCTTCTCAACTGCCCTCTGACAGCACCTGCGTGAGATTTGAAAGAAAGTGATGAAGAAAGAGAATCCCACGCAGGTGTATAGTAGTGCTGTCGCAGCCTGACTCCGAAGAAGCTAGAAAGCTTTATGACCTGTACCAGGTAGTCTTAAAGACACCTAGTACTGGGCAAGAGTAGGCTTAAATTAATAATAGGTATAAGTTTCATGTTTAGCAATAAGGGTGGCATATTCTTTAAGAAAAAACCCTGTATAAAAAATTAAGAATAAAAAAAAAAAAATAATGTGTTTAGTAAATCGTAAAGATTATTCACCACGTAATTTACGAGTTCCGTTGTCACTATTAAACGAAACTATATTTAAGGTCCTTTTCATAATTCCTACCGTCTCCCAGAAACCCTAATTTTGTCCTTATAATAACAAGTTTTAGCGTAGTATCAGGAAAAATATTGAATAACGATTTTTGATTATCTTTGGTACATAAAAATTGGTAAAATTTTCTACTATTTTCTCATTTTTCTACTATCTAGATTTCGTTAATGGCTTTAGTTATATGATTTAAATGGGAAGTTATGCGTATTTATCAACATAGACAGACAAATTAACATAACTCAAATTCCCATTAAATAATGCATACCTTCGAAATGCCCCGTGGGGTGCCGGACTAAAATTTAACCGCCCGTGGGTGTCGTAAGAAGCGACTAAAGATAAAACACCGGAAGGTGGGCAGCGCCTTCTGAGGAACTGATATCTTAATCTGCGATCCCGAAGACGCCGGCATAGCGTGGGAATTATGGCAAACTCCCCGTAACGGGGGAGGCTGTGTTCAGCAGTGGACAATACGACTGATACAGTAGAGTAACTTCGAAATATGTGGCCCTACACTAGGTGGACTGACGACATCGTGAAAGTCGGGGGTAGCCAACGGTTACCGCAGCGATTTATACGAATGCCCTTTGTGGCATTCTATGGGGGGAGGATTTGTTCAACAGAACGTCTTCCGGCTGATGATGATGGTGATGACCTTTGAAATCGGCGCTTCCTCGGGGACTATTCATATAGGACTATTCATGCAGGATAATAGTGGTAGAAAATCCTAATACTGGACCTGAAGAATAATATGGATCAAATGTCATAGATATTCGATCAGCCATTTCTGAGGTGTGGCTAAAAACATACTTTCGAGACTTTCGAATTTATAATTTTAATAGGACTGGATAAGAATACCATCAATAGTAGAAATTTAATAAGTATCTCATTAGGTATTTTTTTAATATTGTTAGGTTTGCAATAACGCCTGCTATGAGGATTACATTACAAAATGTTAGCTCAATTGGTTAGAGCATATACCCCGGCTCAAGGGGTGGATGGACGCGGGCTCGACTCCCGCACATGACTTAAATTTTTCCTATCGCATATTTGTGATTTTGTAATCTTATTAGGTACTTATTAAATTTCTAACAAGTACGAGTACTACTTACCACAGTTCAGGACTTTAGGGCCTTATGGCATTACTTGTATGCCATAAGGCCCTAAAGTCCTCAAACTAGAATCAAACCTGAATTTAAAAGCGATCTACTTTCACAGAAGGTATCAAATAAATGTGAAAAATAAGACATATAATCATCACTATATATATATATATATATATACCTATATGGATACCGTTTCTCGATTTTAAAATCGTATGTATCTACCGATTAAAGATATCTAATTCAACGACATGGGTCCCTTAGCTTAATTACAGTCAAACTTTAATATACTTACAAACAAATTTTTAACTCGAAATGTTTTGGCGCTACAGAGGAATGTAGTCAAGGACTATTTTAAGAATACGGCCATTTATATGTGCCAGTCTGAAACTGTAAGACATACAAAAGCACTTCTCGGGAACAATACCTTCCATTTTAGTGACAAGAAAAACTACATTCAATGGATTTAAGAAAATCTACTCAGTTCGGGAATCGAACGCGAAAAAAGAATTTACATTATTTTTATATAACATAATATAATATAAATACTTTGATATCGATTGTGTAGGTACGGCATACGTAGATGTTGCTATGAAACATTATAATCTAATATGAGTAAAATGTATTGAAGGTATTTCATATTTTTTAATATAATCATGCAAGTATTTCGAAATGATTTTTTTTTTCAATACAACATTCAACTGCCATAGATTTTAGTTACCTACACGAAAAAATTTAAGTTTTTTTTTTAATTATTGATTTATAAAAAAACGTATACCTAGTTCTGGAATCGAACCCGGTAGTATTGATGAAAAATACTTAAATTTTTTCGTGTCACTAAAATCTATGGCATCCTAAGAGATCTTAATTTGTATGTTTTATAGTTTCGACTTGCTTAATTCCAAGATTTCTTATACATTTTATGAAAATTTGATCGCTTTGGAAGTTTGTTCTGGATATCATTTGAGAACTACATAATTTTCATTAAGGTAAGTAAGTACTACCTATAGATAGGAAAAATTGTTGGACCGGTATTTTATTTACAATACTTATTGTATAACGTAACAAAATACTTTCGCACTACAAAAATAATCCTTACCTTCTTCCCATTCACGAAAAACACCAACGTTCTTTCCGCATCTTTCGGTATCAAGCAGTCCAACGATTCCATTTCAATAAAAAGAGATTGTACACATTTAATAACAACATTAATAACCTGTTTCGCACATTAAAATAATGATTACAATGCGCTTAGAAACGACGACGTGACCGATTTGGACGATTGCCTGCGACATACTAATAAAAGAGGAAAGGAACGTACGAACGACGACTCTACCCGAGAGATGACGCGTCGAATCTGTTATCTGAGCCAGTATCCAAGGTACCTAAGAAGTAGTGGAGTGTTTCAAATGAATGACTATAGTTCCATCCATTCCACGCAGATGTCTATCTAATATATCTTGAGATCTAGACACCTAGTGGTGGATTATGTTAGATATAATATATAGGAATATACAACAATATAGACATAAAAATAAAATAATGTAAGCATTTACAGAATAAGGACCAAAAAGAGACCCAATTAGTTTATGATAGTGATCTATACCAACGGAACAGCTGGCTCAAAAACGCGCTACGGATTTCAGATTGATACTTCATCAATAAATTGCCAGTAGGTAACAATTAACAGCATACAACAACTTAGTGACATTAGCTTTTAAAATAGAATAATATCAGAGTTTATCCAACCTTATCATTCTACGCCACGTACTATTCAGATATCTAGTTTCAGGCCCATTACAAACATTAAACAAAAAAACATATCCACCATAAAATCTTACCTCCTCAGACGCTCCCTCTCAGACAGCGGGTCTACCTTGGCCACCTCCGAAAACCTGACTCCAGCCCTCAGGCACGGCCAAAACTTTGCCTGGGGTCTTGCGAGCGGAAACGGGCACACTGCCTCAAAATACTCTCATTTAGTTCACATTAGTCCTCAATCCCTTCATCAGGATCGTTACCTAATCTGGACGAAGAGGAACTAATGTCACCACCCAGATTGAATCTTTCAAGCTTCGGAATAAACGAGACTGCCGAAACACAACAGGCGGTCCTCGACGCTAAAACTGCCTTTGAGAGTAAATAAGCGTGAAATCTAAATAAAACACTTAGAATTCTCTAAGTGTTTTATTTAAATTTCCAACATAGATAATACACAGAATAATTAAACATAATGTAGTCGCTATACACTTATAGGGAAAATACATTAACCTGTAGCTACATACAATTTATTATACATAATAAAAACGTATCAAATTCCAATAATGGTAAATACGACTAACTAGGCATCACATCTGTACCTGCCACAGGTCTATCTGCCACATGCCACAACCAAGAGTACACTGACATCTGAATAGAGGAGTTAAACACTGCAAAACTGGTAGGATTTGATGGGTCTCATTCGATACTTTTTCTCCAGACTGCATAAAACTAGTTTTAAAAAGTAAAATTACGCCACAACAACAGGTTAGTTTCCAACACTAAAGGCAACACAAGTTCCGGCAACAGTTGGCAAGCGTATGTGAAGGCAGATACCATAATAACCTTACAGCCTCTGAACCAGAGAAAAAAACGCCGGCAAGATTTGGAGGGATATGGAATATCTTTAAGCCTATATGGCAAGTTATTGCAACTTGCCGAGCGTCTCAAGACAATGAATGTGCTACTTATTGGGTGATTGGGATCAGTATTAGGTAAGAGCTCCTGCAGGACGCACGCTTGAACCAATTGATACCTCGAATAATTTTGTTATATAATTATAATACCTACTATACCAAGTGAAGCCGGGAAGCAAACTTCAGTTGAACACGACGTTGCCGACGGACGTTGCTAAAGCTTGCCGAAGCTTGCCGATACTTGCCGATGCTTGCCGATACTTGCCGATGCTTGCCGATACTTGACGGACGCTTTAGAGGGAGAACTCAAACTCTTTCGGATTCTCGGATACGCCCGAGTTTGCGGTGCCTTGTACGCGTGGCTGCCAGCTTGCAATAGCGAACCGAAGTCTAAATAGGTAATTTATTATATTGCATTCAATCAGCCAGCCGCAATAGGAATGGATTCACCCGGCAGTGGACAGCTGCTAGGCGAGGAGAGGGACACGAGTGGCGGCAAGTTAATACAGGTCGTGGACATTGTTCGGGGCCACTTGCCAGCCAAAATTTTGTCCCGCCCGACATCCGCCGAATCATCGCCAGACCGCTCGGCCCTAGCGGCGGAAGAGATAATTCCTGAAGTCCATGCCGGGGGTGGAGCTCACGAGCCCCCGCCGGAGGGAAGTCAGCTACGGAACCTGGAGCCGCCCCAGTCCGCCCAAACACAAGATATAAATCACGTAGTCGGCAGAAAGCCACAATTAGGAGTGGAAGAAACGCATTCTTGTGACAGGCTGCAATTTGCCTTAGAAAGGAACTACGAATTGATTAACAGCAAAAACAAGGTTATTAACGTACTCCAGGAAACAAATAATAAATTGCTGGATATGATCAGGACCAATAACAGTATTCACCATGCTCAGCAACAGATCAACCAATTGACCACCCAGCTGGACACTATGAAACAGGTAATAAATATTCTCGAGCAATCGGTGGCCCGTCAAAATTCCAACGCAGTTGCGCCGATCGTGAAAGAGACACCTGCTGTGGCTGGGTGTGGTGACCACTACAGCTCAGGACATGTGGGAGGGCAATCACCGTCAGAACGGCGCCGCTGCTGTCGGAGACGGAAACCAGATGAGACAAACGTCAATCCACTCCAAAGGGCACCGGAAGGCAAAGACCAAGGCTTTTAAATACCGGGTACAAATTAATTAGGAATACCATACACTCTCACAAAGCGTCCATCCAAAGGAAAAGATAAACTCTCACTCAGTGTGTCCTCTGTGGGAACTCGTACGCGGGGTCGAATATACTTAGATAGGCATTTAGCACAGAAGCACGCAAATTATAACTGAGGCATGGGACATCATTCCTATCCATAGTATTATTTCTTCCACACGGAATGCCCACTCAGCAAATGCCCGCCCGCCCATAAGCGATATGACTGGTCGGGGTAAGTGGTCTATCTCCCTACTTCTTGGGTTTAACCGTTGACCTAGAACAATATAACTGAGCAGAAAAGCGGGTTGGGCGACGTTTTTATTCTTGTTTTTGCTTTTTTGTGTTGTCTGTTTACTTTTGTGATGCTTGTTACTAGCTATTTGTTTTTGTGAGATTAACAAAGTGTGTAATAAATACCTAACATGATTTTTGATTTGACTTATTATTTGGTGATGTAACCGAGTCTGTACCTAAATTAGTTGGGGTGCAGTTGGCTTGGATAAGTTGGCTGAAACAACCGCACCTTGTTCAATACTTCATACTTGCCGTAGTTTGCAGGGTCCTTAGAATCAAGGAAAAACTAGTAAGAGTAAAGAAAGGCTGCCTTAAGTGAGGGTAGAAGTTGCCCCCACTTGCCGACACCCGCTGCATAACATTGCGATTATTGCGCTCACTTGCTGCGACTTGCAGAACAACTCAGTAAAGAGTGGATCTGCAAGCCGCAACAAGCAAATAACTTATGCAAGAATTAGCATCCCACAGCGATCTGCAGCGGATCACCTCTAACAGAACAGGGTATTCAGGATAACTATATTGATTTTGGGCACTGAATTTAAGCAAAAATATATATAAATACACAAATATAATTCACACCAAGTAAGCATAGGAATTAATTTAATTTCGTCAATTTCACAAAAAAATTAACAAACAAAGTACAGCTATGTAGTTTAACATTAGAATTAAGGAAAACTTGTAAGAGTAAAGAAAGGCGGCCTCAAGTGAGGATAAGAGGTTGCCCCCACTTGCCGTGACCCGTTGCAGATTGCTGGCTTGCAGAACATTGCGATTGCAGTAAAGGGTGGATCGGCAAGCCACAACAAGAAAATAACTTGCATTGAAGTAAATTTCTTCCGTAGTGAATAAGTTATCTGAGAAATTTTTAAATATAAACTATTATGCATTCTGTATGACCTAAAAGCTACATTATTATACATTAATATTATAGTTACATCGTGTTAGTTCGTAACATAAATTTCTTCGAGCTGCTCTCTACCATACCAAACTGCTATAAAATGTATGTTACGGAAACCATAGTGGTTACCATGGAGACCAGGCGGAGATATGATTTATAGGATATATGGAAATTAATCCTTGTTTGTCTCCGGTATGGTAGGGCTTGTTACTCTAGAGCGCAGGCGCAAGCTCCTACTGATTATGCATTACTGTATGCTGTTGCGAAATTTGGTAGATAATCCTTCAGCACTATCTCGGGTAAGCTATTATGTTCCGCAAAACTATACTAGCGTAGGTGAGCGTCGTCGGCACCATCTGTTGGCGTTTTCTAGCAAATTGCGCACCCGATATGCCAATAATGCGCCCACAGCAAGGGCAGTAAATATTATAAACTGTTTCGTTAACGAGGTCCAAAATGCCGACATCCATGTCGATCCCCTTGGAACTATTTATAAGCAAATTATATTTTGTCTAAATTTGTAAACGTTTTGGCTGTTAGGCTGTAAGTTTACTTTTTGTAATAAATATATAAATAAATACCTTCCATAATAACTTGTAGTACAGCCGAATGTAATATATGATGTAAAATACTTCTCCTAATTCAGTATGACGAGGGGAGGACCTCGTAGGACCAATCCAAAATTGCGGATTCAACATGGTCACATAAATCACTTCTAACGAGGCTACCCCGCGCGTATTGCTCCCCAACACTTATATTAGCACTATTTGTAGGTACCCGCATTTCCGATCACTATTGAAAATGTAACTCAGTATTCCATATTGATCGAACGCCTTCTAGAGGGCGGCAGGTTGCAATTACATGATCTAGGGCCGGCCCTGGCTATCTTACTACGTATTCGGGCATTCGAGCTTCCACACGAGTAGGTACATAATAATATAGACTTTCGCACTACAACGACTGCAACTTTTTTTTCCATTTGAACGACTGTACACGGAACAAAACGGTTTAAAAATGCAGTAGGTGGCAAACAAAACAAGATGTCTTTATTGCCTTAAGTATTACAAAAATTATGCAGAAGAAAAGGTTAACATTGTTTGAAGCTGATTACTGAGTAAAACAGCCGTGCAGTCAGCCTGTTTTACTGGGTACTATACCGGTACGGGTGGTATACTAGCAAGTAAAACAGGAGAGAATCTCGCCTAAAATTATAACAGTAAAAAATACATTTATATTATTTACCCACGTTTTTTAAATTAAACAAATAATTAGTGATAAAATTCCAGTTTTTAATTGAGCGAACGGCTTTTAATTTACGCTCACTTATCAACCGACAGTGTTGGAAATTGTAGGTATTTAAAAAAAATATATTTAATCATATTCAGGGTTTTTTCATTTTAAGGTAACTATAATTATATGTAACAGGGTATTCTATTTATCTACTCTCAATAGCTATAGGTACACATGCTATCTCGAGGGAAGGTCATTTATGCATTTTCGAAAGAACTGGCGATCAGGGGCTACAAATTTTGTACTGCTTCCTAATGAACGTTTTCTTACAAACCCGTTTTTAATTGGTTGGGTTTGAGGCACGAATCTCTGGTGTGGCTAGTAGGCAGGCTGATGTATACTTTCATACTGTAGGTACCTAAATGTTAATGTAATGTTAAAATACTTACTTTAACTGGATTGTTAAGCAGAATGAGGTCTTGCATTATCATGGAGCAATAATGGCGAAGATCGATGACGAGTAACACGCTCGTACGAAGCGCTCGTAGCGAAGTTTGCTACGCCATTCTTAATCGATCAGCTAAATTAACCAACGTCCGCCGCGGTCAGGAGTTGGATGGGTACCTGCTAGTGACATTATTACTGCAGCGCTTCCGTGCTTCGGAGGGCACGTTAAGCCGTCGGTTCCGGTTGTAGTCCTAGGATGGCAGTCGTTACAGCATGGTGGTAGCGCATTTTGCGAATGCACGCCTGGCTAGCTACAAAATATGTAAGTAGAAAATATGTCGCCAAGCACCTAACGGTGTGTTCCGGCAGAGAGCCAGTAATTCTAGGTTAGCCTGAACAACATCTTCGACCACATCATCACTTACCATCAGGTGAGATAGAGGTCAAAAGCTAGCCTAGTGAGTTAATGAGTGTGCGTCTACAGTGCTTCTCTCCAAACGCAGCATTGATATTGGGTGCTACAGATTTGGTCTTTTTCTTAAATCTTTGTTGTGAGCAGTTTGCCTTAAATCAAAGTTAGAACTCTGTATTCGAAAACTACTTTTGAAGCGCTCGTAGCGAAGTTCACTTAGCTGTTCTTAACCGATCAGCAAAGATAAGCAACGTCGCCCGCGGTCATGAGTTGGATGGGTGACCGTTAGTGACATTACTACTGAGCGCTTCCGTGCTTCGGAGGGCACGTTAAGCCGTCGGTCCCGGTTGTTGTCTTAGGATGGCAGTCGTTATAGCATGGTGGTAGGGTATTTTGAGAATGCCCGCCTGGCTAGCTACCACCCTCAAGTAGAAACCTGTTGCCAAGCACCTAACGGTGTGTTCCGGCAGCGGTCCTTGAGAGCCAGTACTTCTAGGTTAGCCTGTACAACATCTTCGACCACATCATCACTTACTATCAGGTAGTTACTAGCAGATAGTGGTCAAAGGCAAACTTATCAGGCATAAAAAAAAAAAAAAAAAAAAAACTACTTTAAAGTATGAGGTCCATCATTAGCTCTAACACTTTGATATAAGTAATATGACCAGTTACACAGTCATCTCACCTAAAAAGTTGTGAATAAATAGGTAAGTGATGTGGTCAAGAATGAAGAATAGGAATTGGCTCTCAAGGACAGCTGCCGAAACACACTGTTAGGTGCTAAGCGACAGAATTTCAACGCGAGGATGGTACTTAGACCCGCAATCATTCGCAAAATTACTTACACCAAAGCGGTAAGCTTAAACCGCGTTGGGATATACTATAGCTATATATTTGTTTTACGTGATTTCATAATATAATATTATTATGAAGTAACTTAGGCAATGTATAAAGTCATTAAAATCTTGCTGCATAATTATGATGGAATGCATTAAAAAGCGATTGGAATTAAATATTATTTCTTCAGTGCCGCAGCCAATTGTATGTATAAATAGTAAACTGTATATATACTACCCGATACATACGTAATTAGTACATGTACTATAATATGCTAAATTACATACCTACAATGTAAATAGATTCCAATTCGTAAATAGATTCCAAGAGAGATAATGTCACTAAGCTCGAGCTTCGCCGCACAGTGGAAGTGCATTATGCGACTGCTCGCCTGGCTAGCTACTACCCTCAAGTAAAAAATCTGTCGCCAAGCACCTAACAGGGTGTTCCGGCAGCATACCTTGAGAACCAGATACATTACAGGCACATGAGACTTAACAACTGTATGTCTCAGTGTGATGGTCGCAGTGCAATTCGTTCGGACGAAATGCAACTGTTATAGACAGAGGTTGGAAGCTTAACATCAGGTGGGCCTTGTGCTTGTACCGCCACAATCTCCTAAAAAAATAATCCATCCTTAGCCGAAGAGATATATACCATAGATCGGGATCATGGCGTGGGAGCGCGGCTCGAGTCGCTAGCATGCGGTCAAACCAGACATGACTGCGGGTCAAATTGACCCTACCATACCTAGGAGCGAGTCGAGTAATTTACTTGGTTTAGATACTTTTATAAAAGGCTTAATTCCTCAGTGATAGTCTATAAAATAAGGACGACCACAACAAACCTGAAAACTAGCGTTTTGGTGATCATCATAACATCAACCAGAACGTCCACCGTCTTGGGGATCGCAGTAGGAGTTGTCAGTTCTTCAGAAGGCGCTGGCTCCCACCTTCTGGTATTTATCCCTTAGTCGCCTCTACGACACCCGCCAGAAGAAATGGGGGGTTTGACATTCTAACCCGGCACCCCAATAGAAGTGTAGTAGGTAGGGAGTAAAAAAACACTCCAAGAAAAGTATGACGGTATAACGTGTGACGCGATCCCATACAAACTATTATGCGAGTAGAGAATCGTTCTGTACCGTATATTGAATTCACCTACTTACATAAAAATGAGTGTAAGAGCTATATATTATAGCTGCCGTGTGTTGTCACTTGTCAATTTCTATGGAAAATGTGTTGAGATTTACTCGTATTGAAATATATCGAGCTATAAATATATAGCTTTATATTATAGCTGTCGTCTGTGAAACCCTTTACGGGTAGAATTGTGTCAAGGTTCTGAGTGCTTTGGTTATTGGGGGTAGTGACAATGGAGATCAGTTGAAGATGAGGAAAATAATCTCTAGTCGGAGGGCAGCCTGCCCGCACTTGGACAAACAAAAGTTCGCAGCCGCAGCCGCCCCGCGCAGCGCCATTGAGCTTGAACTATGTACAGTTAAAATGTTGCTTTATTTTCCGCTTCAAGCTTTTCATTGATCTACATCGGCCCCTTTGAAAATATTATACCTACGACAACAAGAGCAATGCGAAACGACTATGTACTTACTGTTGAAATATATCACGTGTTGAGAAATTAGAAAACTTTAAAAAAGTATTATTAAGTAAGTATTTATCGAAGCAAACATAGTTTTATAAAAAGTGTTATTTCATTTAAATTTATCACAATAATTTTTTTACAAGGCCTTTGAATATCTCAATTCGCGTGCATTTAACTTCCTATGCACAGCATTGATTGCAAGCTTATCAGATCTTCCCCCTTACTCGTACACACCTATATTTGGGTACTTAAATGTGCTGATGCTACCTGAATGCTGCTCCTATTGTTGATGGAGCTAGTAAATAGCTACAAGCAGGTGATGTCAAAATACTGACATAACCTGCTTTAAGTTTGTTAATGGTTCAAGCAATGATGGCATGGTTTGAATCCACCGCTGGTTTGAACTTGCCTACCACAACCCTCAAGCAGAAAATCTGTTGCCAAACTCCTAACAATACACACTGTCCAGCAACTGTTTTTGATAGATTGATTGCATTAAGTTTCAATGGTGAAATCCTCTTATTAGAAATCGGTAAAATAGTGACTAAGTTTCTAATGTAAAAGTCAACCCAAGTATTAACTAATAAAAAAATATCTATGCGACAAAACATCTTATTTTGATGAAAGTACTGAAATAAGGTTCCAAAATTACTGAAATAATTTATAATGAACATGATTTAACCAATAATATAATACTTAGTATAATGTCATCTGTTTTGATTCTGAAATTAACAATAAAATGCAAAAGACAATGTGATCCTTAAAAAATCTTTTTAACAATAGACGGTATATTTACAAAATGCTTTTCCATTGAAGCGTAACAATCTTATATAAATATACAACTAATTACATATAAGCAACTAAACTTCATCTACTCTAAACTATGCTGATTTAAGCACACCTTTTTGCTCTAAATCTCTCTCTATTGCTGTTCCTTCATACATAATCTTATCCTTCAATGCATCTTGTAAAAGCTGTGCATCAAACCGTTGTTGTGACCAGCACCATCTACAATATGACCAATAGACCATGGTAGAAAGAGAAAACATGCCAACTCCAACATGTTGTGACAGCATGGGTTTGGATGTCTTCAGAAATGTAGCAAGAGCCATTCCAACTCCAGTTCCTACACCATAAAGAAAGCTCTCCCTGAAACAGGGCATCTTGGATACGTCCCTGCCAAATATTACCAGACCCTGAAATGCAGAAAATTAATAGATCACACATAGATTTTTGCTTGCCAAAACAAAAGATATGGTAGTAAAATATACAAAGAAATATTATTTCTCGCCAATAGAGCACAAAGAATTATAAGACTTGGAAAAACTACTTTTTTACCTACTTATTAATTAACTACATACATGTAATAAAGCCTGGCCTTTCCGTTCACTCACTTATTTAATGTGGAATCTCAAAAACTGCTTGACCCATGAAGCTAAAATTTGGCAGGTGCCATAGTTTATAGGTAGGAGACATCAGCTAAGAATGGATTTTGCCACAGGGCTGAATTAAGGGGGTTCAAGTTAGGGCTCAAGGTTTTAATTGAACTTCTATGTTTTTGAAGTTAGGAGCAAGAAATTCGGTATTAAATTTAAAGACATCAAATTAAAATTACTACAAATAATTTCACAAGGGGGATGAAGTTAGAGACACAAATAGGGGTGTAACATATATGAAAGTATTGTTTAATCCTTGCATATCATAGATAATGATAGCAATTGAATTTCACTCATAAATGCCCGAATTCAGGTGCATGTGATGCATTACCATCACATGCACCTGACCCATTCAGGTTAACCCTGAGTTTGAGCAGCCAATCTAAGTAAAGGTGTGCTACTTTGCACACTCGATCTGTATAGATTAACAATGTAAAGCACAAAAACTAAATGAAAGTAAAATATATGTAATGTTTACTGGGAACATGAATTAAGAATTTAGAAAATTGTTGATAATAAGTGTAGCTATGTAGGTAATTAAGTTTCATAATAACAACTTTTATTTTAACTTCTCTTCTATTAGGTTATTAAACTGTGTTACTTCAATAAAAAATGGTTGCTGTTTACTGGCAGACATTCACCTATTATTTTGTCTGTCTAAAGTATATGTGGTAATATGTAGTTTACGTTTTAGAATACAAATAATATTGTAGCCGGATCCTGGATACATGATCTTAACCCATTGGCATCGGCGATAATTATAACAATAGAATTTCATTCATAAATTGGCCATAGTGGTCCAGTCCGATGGCAACTTATTAATCACAGATCTTTACAAGGTTATAATGTTCATATGTGAACAAGTTAACAAGGAAAAGTAATTCAGTTTCACAAAAATATATCATACATGTATTATACATGCATACCTTTTAAATTATGTAAAAAATTTGGAACCCAGTCACTTCATTAACCCTAGTAAAAACCAATCTTATTTAGATGCCTAAATTGAATAAATGATTACAAAATCACAAATATTGTAATCATTTACACGGGCATTTTTTCTTGCCAGTGGTACCCCTAAATGTTCAGAAATATACAAATCAAAAATGTGTATAGGCCATGGTCCGCCTGAAAATAATTCAACGGAAATAAAATCCTTGTTCTTATCCTGATCTTGTCTTTTTACTACAATACAAAAATGAATGCCGAAATAACAAATAAAAATTGAAAATCCAAATAACATGGAAATCTGTTATTTCTATTATATCGTCATCATCTGTTACACATTTGGTTTACAAAGGAAAACTAGGAAGTACTGAAATAAATCTTTATCATGTATATGTTATATACAAGTAAATATAATATATCAAAAGAAAAGAGATTACAATGTATACTATTATAAAGGTGGACTACCAGCAAGAAAAAGTGCCTGTGGTCCATCTAGGTGGACTGAGGTGGACCACCGACAAGAAAAAGTGCCCGTGGTCCACCCAGGTGAACTAAGCAGGTGGACCACGACCGAATCCCGGCAATATAATGTATTGTGTACAATGTTTACATAATCACCAAACCTTTTTTTCTTCTTGCTCATCATCCTCGAGCATACTTTTTACAACAGTGTCCATTTTTTACTATTTTTGGCTTTGCTACAGTAGTTATTTCTGTTTTGTTTAACAACAACTTAATTTTGATATTATTTTAAATGTACAGTGAGACTTGAGAGTGAAGTAAACAATGTTTCGGTCGGTTTTACTCATAGAGATAAGAAAAAATATATATAAGGGGCGTTCGTTTTGGCTCGATTGCGTTTGTAGCAGTTTCAAAAGTGGCATTTGTGTTTTAGCGTTCGGATAGAAGCTTTTGCTATTTTTGACCACCAATTACTGCATGCTATCCGAACGGCTTAAAACATACTTTGACAACCGACAATATTTTAACAATTTTGCACAGTACGAAACATGGAATCAATCTCTAAAATTAACAAAAAGTAGGTACCTATATTATTATTATTTCTTTATTAATGGCTTCTGATAGTAACTTATATAAAAAACTTGTGAAACTCTTCAATCGCGCCAAATACAACTGTCAAAACAGCAGTTGTCAAAAAACGATCACAACGATCCCACGGCAAGACATGGGTCAAAAATATCACTTTTCTCTGTCATTTGTAGCGTTTTCAAAGCTATCCGAACGGTGAGCGAAAACGATATTTTTGCTCACGAAGTCCCAAAACGAACGGCCCGTGTGATCGTTTTTAGCGTTTGTGAGTGTTATTTTTGGCACCGATAGGCTATCCGAACGCCCTAATAGTATTTATTATGTCTATGGTTTTACTCAGCCATAGAGAAAAGTAATATACAGGGGTGCGTTCCGAACCTTGGTTAGAGCGCACTCAGAGTGCAACTTTTCACTCTAACGTCATTCACAACCTTCGAATAGAGCGTTCGGTTGTCACAACTGGACCGTTCCAAACCTTTGAAGGTTGCAACTTTTTAACCATAAAACGCGTGACATGAAATGACTTTGACGTTTATATCGTATTCTGTCTGATGCGCTCACCCATAAATCTAAATAAATATAAATACTAATATCATTTCTCAAAATATTAAACTTATATAAAAATGGAAAACGAATTTGTGATAGTGTTAAATAGCAATTATTATTACGATAATGATGTAAGTCTGTCAATGTCACAATTTGTTTGAGGTTATAAAACAACCGGTCGTTCCATACCTCAGGGTAAGTTGCAAAACAACCAAACAACTACACTCTGAGCCTCGGAACGCACCCCTGTACTGTACTCAGCTCAGATAACAGATTGTCAAACAAAATAGACACCTGGGGGCAGGGTTGCCAGATCCACGAGTTAAAAATTATCCGAGATGGTGTACCTGTGCGTGTGTGCGTGTACTCCGGTCGCCTGCGCAGGTCGCGTCAGTTGTTTTCTAGTGTTTCTTTCGGACGTAGTCCATTCGGAGATAGCTTTTAAAATCTTCTGGACCAAATTTTAATTCATTCAATAAATTAACATGACTATATGTTTTACTTTTTAATAACCAATTCTTACACCACGTTTTTGCTTCCTTTTCACTGTTTTTTTACCATTCATCTTCAAAATTAAAGCAATGCCAGCGCGTCATCGTCTTCATTCGATGCCATCGCAAAAAGAACTGAAGACCACTCCAGGGTTGCTAGATATCAGCTAACTCAAGTCGCCTAATTTTGCCTATCAAGTAGCCTAAATCGCCTATTATTTTATTTTTTGACAAGTAGCCTAATTCACCTAAGATTTTGTTAAAGTAGCCTATATTTAACTCAAATAAAAACAAACTATAGTCTGGTTTTTAATTCGAGATCAAAAATGTAAACAAAAAAATGTCAATATATGTCATTGTCAAACTGATAGGTCAGGGCGTTCAATAGTTTTTCTTCAAAAATATTCTCACAAGTGTGGCTATTAAAAACAAAAAAATCTTACACTAACTTTTTCAGGCTTGAATATATGCGTAGATATGTACGCGCATATAAAAGTGTTTTATTGTTTCATAATAATGCTATAAATTATAGCATTAAATATATTTTTAACATTAAATGCTCCATCCGTTCCCAAAATTAGAAAAATTACCAGGTACTTGTAATTTCTTTGCACGGTTAACACCTTTGTTTACATTTTTGATCTCGAATTAAAAACCAGAGTATAGGTACCTATATTGTAAAAAATATATATTAATGTAGGTTGATACCTACTTAACGTACTAGGTATTATAATTGTTAAACATTTCCTGTTGTTATAATTTAATAAGTTTCAGCAGATATTCCCCATCTCTATATATGGTAGTAGGATTCTACACTTCTATTCCTACTAGAAGTGGTAGCGGAAGAAGTTGACCCAGCCGCTTCAATCGGTCTTCTTTGATACATCATTTTCGAGTAAATCATTTCGTCTGTAGAATTAAAGTTTTTAGGTAATTATCATATACAACTACGACCGTAACTGAATGCCTTATTCATGTTTGCATGCTTATGTTATGTAATACAAAATAATACGGTTGATGTAAATATACAAATTTTGACTGTATTAAGGTATTAAGTAATAAAGAATTCTCTCCTATTCAACTTATTTAAGAATTTAGGAAACAAGTGATATAAAATTTCGCGCGCGGCTAGTTACAATTTGTGAATGAAGTTAGTAGCGTTTCTATACTCTCGATTTCGTGTTTTGATTTTGAACTGTATCTATGATACAGCCATGGAAGTAATAAGTACTACGTACAACAGGAATGAGCTCTATCTGTACATCTTGCAGCTAAAATAAAGAAAATAAAACCTTATGCTAAGGGCATAAGAGTCTTGTTGCGCGCAAAATAAAAATGAAGCCGAGTGAGAGGGTAACCACTGAACCCTGTGTCTCGTTCTAACAGTGACCTAGAGTTGCCAGAGTTAAGTTGATTTCAATCCTTTCGTTATTTGTAGAAAAATATGTGATTGATGTTATGTAATGAAGTAAACCATTTACTTCTAAAATGTTTCTAAATATAAATAATAATTGATTACCGACATGTTAAAGCAATATTTTTTGTTGCTACGTGTAAAGCCTTATAAACGCAAAAATTTTGCTATAGCGTATGGGTTTTCTTTTATTTGTATGAAATACGGACACCTGAGCTGACAACCCCACTTGAAATCGCAGACTCGGACTTTAATGGCGGATTGTTTTTTGATTGTGTGATATTTTGGAAGAATTTTAGTTCAAATGGGGAATATTTTTGTCGTGGAGGCTTGCGGAATCGATTATT
This sequence comes from Plagodis pulveraria, assembly GCA_963890685.1. Classification (NCBI taxonomy): domain Eukaryota; kingdom Metazoa; phylum Arthropoda; class Insecta; order Lepidoptera; family Geometridae; genus Plagodis; species Plagodis pulveraria. Next base: position 18,414,057 of record OY982958.1, on the reverse strand, counting down.
ATCCTGATTGTGGTTTATCTTTTCACAGGTAATAGTTTTAAACATAATTTGTTAGTGATGAATTACGGTGACCATGCATGACTATCCAGTCCTAGTTCAAGAACAAATAACTTAGATACCTATGCATTTTTTTATTCCTTTCTCTATTAAAATCACTTCGTTTCAATTTCAGATTTCTTAAAGATCCTAATGTTATGGAAAAAATCCACCACAACCTCCTCAATATATATTTGAAGAGCCACATGATATTCAATTGGTGAAGGAGTTAGCGAATTCATATCTCAATTTTCGTTTAACTCATAATGCAAAATTAGAATCAGTGAAACATATAAGGAATAAGCTGGGTTTGCGGCAGAAACTTCGCAAGACTGTTTTATTTAGCAATTTCTGATTTAGAATTAAACTTAAATGTAAACTAAACTGCTTTTTTCTTAACTAATTAATTGGACAGCCGTCGAAACACCCCGTTAGGTGCTTGGCGATAGATTTTCTCCTGGAGGGTGGAAGCTACACAGGTGGGCATTCGCAAATTGCCCTGCCTCCATGCTATAATAACTGCGATCCTAAGATAACAATTGGGTCGACGGCTTAACGTACCCTACAAAGCACGGAAGTGCTCAGTAGTAATGTCACTAGCGGTCACCCATCCAAGTCATGACCGCGGTGGACGTTACTTAATTGTTAGTAGCTGACAATTGCTTAGCTGATCTGTTAAGAACGGCCAAGTAAACTTTGCTTTGCGTACTTTACACTTATTGTCCCCATTAAAGCACAACTGGCACTACCTAGGTGTATGAAAATCTTAAAATAGTAGGTAATAAGTTAACATTAGAAACAATAGGTTATATATACCTACCTAGGAAGGCGTACGTTTCCTTACCTTTCGATGTCTTTTGAAATTGAGAAAAAAGTGATGTTCAGACCTGTGTTATTATTTATGCAGCCAAATGCAATGCTGTATAATCTTGCCCTCATTCCAACCTACCTAATAGTACCTAATAGGTACTAACCTATTATTCTGTGCTACTAGGTACGTAAACAGCCTAACAAACACCAACACGAAATTCGGCGCGTTGAAGTGAGAAGACGTGCGTTCCGGGCGGCGCCCGGCAATCCTTGTAGAGTAAACGTGACTTGTTGCAGCCGCCGATGTAGGTACTTGTAGCTTTTTACCTAAAGTGCGGAGTGAACCAGGCCTGCCTATATGACGCGAGGGTGAAAAGCAAGCAAAAACAGGAAATGTATAGTGCTCTATAGGCAAATGTTGCTATCTGCCTTAATGGGACGATCGGAGTATTGCTAAGCTTATACAGTTTACTGTTGCTGTTAAATTGTCTACCCTACATGTATAGTGTTTTTTTATTTTTATTACTCCAGTGAGATGGATGATGTGTTTATTAAAAAACATGTTTTATGTGCCTATTTTAAATACCCAAGAATGTTGCTGCACTGGAGGAAGACATTGACAACTGTAACACAGGTACGACTTAGCACAGTTGTCAATGTCAATAACTATACCATAAAATTAGATCACATACCATTAAAACAACGTTATTGTAATTAATGTATAGTTAAAAATGTTCTATGTGATTTAAAAAAAAATATATTTGTATTGGCATTTATTTGTATTGATAGGGCAAGTTTATCATTAGCATCTTCGGTTAAAATCCATCTGAAGCAATGCTGACATCATATCACAAATCAGTTTTTGTAATTATTGTCCTTAAATCATATTTCAATATGGTCACCATCGCCAGAAAGGGATAAGAGGTACAGTTACTGAGCTCTCGTTCGGCTTCAATTTTACGACAACAGCTCATTCCTGTTGTACGTAGTACTTATTACTTCCATGGATACAGCGAGTTAGAATGAGTTACTACCCGGATGAATCTGTCTCTATCTCACTATTACAGATATTAGATGCAATACCTAGAAGAAAGCAAGCAGCATGGAAAGACCCTGATGAAAAAACGGTGGACTTGTCTATTACTTTTCTTTAAACTTTTCAGTTATTATGAAATAATTTAATAGAATTGTTGAAAGAATTTAATACAAATTTAGTTATCCTGAAGTAGCCTAAACCGACCGTTCTTATTTTCCTAGTTAGCCTAAATGGCTACTGGTAGCCGATTGGTTTTTTTGGTCGCCATTTGACCCCCTAAGGTAGCCTAAATGGCGATAATTCACCTAATCTGGCAACCATGGACCACTCCGGTAAACCGGAACGTCCCCATACACGCTACGAATGTTCGGTTGACCTGCGCAGGCATACCTGCACAGGTGGACCTTTCCGGACCTTTACGCTACGGTCGTAGCGTGTATGGCTTACATTACTCCAAGGTCCGGAACGACTCTGTTGTTTTATGACCCCAAATATCGATTTTCGGCGGGGAACTAGATTAAATAACTAACTAGAATAAATATATAGACTTTTTATGATGTTTGAAAAGCAATAACTACCGTTACCTACAAAAGAGTGCCTATAATTCTCTCATCAAGAAATGTCAAGGTCATGTCAGTTAAAGATACAACCTTTTAACGACCGATTTTGATAGTTAAGGTTAAACTGGCCGATCACTTCTCCATACAAACGTCCAGGGTGATCAGTCCCTTTATTTTGAGATTTTAGGTCCAGAACAAAGCATGATATCGTCTTTATTATCTAGGCTTGTGTCGGCGCCGATTTGTAAGAAAAATCTTTACTTGAAAGTTATAATCCTCGAAACATCCGTATCACGAATTTTAGCGCATGTTCAGACGTAAATAAAATACTAATAGAGTATGAAATCCTTAAAACTACTTATGTCCATAGAAGCAAAGCTTAGTTCGTGATCATTTAGGATAGTATTTTTTTAAATAAATACATCCAGTATTTATTCATAAATACCCTAGAGCCAAAGGTCGGCACATATAGTTGTGCGCGCTAGTTTTTCGTTCAATATATTGCGCATCTCATGTCAATACCTCCATTCCGCGGTGAGAGAAGGCGGGCGCGGCGGGTCTCATGCGCAGCACACTTATATAAAATTAACTTAACGCACACTAACCCTACGGCACGTGCGTGCCGCCACCGCGCCGCGATCTTAGAACATAATATTATAATTACAGTTTTTGTAGGTTTGTAGAATGGGTGAACAGCAAAAAGCAACAAGAGTTTCCTTGGAATGCCTTGTTGCTTTATAGTGTGCACGTATGTATACACTACCAATATGTTAGTGCCTATGCCTACTTACGTAATTATACAATATAATGTATACTTATATACCTAGTTGGGATCATAGCGGGGAATATAGTTGGAAACTGGATTTTTGCTTTCGCTTTTGATTAGTTTGTTCGAGATAACAAGCGTCGGGCGCCATAATCCATATACAATACATACTTGGGTAAAATAAATAGGTACCTATGCCTAGGTACGAACCTACTCGCACCTAAGTTAGTAGTAGGTATTAGTATTGACTAATACCTACTATTATATACGCCTATTGAGGCAGGTCGTGATAGCTACACTGAGTACCTAATCATTTTAGCAACACTTAGAGAATATGCCAATTTAACAAGCTGCATTTGATTAGTTATGGTATGGACGTACCTAGGTATTCCGCATTCTATGTAGAATTTACTCTAAGTAATAATAAAGTATGTACCTACCTAACACAAAGTAGTAAAGGGTTAGAAGCTCAATGGAAGATACCTACCTATCTATGATATAATTATCATTTATCTTAGAGGGCTGCCTAGGTAACGCAACTGTCAGCGATGTCAAATGGACATTTACGGGCGCGGTGCATTGCATTGCATACCTATCTACATAGCTATAAGATCACAACAAATAATAAAGTTAGTACTATAGGTGCGTTCGTTTTGGCTCGATTGCGTTTGTAGCAGTTTCAAAAGTGGCATATGTGTATTAGCGTTCGGATAGAATCTTTTGCTATTTTTGACCACCAATTACTTGCATGCTATCCGAACGGCTTAAAACATACTTTGACAACCGACATTATTTTAACAATTTTTCACAGTACGAAACATGGAATCAATCTCTAAAATTAACAAAAAAGTAGGTACTTACCTAAATTATTATTATTTCTTTGTTAATGGCTTCTGCTAGTTACGTATATAAAAAACTTGTGAAACTCTTCAATCGCGCCAAATACAACTGTCAAACCAGCAGTTGTCAAAAAACGATCACAACGATCCCACGGTAAGACATGGGTCAAAAATATCACTTTTCTCTGTCATTTGTAGCGTTTTCAAAGCTATCCGAACGGTGAGCGAAAACGATATTTTTGCTCACGAAGTCCCAAAACGAACGGCCCGTGTGATCATTTTTAGCGTTTGTGAGTGTTATTTTTGGCACCGATAGGCTATCCGAACGCCCTAAATGTACATATTTGTTGCAGGTAGAAAGGTATTACTAAAGTTTATGATAGGTGCGTTCGTTTTGGCTCGATTGCGTTTATAGCAGTTTCAAAAGTGGCATTTGTGTATTAGCGTTCGGATAGAAGCTTTTGCTATTTTTGACCACCAATTACTGCATGCTATCCGAACGGCTTAAAACGTACTTTGACAACCGACAATGTTTTAACAATTTTCACATGGAAACTTAGCGATGATTGTAGGCCTTATCAAAAATAACCTATGCTTAGTTATTGTTGTTTATTGGTAAGAAGAAACCCGCCTACGTATACCTATAAATTCATACATATGTGATAATTTAAATCTGACGATTTGAGAATTGATCATAGCAATTTCAATTTGAATCGATTCATGAATTTGACTTTGACGTTTTTTTTGACACATATCACCAACATCTCATTACAGAACATTCTGGTACGTCAACCTCAATAATTTTGACAGCTCACGTCTAAGAAGTTTCATCTTTAGTGCGTTCGGATAGCCTATCGGTGCCAAAAATAACACTCACAAACGGTAAAAATGATCACTAAATAGCAAAAGCTTCTATTCGAACGCTAATACACAAATGCCACTTTTGAAACTGCTACAAACGCAATCGAGCCAAAACGAAAGCACCTCTTAACGGCACCTGCATCAACACTGGGTGCCTACCATTTGAAGTTCAATTCACCAAAAACGCTAAAAACGATCACACTCCCAAAAAGTTGTTCCAGATGGGTCTTGGCATTATTTTCGCCATAAATGCTATGAAGCTACTGGAACAGTTTGAATTACCTACATCTAATGTCAGATGTGACAGAAGTGGCAAATTTTAGTGGCATTCTTAGCGTTCTAATCTTAAATGGAACAGAGGAGAACAGTTACAAACGGTCACAGTGATCACGCAGAATGTGATCAAAATTATCGAAAATAACGTTATTAACGTCAAATGGAATATACCCACTGAAAAGCCCTTGTACAGTCCCACCAACTTATCTGTTCAGGCGGCAAAAAAAAGAACTACAACTTTCCTTCAAATTGTGACAGATTTCGTTGACCAGTAGCGCCCTCGAAAACTGCATAGTTAATTTGGTGGTACTTATAGAGATAAGAAAAAACATATTTATTATGTCTATGGAAATACGTGATCGGCCCGCAGTTGGCAGCGCAGCGTGCCAAATATATCTTTTTAATTTTGACTTTGACAATGTCATCTATCTTTGCTCTGAGTCAAAGCCTTTGAGTGCGTTCGTTTTGGCTCGATTGCGTTTGTAGCAGTTTCGAAAGTGGCATTTGTGTATTAGCGTTCGGATAGAAGCTTTTGCTATTTTTGACCACCAATTACTGCATGCTATCCGAACGGCTTAAAACATACTTTGACAACCGCCAATATTTTAACAATTTTGCACAGTACGAAACATGGAATCAATCTCTAAAATTAACAAAAAGTAGGTACCTATATTATTATTATTTCTTTGTTAATGGCTTCTGATAGTTACATAAATAAAAAACTTGTGAAACTCTTCAATCGCGCCAAATACAACTGTCAAAACAGCAGTTGTCAAAAAACGATCACAACGATCCCACGGCAAGACATGGGTCAAAAATATCACTTTTCTCTGTCATTTGTAGCGTTTTCAAAGCTATCCGAACGGTGAGCGAAAACGATATTTTTGCTCACGAAGTCCCAAAACGAACGGCCCGTGTGATCGTTTTTAGCGTTTGTGAGTGTTATTTTTGGCACCGATAGCCTATCCGAACGCCCTATTTAAAGGAAGTCAAATCTTAATAAACGTCAAAGGTCAAAAGTGAAAAAAAGCGCGGGAAACTTTCTTTGAACGGTTGTGTTTTTTCATTTGAAAATTTCAATTTTATTATTTTATGGTTTTGGTGATCAGTTAAGTAGTACTTTGTAGTTAGTTAAGTTACTTATTGTACAGATTTTGTATATTTGTGTATATAATTTTCTGGTAAGTCTTTTAAAACTTATTTTCGTCGACGATGAATGATCCCCCAGACCCTGGGGGAACAATTCCCTCCGTCGGATGTAATGTAACCATTGCATCTGAATCTGGTATGGAGACGGATGGATCGCATAGTGTACGAGCCATTAAGCGTAGTCGCCTACATAAAGTTTGCAAGCATTGTAACAAACGCAGGAGAAAACATAATTCTGAATTGAAATCTACCGATTGTCATTGCGCTGAAAATGAGCCTCTTATGGAGAAATTAAATTCGGAACCAATTGTACCCGCTGATACCAACCCTCCACGTCCGACCCCGGTTGCTAGAACTTTATATGAACCTTCTGATAGTGCCCCTTATGTTGTACACATCCAAAAGGAACAATCTGCCCCCAATGATGGAACAGTACTCCACCCCATAGCTTTTGGTAAATTTTTGAAGCAATATAATATTCAAAACATTATGAACGGGACTTTAAAACGTATTGGACGGAATAGAATCACCATCTCATTTTCACACCATTTAAATGCAAACTCATTCCTTACACACAATAGCCTTTCTTCACACAACCTAAAAGCCTTCATACCTTCATTTACTGTAACTCGCATGGGTTTAGTTCGCGGAGTGCCTAGTGAGTGGACCCCTGAAGAAGTAATTGAAAACATTAATGTTCCCATAGGGTGTGGAAAGATTTTAAAAGCTCGACGACTTAACTATAAAGTTACAATCAATGGTGAGACAACATGGAAACCATCTCAAACAATGGTTCTTACTTTTGATGGTCAGATTTTACCCAAGCGTATTTTTATGTGCTACAATGCACTACAAGTAGAATTGTATACCTACCCCACAATACAGTGTTACCTATGCTGCCGCTTCGGTCATACCAAGAGTCAGTGCAGGTCCAAACCCCGTTGCTTCAAATGCGGCCAAGATCATCCTGGGAGTACTTGCAATACTGAAGAAGACAATGCAACATGCTGTTTATGTGAAGGCTCACATTTTGCAAATAGTAAATCGTGTCCAGAATTTGTCCGTCAGAAACAGATTAAGTTATCAATGGCTGAAAGTTGTTTATCCTATTTTGAGGCTTGTAAACTATATCCTCCTATTTCAAAATCTTTTGCAGATATTACTACTAAGCAACAACCACAAAAGTACTCTATCCCTATCAGTTCACAACCCACTAATAATACTAGCACCTCACAATCATACAAAAAAACTGTTTTTAAGAAACCCCACTCACTTCCTAAATTTTCTAAGGGTTATGACCAACATGCTCATAATGAGCTAACCAAAGAGTATGATGCACCAACACCCTCCAATGGGTGTGCACTGAAAAATAATATTTCTTCTAGTGCAACAGAAAAACAATCTGTTGCTGATATTATTATTGCTTTAATTAATTTACTTTCTCAGTCCCAAAATATTGAACCGTCCAACGTTGCCCCATTAATTGCAGCTATTACAAATTTATCGGTCCAATATGGATCAAGTCCAGGTAGTTCAGTGGAACTGCCGCAGCATAAACAGTAAGAAAAACGATCTCATATATCTTATAAATAAATTTAAACCAAATGTCTTCGTCCTCTCTGAGACATGGTTAAAACCCAGTTTTATATTTAAAATTGGGGGATACTCATGTCTCAGAGAGGACAGACAAGATGGGTATGGCGGTGTAGCCATACTTATTAAACATTCTCTTTCTTATACGCAAATTTGTCTTCCCCAACATAGTAATGAGTATTCTGTTGTCGCCGCCTTAGTCAATGGTACCTGTTATGTTTCTGTTTATATTCCTGAGCCTTCTACTGCTATATTTGATGAACTTAACTCAATGTTGCATTCACTTCCCAGGCCCTATATAATTTTAGGGGATTTTAATTCCCAACACCAATCTTGGGGTAGTTCCATATCCAGTAGCCATGGTAAAGATTTGTTAGAAATAATTGACATACATAACCTATGTTTATTAAACACTGGTTCCCCAACTCGTCGCACTAGCCCTAATGAAAATATTAGTGCTGTAGATCTATCTATATGCACTCCTAATTTAGCCTCTCAGTTAACCTGGTATACACTCCCATCCACATATGGTAGTGACCACTTTCCTATCATTATCTCTTCCATAGAAAAATCTTTAGATCCGATTCTGATTCGGCAACCTCGTCTTAAATATAGAATCCAGGAAAATGATTGGGATAAATTCAAATCTTGTGTGGAATGTTACTTTAAAGATCTTCCGGAAATATCTGCAGGTAACAGTGATATATGTTCTGAAGCACTTGCAAAAGCTATTTTGTCAGCTGCGGACCAAGTTTTCCCCCGTAAAAATTCTGCTTCCAATTTGATACCCTCACCTCCCTGGTGGGACAATGAATGTACAATAGAAGTTCAAAAACGTAAACAGGCAGAAATAAATTATAACAACTATATGAGCCAAGAAAACTTTGATGTCCTTACTAAAATCATTTCAGATAATAAAAATTTTTAAGAGAAAAAAAGTTTTCGGCATTTAAAAGATTTTGTCATTCAATTTCGCCTAGGTCACACCCTTCTACTGTATGGATTTACATCAGAAGATTCAAAGCAGGTATGTCTAATACTAACCAACCTCCACTTCCAACTTCTATGGCTAGCTCATATTTAGACTATCTTGCACCACCTTCAGTTGCTCCTTCACCACATACAATACTAATTCCAATTCCCCAACAACTTCCTTTGATTCAATCAGATATTTCTTCCCCCTTTACATTGACGGAGATTAAAGGAGTGTTTTCTAAGCTTCGTGACTCTGCGCCTGGTGAAGACGGTATTCCATATTCATTTTTGTGTAATTTAAGTGACAACACTCTTTTATATTACCTTAATATGATTAATTGCATAATCATGTCTGGTAACGTTCCCCAATCTTGGAAGTCTCAAATAGTTATACCAATATTAAAGCCAAATAAACCACCAACATCTGTAACATCATACCGTCCTATTGCACTTTCTTCAGTTATTGCCAAAATCGCGGAACATCTTGTGAAAAATCGTCTTGATTGGTATATAGAAAGTCGTGGTTTGCTTGCAGACTCCCAGTATAGTTTCCGTAGAGGTAGAAGTACTTTGGACAGTTTGAGCATTTTTGTAACGGATATTCGACTGGCTTTTACAAATAATGAATCTATTGTTGCACTGTTCTTAGATATTAATTCCGCATATGACAGTGTACTTTTGCCAATACTTAAAGAAAAACTGCAACTGTTACATGTTCCTCCTATTATTTGTAACTTTATACTTAATATGCTTTACGGTAGATCTGTGAAATTGGATAATTCAAATGAAATTAGATTTTTATGGAAAGGCTTACCACAAGGTTCAGTTCTTAGTCCGATACTTTATAACATTTACACTTATGACCTTGAATTGACAATTAAAAGCCCAGTTAAAATTCTTCAATATGCAGATGATCTCCTTCTCTATTGTTCAGATCGCAATATAAATAATTCTAGTTCCAATGTGTCATCAGCTTTAAACAATCTAAACACTTGGATGGAGAATAATGGTCTAGAACTTTCCGTTTCTAAAAGTAATGTGGTAGTTTTTACTAGGCAACGCACCGCTCCACCTGTTAATATTCTCTGTAATGGGCAACCAATTCCAATTCAAAATCAAGTTAAGTTTTTAGGTTTGGTTTTAGATTCTAAACTTACATTTCTTCCACATTGTGATTATGTCGCAACAAAATGTGAACGCCTTCTTAACATTTTAAGATGTCTCTCGGGTGTTTGGTGGGGAGCACATCCCTCTTCTTTAAGAATTGTCTACATTGCTCTAATAAGAAGTGTCATTGATTATGGCTCATTTTTGTTAGAACCATGTAGCATTGCTGGAATAAGGAAGTTAGATGCTATTCAATCCAAAGCTTTGAGAATCATCACTGGAGCAATGAAGTCTAGTCCAATAAATGCACTCCAAGTGGAATGCATTGATCCTCCATTTTATTTACGGCGCCAGTATCTTTCCGATAAATTTCTTTTCCGTTCACTTAGATTCTCTAGACATCCTATATTTTTCAAGTTACAACAATTATCTCAACATATCACATCACATTCCAGTTATTGGTCACATAAAACTACACCCTGTCTTATTAATAGCAGGCATAAATTCATGGACTTAAAAGCGCCTACTCACAGCATTGACAAACTTCCCATTTATAATGTTAGGTATGAATGTCTATCACAGGATCCTGTAATTATCTACAACATTGGTATTGATAGAGATGATCCCAATGCTAATATTCACTTCAATTCAATAGTTCAAGAAAGATGGAATGGATGGCACCACCTTTATAGTGATGCATCCAAACACACATCTGCTGATTGTGTTGGTGTGGGAGTTTATCACCCGCAGTATAATATTGTGCAAAAAATTAAATTCCCCCCTGAAACATCTGCTTTCACTGGCGAATGTTTTGGAATTCTAAAAGCATTGGAATATATTCCACATATGAAACTATTTAAAACTGTAATATTCTCGGACTCCCTAAGTGCTCTTCAAGCTTTAGCTAAGTTTCCATTTAAACCTCAATCACATATCCCTATAATTATTGAAGCCAGATCAAAATTATATCAATGTACTCTCTTAGGTTATTCAGTTTCGTTTGCTTGGATCCCAAGTCATTGCGGCATTAGAGGTAATGAAAATGCTGATCGCATAGCAAATGAAGCTGTTACATCTGGAGACATTTTTCCATTTGTAAACTATTCCCATGATTTAACATCTTTACCAAAAGTTTTTCTCAAGGAATCATGGAACAGAAATTGGGCCAGCAGTGCTCAATGTAAGGGAAAGCACTATTTTCAAATACAACCAAATATAATGAATAAACCATGGTTCAACTGTTTGAAGTTACGCAAGAAAGTGACGTCAATAATAATAAGAATGCGGCTGGGCCATGTTTGCAGTCCAGCTCATCTTGCAAAGCTTCATATTGTTGATTCTCCTACCTGTGCATGCGGGGAGGATGTGGGAGATTTAAATCACATTATGCTCTCTTGCCCCCAACATGACCAAACTGCAATGCTTGAGGCTTTGGCTGTTCTTAAAATTCCGTTTCCAACCAGTATTGTTTGTATTCTTCAATGTTCTGACCCAGATGTATATAAGGCAATATCTGAATATATCATTACTAATAATATTAAACTGTAAATATGTAAATATACATTGTATATAAATATGTATCACTTATCTTTGTATGTATTATGACTAAAATTTAAAATGAATATATTAGTAGGTAGTTTTATCTTATGATAGGTACATATAAAGGTAGTTATTCCTTTCTCTATCCTCCTCTTCTATTCCTTTTCCATGTTATACTTTCCTGATCCGATTACCTGTTCCAAATTTCCCGTGATCCGTCTTTTTTCCTCCCATTTTTAGATTTCTTAAGGTTTCCCCGTTTTTATATCAACTTAACATAACAAAAATCAAAGTAAGAAAAACTAACGAGGATTTAAAACTTGACACTGGCAAATGCACAAGACGTGCGAGACCATATCCCGACATAGGGAGCAAACGAAAAAAAAAAAAAAAAAAAAAAAAGGTCAAAAGTAGATTGACATTTAGAAATGTGAAATGTCTTTTCGTGTCGTGAGAAGTTAAAATAAAATAATTTATTTTCTGGAAAATCGTTGTTGGGTTCTTTAAATAAACTTACCGAGCAATATAGTTTACTAAAGATTTTTTAAGTTAACTATAGTTAGTAACTAGTAACGTCCCTCCCACCTAACTCCATATATACAGTAATCAGTTTTCACGGAGATTAAAATCACTGGTAGTCAGAAATATCTCATTTTCGTTTCTGAATTGAAAAAAACAGTGAAGTACAGTTCTTATATAATGTTCCAGTGAAGAAATTTTAACATCCAGCATCACAATTTATGATAGGTGAGTGTCTTAACAATTTATCAGAATATAAGTTTCTTATCAAATTATCATAATTTTATGTACTTATCAATAGATCTGCAGTTTGATACCAGCGACCAGGTTACATGTTGGCTCATGCTCTACTTTAATAACATTGTTTCATAGCATTTATGTTTAGTTATGTTGTCTTCATGCTGCTATAGGTAGGTGGGTTCCTTATCATTACATGATATAGCCCATTTGATCACATACTTATTTCACAAATTGATATATAATATGTGTTTGTTCATTAATAGTGGTATAATCTAATTAGGATCTTATTAGCAAAAAAGAAATTCTTCAAATTCAAAAGTACCCATTGGCTATTGTTGTTATTAAATTTACAAGAAATAGGTATTTTTTTTATAAAACATGTGGACATTTTACCATCCTCACCATATTTTAATGAAAACATGTTACTTTATATAAGTACTTTTTTCTGATGACTAAACTTAAATCAATAAAATTTAATTTAACTTAACAGAGATAGATGTCAAGAAAATTAATTTCTTCTAGGAACGAGACAGCCATATTTTTTTGTAGCGGTGCTACTATTTGTTATATCTATGAGCTGCCATGCTGCAGGTCCATGATTCATCCCCACTGCTGGCTTGAGCTTCACTGTATAATGGGCACCTGTTGAAAATCTGTCAACAAGCACTTAACAGTGTGTCAAGCAGTCCTTGAGAGCCAGTTATACTGGGCCTAGTCCATTTACCATCATAGAATACATCATCACTTACCAACTAAATATCATACATGAAGATGTGGAACAGTCCTTAAATTTTTTAGCTTAAAAGTTATAAAGTTGTAAAGTTTACTTACCTTATTGTAAAAATCTTTAAATAGGAAGACAGTGATTTTGTGTATGAATGTTTTCTTTATTTGTGTACAAACATAACATTTCTTACTTCATTACATCCACTAGGTTAGATGAGAGGTTCATTGACCTAAATTATTTAACTAGCCCACCACACTGCACAAACTGTCTTATTACTTTACACACAAGTATATACTTATTATAGAACAATAAAATAACAGCACACAACATGTTCTCAAAGAGTTTTAAATGCTAATAAATATGTGGGAAGTACTGTACTACCCGGCGGATTGTTCACTGCTGAACACAGCTCCGCCCATTACTGGGTGGTGCCATGATCCCCATCGGCAGGTGTCTTGTAGATCTCAGTTTAAGATATCAGTTCCTCATAAGGCGGTGCGCCCCCCCTTCCGGTATTTTACCTTTAGTCACCTCATCGACACCCAAAGGTTGCAATGTATTAACCATACATTCTAGTCCGGTGTCCCATTGGGCATGCTGTAAATAACTTAACATAATTAAAACTAAATTACACATAGTAAATATGACAGCCTTATAAAAATATATTACAACAATCTAATCAATTGTTTAAATCTGATGGTTATTTCCATTTGTAGTCCAGGGCTAGCCTATCACTCACCTTTCTATTCTTGTGATGTATATAGGCTTACTTTTTTTTACTTTCAATTGCTACATTTCACCTGCAGAATTGCAGCATCTCTACTACATCTTTTAACTGCTGAACATCAAATATGAATTTGCACAGAATAACAATAGAATAGAATCTATTGTTATTTAGTAATTTTGTATATAGGTAATTAGTGTTAGCTAATTACCTATATACTACCGGTTAAAGGTACCTATTGCTATTTTCTTATTTGTAATGTTTCTAAATTACATTTAACTTATTAGTTTCAGTGTGCTTCTTACCTAAAATCTAATATTTCTCAGCTAGAAGGGGGGTAAAGTTGCTCATTTAAAAAATAATAATATATAAAAAAATCTGTCACTGCTATTGCTATGTCTATATATTTTAAAACGATTTTCTACACTCGTGATTTTTTCTAGACTTCTTTGTTAGCTTGAGAGTTATAGTCACCAATCACACCAACAACTTTGTTCACTTGTTGAACAGATAACTATTGATTTGGAAAACATTTCATAACTTTCTACATTTAATTCCATTCACGCAATAGATTAGTGGTACGATTTTTAAATATTCTAGTGCACAGGAGCACCATTGGTTTTTACAAGTATTGTTGGTTTTCAGTGTCAGTCTAGAGTAAAGAACTGTGCCTTTTTGATGGCAATAAGCTTGCCCTACATTACATGGGCCAAACACGTCTCGTGAAATGTGGGTGTTAACAACATGCCTGGTATAACAATAATATATGTAATGTCCATATCCAAAATTCAGAATAAAACTTCAACTAAGATACATAAAATACTTTATTCTTACTTATAATAACTTGTTCACCCTCAAACTAGTATTTCTGGTAACAAAGAAAACCTGTTCTAAAAACAGCAACTAGTATTAAAGTTTAAAGAATAATGGTAGCCTTACATGACAAGATCTACTGTTTGCTACATTTATAAAGTTTTATAAGATATAATTTAACAGTTCTTAAATAAGTTTGGAATGTTTATGTTGTTTGAAGTAAACTCATAATATTTCACAAATAGTTTAATTGGCTGTAGTATAAGTAGCACATATTAAAAGAAAATCTGCCTAATAAGTTGTTGTCACCAACTTTGGTTAGTTAACCTTGTTACACAACAATTAAAAACTCAATGTAGTATAACACCCACTCAACTGAATTTTAAAATAAAATTATTTAGAGGGCACTCCAAGCATATAAATGTTTTAGCTTGCTTATCACCAGATTTGGCAAAATCTAATAACTGCATTGACATATAGCCTGCTAATAAATTCCCTAAGCATGGTGTTTTTTTTTACCAATTCAAAGAAAATTCCCTATAACAAATTTAACTAATCAGTTCTTGAATTTTACAAGTGTAATAGAATTTATTTCTCAGTGTATTATAGTATTGTTATAAGAAAAACTTAGTTTTCTGTTATTTCAAAAACAGGGTATAAAGACAATGGTGGTTTCTTTACTGAAAGGCTAGCATTTGACGGAGTAATCACTTTACCCATAGGTATCAGACAAACTTGAAATCACCTCACCTACCACCACCCATTAGAAAACCTATCGCCAATAGCCAGTTGGTGTATTCCCTCACCTATTTTTAAGAGCCAGTTCCGATTCAAGGTTGCTTGCTAACATTTAATCACTTACCAGCAGGAAACACATCTTGCTCATTTGTTTTTAATTTTATATCAGATATAGTTAGCCTTTGACCATTATCACACCATATAGTTAGTGATGATGAGGTTGAAGATGTTGTTCAGGCTAACCTAGAATTATTGGCTCTCAAGGACATCTGTCGCAACATCTTTAGGTGCTTGGCGACATATTTTTTACTGGAGGGTGGTTGCTAGTCAGGCGGGTATTTTCATCCTAAGTCAACAACCGAGACCAACAACTTAAAATGCCTTCAAAAGCTCAGAAGCACTCAGTAGTAATGCCAGAAATAAGCAAGCAATCGGCGCTGTGATACAATCACTTAGTCATAGTTTAGCCAATAGGTTAAGAAACCACCATTATTGCCTGTATACTCTGAATTCACTAGTGACTGCCATAATTTCTTCAAAATTTTATTGGTGTATGAATTACTACTTGAAATGGCTTGTTTAAAAATCCAATATCATTTGTCCCAATAAGATATACCATGACGTTTTTACGACTTGGCAGCTTATGGTGTGGTATCTACAAAATATAGATTGATTAAAAAAGAAAGCCACAAAAATGTATCAGATATAGGTACATAACATTAAACACTAGAAGAAAATCTTAACTACTGCACAAAACATTAAAATTTACTTATGTGAAATTATTTGAAAAGTATATATTATGTTAAATATCTAAAATCAAATGTTGCAGGTGGCCCAAAGGTGAAAACTACTTAGCAATGACATCATTATCTACTTTCATGATAAAACTCATATTTTAATACCAGTTTGATAACATTACCAAAAGATAAAATAAAGCTAATAAACCTGAGTCTTGGAACCAGCATTGCAGATGTTTTCTATACCCATAATATCTTCTTTATCTTGTTGTTCTTATTCCACGATAAATAGGGTTGGCAGAACATGGATTCTTCTACTTGTTCTGTTTAATTGAGATCCCCTATGGCGATTATTAAGAACTAGCGGCCCACTTCGGCTACGCACGGGTATTTAAGAAAAATTAAAAAAAAAAAGAACTTTTTTTTTAAATACATATTCTATATTCTATAGCCTATGTTCTTCAGGGATAATGTCTAAGATTATTTCAAATCGGTCCAATAGTTTTTAAGTTTATTTGTTATACAGGGTTATTGGTAAAATGCTAACAACCTCTTAGGGTTGACTTCTGCTAGTCCTAAGAAACATTTTGAAACATTCTTTATTGATTTGAAAAAAAAAATGTCCTCTTTATAATACATATGAGTGTAGATAGGTAATAGAATTCATTCAACAACCATGACGTCCACCGCTGAACATGCTTTTCATAATCGGAACGCTTGGCAGGCGTCTTGGAAAATGTAGTGTAAAATGGAAAATCTTCAGAAGGTGCGCGCAGCTGCATACCTGGAATTTTTCCATTCGTCGCATCTTACGACATCCACAGTAAAATATATGGAAATATATATCCCAATGAAGAGAAAAGTTATTACCAACTCTAAAAATTTGGAAAAGCCTTTAATGAGGAATTATGCCAAAAATGATTCACTGTGTATTTACGAATTGAATGTATACTTATGTCATATTAATATGGCTTTAATTTTCTACTATAGGAATTAGGTTTGTATACCTTTTTTCAATAATTTAATATTACTCAGACCTATTAATTTTGCATTGCAAATGCATAATATACTGTATAATCAATTAATCATATACCTCAAGTTTTCTCTTAGCTTATTTCATAATAATAAAAGGCTTACGTCTCAGATCCATTCCAACCGCGGCTTATCTAAGAAAATGTTTTCACATGAAGGGATTAATTTACATTTAATTAACCACAAAGCCAAACCCCAGGCATAAAACGCAGGTAACTGAGCAAGAATAATAATCTTTAAGCTCCTCTAATTAATTAGAATGTAAGATAGGTAGGTATTAATAAAAACACGATGCCTTTGTGCTGCCTGTAGTCCGTAGGTCCGTACAGACACGTTTGTGACACGACAGTATTAACCCACGCTAATCTTTAGTGAACACTGGGGATGATATATATGCCAGACAAATGCCAAATTGCTTATTTCTCTTCCTGAAATAAAAAATACGCGCAATTTGATACAATATTGAAAATGTGATCATTAAACTAGTCGTTTTTCTTGAAGATTTAACACTGTAGTATAAACTATACGTACAAGTTTCGTTAGTCTATGGATGAGTTATCGATAATATCCGCTAAATTGGATGTCGTGAAAGACTGCTCCTAATCAAAATAATACGCCAATATGACCAGCATGCCACTACTGGGATCGACGTATTATAAGTAGGTCTAGGTACTGCTGCGGATTTGGCACATAAAAAATACCTACGTTTCGTCCCAATAAATCAGTAATAATACTAAGAATTATAACCAACATGTCGCTATATCGAGGATTTAAGATTTGAATTGACATAAAATGTATTACCATGAGTGTATCTCACTTATGTACTCTCTCTGCTTCAAACATTTTTTAAATAGATACATTGGTTTATCTGATATTTTTACAAACAGACACACCTCATATTATTGGCTTAAATATGAGCAACGATGTAGGGATATGCATAATCATAATTTAAACAATTGGGAAAACTAAAATAAAGCATTTATATGTATATAGTATATAGATAGATATTACGAATAGGATGTCAACTTTGAAGTCCAACCATCCAGTAGTACCTATATTAGAAAAAACTCACTTTAAACACTGACCCCTAAATTAATTTAATACTTGTAAACTTCTTACAACGAAAATAGTGCTAAAATGTGTTTTATACCACACCCACTCAGAAATTATTTCATTATTCGTTCAAAAACGTGCTATAAAGTTAGTCATAAAAAAAAAGTTATTCTCACTTATAAATGTGCGGCGGGAAAAGTTCTATGGAATTTCATTATACTGCCATCCATAGCAGTGAAGGAATGTTGTATGAAATTCCATACCTGCACTGCTAGCGTTCTTTTGTGTTTTTAGCTGCGAACATAAATAAATACAAACGTTAATAAATCTCTAAAAGGTTTTATATCAAATAATTAGAAAAAAGAGGTGCGATTTTTTTGTACTCGATTTTCAGTGAGAGGAGGTTGGTAACATTTTTCTGTACTATTTTGTCTTCTCTAACAGTACGTTTCTAAATAATTTTCCAAAATTTCATCTGATAGTGAAAGTGACGATTTTTAAATGACGCCACCAGAAATAAAAAATACAGCTCAAGTCATAAAATCTTCCTGAGAAGTCTCGGGACAAAGACGAGAAAACTTATAATGATTTTATTTTTCGCGTAGGTGTAGTACTTAAAAAGCACTATGTATCACTCGGGAGAAGGTTCTATTTCTGTTCTCGAGTTTCCTTTAAGCTTACTCTCGATCGTGAAATATATCGTTTTCTCTCCTCTGTGTACAATGTACTATTCCTGTTATTATTGTGACACAAACAAATCAAATCTAGTTTTTTCTGCAAATGTATGGACGAGTATTTAGGTCTTAAGGGTGAACTGGCCGGCCCGTTCTCCATACAAACGCCATTGGGTGATCACTCCCTCATTTGAGGATTTAGGTCCAAAATAAAGCATAATACCGATTGATCTCGTCATTATCTAGGCTTGTATGATGCCGAAATTTTAATAAAATAATTCATTTGAGAATTATGAGCCTCGAAACATTTTCATACAAAGTTTTCTAGGCTCATAACTTAGAACTTAATTATCTTTTTAAAATGTTGGCATCATACAAGCCTAGATAATGACGAGATCAATCGGTATTATGCTTAATGCTGGACCTTAAATCTCAAATAAGGGAGTGATCACCCTACGGCGTTTGTATGGAGACGTGACCGGCCAGTTCAACCTTAATTCGCCATACCTGGTTTACAGTGGCAGCACGTTTTGTATAATATATTATTTTGTAAACATTACTTGGATTGGAATGCATGGATAAGGCTCCTAGCCCTACTTATTCCGCGAATGGGAATTATTTCTGCGTTGAAAAGGTAGCGAGTATACTGTCAACAAGAACATTCTCGAGGAGGGCTGTGTCAGGAAGGCGATCTGACATAAGATCGAAACCTAGACTTTCTATTGTGAATATTCTTTAGTCGTCCTTTCTGTTATAGAAGACATATTGTAACCTTCCCACAAATGTGGAGGAAGGGAAGAAAAATAAATGGAAAACCTCGGTTGCATACATTTTGATAAGATAATTATGTTGCGCAATACGAACTACCACGTATGGGTATAACTATATTATTATATAGTACCTCTACACGATTATGTATCCTTTGCCACGGCATTAGAAATAGTGACTCCCTTGCCAGAGCAATATGTTGAAAGCCGATATCTAGTCCGTCGCTCGTTACCAGGATTTAATCCCTTTGGGTTTGAATCGTAATTGCTTACTGATAGGCTATTGCCATAGCGAACTAGCAACAAACCTGGATTGGGTTACGTAGCTTGGTCTGAAGAGCTTTTTATTGATTAAGTCACGAAACAGCAATACCTTGATACTACCTTGATTATAACTAACAAAATGTGGCTTGCGGATGGCGCCACATTTTGTAAGGCTGTTTAAATTCCTATGCAAAAGTGTTATATTAACTAAATGAATTACTGTAATGAGCGTTACTTTGCGAAAATACATATTTGATAATAACAAATATTTTAAGATAACATTAAATTAATATATTTGTTGATCGTGCGCTAAAAGAGTCAAGCCCTCCTGAGGATGCTTCGTCTAGAAGCATAACGCCTCGAAAATTCTTCCGGTTTGGCTGCTTGCCGTTTTTTACGCAACGTCTACTTAACAGGAAAATTAGGCGGAATTGTCACTAGATATATTAAGTGTTTTACTAATACATTAATTTAATGTTTTCTTAAGATATTTTTAACATCCAAGGGAATAGATGGGAGTGGGGGCAGTGTGGCATTCTAGTTCTCCCCAAGGGCTGTTTACCTCTCTCGAACACATGATCACTTACCAACAGGTGAGGCAGTGGTTAAAGGCTAGCCTAGATATCAGCTGTACATAAAATAATTTAATAGATGGATAAACAAGCAATATTAATAATTAAAATCTAATTTAGAAATTGCATCTTGCAGCACTCCTAGGAACGTTACTGAAAACTTTACATTAGATATATCGACGGCAATGTGACATTCTTAAACGGACTAAAGAAATTGTATCTTGTTCAAATCTTGCTGAAAACAACATCCTACTAGCAATATGACGTTCGTAAGCAGACTAAATAAATTGCATCATCAAACTTTATAATTTTTGCCTTAACATCTGTTAAGGTAATAAGCTTACAAAATTACAACGGAAAGAAATGTTTAACCCGAATGGGATTCAAACCCACACTCATACGTCCCACGGGCTGGGGCTTGTTCTCTATGTATGGTAAATGGTATCTTCGCGGAAAAAGCACTGAAAATGAAAAAAAATACTACTACTACACTTGATAGAACTAATATTAGGCTAGTAAACATACTAAAGAAATTGCATTTTACTGGAAAACTGCTTAACACTCAGTAATATCTGCTGCGATGGCTTGTAACCAGACTTAACAAACAGCATTTGCTGGAAATATTTCTAAATATGACTTCAAGCAATATCGCATGCTAAGCGAACATATAAATTATTATTTTTTGTTGCAAAAAAATTTCCGGAGAATTCGCCCGAGAATAAATTTGTGTTCTAGAAGTTTGTAAATGTGATACTGCTGAAAATTTCAAGTAGCATTTTACTGGAAAAATACTTTTACTTGTTGTTGCAGCATTCGGGCATTTTCAATAGAGGGAAAGAAATGCGCTTATGCTGCAGACCAGGAAGATATAAATACTGTCCGGTGATGTTGCAAATATAATAAAAGATCTATCCTTGCGGCTAAATATAAATGTTATGTAATATTGCCTGCATGGCTATATACTAAGAGATTGCGACAAATGTTGTTCTGCGTTGCACTCACAAGTTGTAATTAAGACGGCAACTTGGCAGCTTTACAATGACTGCTAGAAATTTCCACAAAAATGTCCTATTTGCTAGCCGCTTCTCATAAAATTATATCGCCAATTCATATAAAAACCAGTATAATTATTGTTGCTAAACCTAAACCTTGGAATAATTGCACTATGTAAACTGCAGGTGTAGCGTAACTACAGTTTTGACCTATAATTTTAGCTTTAAAAAGTTGCGAAGTATGCTCTTCAAAAACATATACTTGTAATGACTGTAATCAATATAATCATAAAGCAAAACTTTTATTGTAAGGGCATGCCTTAAATTTAAAAAATCAGTTTCTGGCACCTTATTGAGTATGGTGATTAGATATTTAACATTGATTTATAAAAACACCATTAAATTATTTATGCTCCATGAAATAAATCGCCAAAAATATGTCGTTTTACTCACATTTTCCGATAGCTCTCTGAGACTGTAGGATCTCAAAGAGCTATCATAACAGCATATTCAAATGATTGTTATATTAATAGTTATACGAGTATAATTCTTCAGTTCTGAAATATTACATAACAGAATTTCAATTAATGTAGTGGTTTTCGTGTAATTAGCAATAATTTGTACTCCTGGATTATTATATGTTCTATGCACCTGGCTAGCGCGCCCTACCTAAAACTCTCTTCAACAGGACACGTACATACAAGGAGTGTAAAAAAAATGCGGGAATTTTAAAATTTCGCGGGTTTGGAGAGTCCAATTGTATTTTTTTTTTATTATCTTGATATACATGTAGTGTAGTTCGATAAAATTTTCAGTTCTATTTTATTGCTTACTTCGTCTGTAGCAGCAGCTAAGGTTAGACGTGTTTTATGAGCTTGGCGATTTTCGTTCGTTAAAAGAAATGGATCAAAGAAATTGTATCAAAATTTGCGTAAAAATGAAATAAAGTGTAACAAAGTGCGGGAAATGTTAAGAAAGACATATGGTGAGTATGTTATGAGTAAAACATGAGTTTACGTATAAGCGTTTCCAAGATGGCTTGAAGACGTTGAAGATGACGAGCGCCACGGACGCCCCGGCACATCAACAAACTGATGAAAACGTGAAAAAAGTGAAAGCAATGGTTATGAATCATCGCCGAATCACAATCAGAGAAGTCGCTGATGGTGTTGGCATATCATAAGCGCCAACGCATGACATGAGATTTTTTCGAATGTTTTGGGTATGAAAATAGTGAGTTCTTCAGTTGAGTTCAAAAACAATACTGTAACCATGCCCCACCCTCCATATTCGCCAGATATGGCTCCGTGAGACTTTTTCCTATTTCGAAAAATAACGAGAACCTTAAAGGACCGTCGTTTTACAAGCATAGATGACATTAAAAGCGCATCTCCGAAATACCTAATCCCAAAAATCGACTTTGAGAAGTGTTTCGACAATTGGAAGAAGCGTTGGCATAAGTGCATAATATCGAATGGGGACTATTTTGAAGGCGACAACATAAATGTACACTAATGAATATATATTTTTTTAATTTTTTTTTATGCCTGATATATTAGCCTTTGACCACTATCTCACCTGATGGTAAGTGACGATGTGGTCGAAGATGTTGTTCAGGCTAACCTAGAAGTACTGGCTCTCAAGGACAGCTGCCGGAACACACCGTTACGTGCTTGGCGACAGATTTTCTACTTGAGGGTGGTAGCTAGCCAGGCGGGCATTCGCAAAATGCCCTACCACCATGCAGAGTACTTAATAATTTTCGTTATTTTTTCGTAATTTTCGTTATTTTTTCAATTAACGAAAATTTCCGTTATTTTATTAACACACCTCGTAGAGGGATCTTCATCTCGAATGTCCCCCTTTTTTTTTTAAGGATTAACACACATTTCACAATATTTCTTTACATAAAGTATTCTTATTTATAGTAATAATTGTGAGACCAACATCGTTGACTACAAATTTAGTAAACATTTGTAGTGAGTTAGACATGTACGAATATAATGTACAAAAGTAACATTTAAAAGTTTAACCTTTCAAATATTTGATTTAAACAAGAAAATAAAAAATATGTACTGATAAATGTAAGTAAACTTATAAAACTGGTATCATACTATATAGATCACCAGTAATACATATTATATGGCTTCCAGTCTCAGTATTTAAATGAATAGGGTATGGCTGATTTGATTTACTAAAGCACAACAAGGGAGGATCATCACGGGGTGATCATTGACGCCACCTTGAAGCAGATCCAACAAAGATCCCTTACATTGTATTCTAACATAAATAAAGATTTATGATATTAAGATGATAAGAACCAAACAATTTTATAAAAGATTTGCTGGTTGGATGAATATGTGCCTTTATTAATTTGTCTAGGCGCCTCGCAGACGACCTACGTCTGCCCACTGCAATTAACTTATTGACATTAATGAAAACCAAGTACGAATCAGGCCGGGGTCTACCAGGCTTCTTTTCATCACAGCAAAGCACATCACATTTTCATTCATAAAAAAATACTGTACATATCGACGTTTTCAGTATTTGTTGTATCACGATATATAGGATATATAATTGAATAAATTGAATTAGTCATATCGCACACACACAATCATAAATTGAAGCATTGATGGGTCAGTGGCATTGGCTATGGACTGCCGCGCAGCAGGTCCTTGGTTCGAATCCCGCCGCGGGCGGGCTTGAGCTTCACCGCATGGTGGAAGGGCATTTTGCGAATGCGCGCCTGGCTAGCGGCCATCCTCAAGTAGAAAATATGTCGCCAAGCACCTAACGGTGTGTTCCGGCAGCAGTCCTTGAGAGCCAGTGAAATTACAGGCAAAATGAGACTTAACAAGTATGTCTCAAAGTGATGGGCGCAGTGCTGTTCGTCACTTGTGATGAAATGTATCTGTTACAGGCAGAGGATACCGCTTAACATCAGGTGGGCCTCGAGCTTGTTCCGTCACAATAAAATAAAAAAAATAAAATTACCGTTACTCCAGGGTCTAAAATTGGCGATTAAGACGGCCATCCATTTCATAATTTTAGACAAAAAATATATTACTACTCTATTCGATGAGCTTTAAATTATATCAGGTTACAATTCACATGCTTGGATGCGAAACAAATTTTAATTTCATTATATTTCCCCATCTGAATAAAAAACTAAGTGTCAGGTTTTGGGTCAGCATTTTGCATACATTACAGACATTTTCAGGTTCGAAACTAATTCCGTTTACAAGAGTTCCGTAACATACGGACGGACGAACAGACAGCAGAGTGACATAAAAGGGCTCAATTTTGCCGCAAAGCACTCTGTGGATATAAAACAGATGAACGTTTCGAGACATCTTCCATTATGTCACATTTTACCCGAGCATTTCCGCTATAATAAATGGAAATGTATTCCTGCAAAGTTTGTAGTAGTTTAATAGTAATATGATTTTACTAACGATTGGTAAACTATGAAATTTTATTGCCTTCAGCGATCTTATTAAATTACGATCAAACAACCCATAAACACGATAAAGATCTGGTGAAAATGTAAAGCGTGCTTAGAAGTATAAATTAAATACACGACTGCGCAGAAGGATTGTAGAAGTTTTTAGGGTACGTGTATGTAATTTTAACATTTTGTTTGCTTTAAGTTCTGAATCGCTGATTAGCTCTTTACAAGTTTTATTATACGTTTATTCATAATATATTTTGTATCACATCTATTCGAAAAGAGCTAGTTTATTCTTCGTAAACAGGGACTAAAATAGCTTTTTAATCCCTGAGGGACAAAAAGTGTTTTTTTAGTATGTGGATATTTTTAGTAAGAGTTCCAATGACCAAAGAGATCAATCACAAACATTGTATGAACAAGTCCAGGCTGTTTTTTTATTTTTTAATTATAAATTAATAATGCCATAAATTCTCAATAACTACTTTATTTGTTCATCAAAAATGTAAACACGGCATTACAGTTATCACCAATGCACCGTGATATACAGACAACTTATATACACATTAGGTAAGTTGCATTTACTTATTTTCTCATAGAGGATGATAAAAAGTAGTGTCCACCAAGGGAGCCAACAACTATTTTAAGCTCGAGTAACTTTGAATCCTGCACTCAGGATTCTACTTTAGAATCTCTCGCTACGCTCGTGATTATATTCTAGAATCCTTCGTTCCGCTCTGGATTCAAAGAAACACTCTCGCCTATAAAATTTGTTGTTTGCTCCCTTGGTAAACGATCTACTATTTTTGGGTTCCGTACCCAAACGTCAAAACGCAGCCCTATTTTATGTCAGTGCTGCAGTCCATCCGTATGTCCTTAGCTCGTTAACGGAAAGGGTCATAAACTTAAAATTTAGTTATTATATTGTGTAGATTGTTGACCATGAGAACCAAATTTTAATTATCTTCTTTTGGTAATTAACACATTGAGGTGTTAATTTGCGAAAATCGAGTAAATGGCGATCGTTGGCTGGAAGAGTTAAGAACTCCTAATGATGCTTGGTGTAGATTCGAAAAGCGTTTTTTAATGTTTATCTGAAATGTTAGGGTTACATTTTCTAAAAATATTACTTTATTATTTGTTATTTTTTTTATATAGTTTCGGGGTCCAGTCCTGTTTAAAGGTAGCAGTTTTATTTTAATTGGCTAGCTATATTCTTTACTAGCATGTAAGTTAGCTTCGTTTAGAGCTCACATGAGTTTACATTTTGCATGGTGGTAGGGCATTCTGTGAATGTCCGCCTGGCTAGCCACCACCCTCAAGTAGAAAATCTGTCGCAAAGCACCTAACGGTGTGTTCCGGCAGCTGTCCTTGAGAGCCAGAAATTCTACGTTAGTCTGAACAACATATTCGACATCATCACTTACCATTACGTGGGATAGTGGTCTAAGGTCTATCAGCTATATATATTAAAAAAAATAGATGAAAACAAAACAAGCTATTATATTTAACAAAATCTGGGGGTGTAGCCATCAAATTAGACAATTTTCTTAAAGGGGTCTATCTCAAAAACTTAATTAGGAATCTAAAATATCGGTATACATAGTTCTAAGTATTTAACGGGACTTAATCACGATAAAACTTGTATAAATTTATTTACCTTGACGAGGTAATTAAAGAGGTCAATATATTTATGCATGATTTATCGCGGTTAAGTCCCGTTAAATACTCATAACTATGTGTTCAGGTCGCGAAAGTCTTAAAGTTCGGTATACATATTATGTACAATAATAATTATATTTCTAAATAACAAACACTGAAATCGTTTTAAAATATTTTTAACACATTCAAATATTTTTTTCCCGAGTTGTAGTAAGGGTATATTCCATTAGTCGCTAAGAACGTTATTTTCGATAATTTTGATCACATTCTGCCTCTATGGTTGTGATAAGGTGATCGTTTGTAACTGTCATCCCAGTTCCATTTTTGGATAAGAACGCTAAGAATGCCACTAAAATTTGCCACTTCTGTCACTTTTGACATTAGATGTAGCGTTTAAGGCGAAAATAACGCCAAGACCCATGTGGAACAACTTTTTGGGAGTGTGATCGTTTTTAGCGAATCTCACTCAAATGGTAAGCGCCCTAATACGGAACCTTAACAGAGCTAGGCCAGACTCGCACTTGGATGGTTTATTGTAGTAACGTATGCCATGTGTCAACAAACTCCAAGGAGTCCAAGGTAACACATTAATATGAAGACCAGTGAAGACGTGGCAATGAAATTCGTATGGGTGGATGAATATGAATACCTATTTCGTTTGTAAATAATTACTCATTTATTACCCACGTTGAATTGAAGGCATTGTTGTTGGAAATAACCAAATTTTAATTATCTGAAAAATATTCATTTTGATAACTGGTTTTTGTAGTCTTTCTGTATCTTTGTATATAATAGTTAATAACCTTCTTCAAGTCTGTGTTCTATTAGGGGTCCGTAGCAAAACGAAAAAACGGCGTCCTATTTATGTCACTCTGCCATCTGTCTGTCTGATAGTCACGGGTACTTACACAGCTCATACATTGATTTAGTTATGTAGAAACATGTTATGTACTCTAAACCAAATATTGAAAGAAACGTGTGTTGAGGGTATAGAACCCTCAACACACCTATTAACACATAAGCGCCGCTGGAGGGATCAAAGTCAGCGATTCAAAGTCCTCCGCAATATTAGTAACGTAACGTGTTGGACGGAAATCAAAAGGGGGTTTCCGAAATTGTGTCAAACATTTTTGAAGGCATGCAGCGGTGCTTTTCAAACAAGATCTTTATGCTAAAGCCAAAACTGAGCGCAAGTTTTACCAATTTGTTTGATGTCTTTGATCGTTTATGCTCCGTTTTCACCAAAACGTGAAGTTTGACAAACGCGTTTGTCAAACATGCTTGATCGTTTACAAGGCATTTTAAGGAGTTAAGATGGTTTCGCGTAGAAGAAATGCACATAACACTTCTCAGTGGGAAAACGTCAGCACATATCGTCTCAAAATATAATAAAATAAGAATAGTATCAAAACAAGACATTCAAATAAAGAAGAAGGAATTAGCAATTAAAGTGACGTATAGGTAAGTTAGGTATGTACATACGTACATCCACGACTATAATTAAAGTACGGAAACAATTATCTATATTTTGCGACTTATGCATGCTTACAAATATTTTCCAGGATAATACATTGTCGGTGTACTTCGATTTGTTTTAGGTACAATAAATGTGCATATCTATACACATTTTAATCAATTCACGTGGTTATTAGTTCTGTTATCACATATTTACGCACCAAAAGATAACGTTGGCAATTGGATACCTACTGTATTGTCAGAACTCTTATTAAACACATAAATGATTGAACCTCTATTCTCTTCGCATACCTATTTACCTGTACCCGTGGGAATTATATCATCTTTCTACCCTTATCCCACCACTGTTGTGGGGTCGGTAAAATATGTCTATCTATTAGTTCGTCCGGAGAAGTACTGCTACCAAGCCTATTTCCACCGCTGAGCAGTTCATTCATTACTGTGTTCCAGTTTGAAGGGTGTAGGTGCCGGTGAAATTACAGGCACATGGAACTTTACAACTTTGTCTCCGGGTGATGATCGCAGTACAGCCACTTGTGATGAACTGCATTTATAGGCAGAGGTCCCATCACTAGGTATAGCATAAAAAACAATAAGAATAACGTCTACGATAACACAAGAACATGTTAATAAAAATAGGTATAAGTATATGGGCATAATTCTGCAATGATTTGGGTTTAGTTTATGGCCGGCCGCCTGCCTGACCACAACCCTACATGGAAATGCTCTCGTTGGTCACTGTACCCGCTACTTCAATACTGAAGAAATCAAAGAGTCAAGGTGGTATAAGGATAGATGTCTGATCTGTCCTGACTGTAATGTGCAGCAATACACCACTCACGTAGACATGATTTGGCATAGCCAAACAGGTGGATATGGAACAGTATTTTTTTCAATACTTTCGTAATGGAACAAGCACGAGACCCACCTGGTGTTAAGCGGTAACCTCTGCATATAACAGATGCAGTTCGTCACAAGTGGCGAATTGCACTGCGCCCATCACCCTGAGACAAAGTTGTTAAGTCTCGTGAAACTGTAATTTTACCGACACCCATACCCTTCAAACTGGAACATTTAAATGCAATAGTTACTGCGGCTGAAATAGGTACTGTGGATGAACTTTCCCCGGACGAACTCACCCTACAGTTCTTCTTCTACGTACTTCCTTTTATTTACTATGCGGCATCTGTTGGCGATAGATCATTCTAGAATTATACATAAATTGGTTAAAGTACCTTTTATTAAATAGATAAATTTTATTCTTATACCTGACCTGATTAGGCTATAGAACTACTATCTCACCTAATGATTGTTAAGTGATAATATGATTAAAAATAGCAAGCTAGGATAAGAATAGGCACTGGCTTGCAGGGATTGATGTCGAAAATGTCCAAACACACCGTTATTTAGTTAAGTTGATAATTTATTTTGAGGCTGGTAGCCAAACGCGTCATTTCCTACCACCATGTTTTGAAGTTCAAGCCCGTTGTTCAACGTCATCACCACTTCTATTAGTGAGATATTTAGCATGCAATTTTGTGCGGCAGAATATATACCATCACCAAAGGTTATTAATATCAAAATATATTTTTAATATTGATTAGTGCGCGAATAGAGTCGGTTCTGTTAATAAAAATTGAATTTTACTCGCCAAAGTTATAAAAGCTACTTTAGCACAGAGCTTTTTAGAGCACGGTTATAGTACTTTGGGCTCGTTTGCATACCATTGGTTTTCCGCGACCAATAACTGTTAGGGAAACGGTAGTAGGTACAAGGTGACCACGAACTTGAAAATAGAGTTTAAAATAACCCTTCCCCTACAGTCACTAAGTGGTCTGACGACCTAGTATTACGTAGATAAATATTTGAAAGCTGCAGACACAATCAATCTGAAAATAGTTTATAAATCGATGATGGTAACGTTTCGATATCTATGCCTGAAAAGTAGATCAAGGCAATTTACAGTTGCGACGTTTGCTTATCAATTGTTTCAAACATTCTGTTTATACTAATGCGAAATCAATGAAGGAGTGCTGTGCTGTAAATAACGAATGATTGTGGGTGCAGAAGGAGCCGATT